>CM053783.1:323348862-323948862 GCA_028749045.1 Cupressus sempervirens
GTGCATCACACTCTATGCTACCGCGCAGGCATCCCAAATTTTGGTGCCACTTTCTTTGTTAAATAGGCGTTGCAGTGCCTTGTTACCCTGGTGCCACTTTTAAAACTACCACGTACTGGCCTTAGTGCTACAAGCTAGCCATGGCACCATGCCACCAATAGTTGCACCATGCACCCAAACCCTCCGACACCACTTTTAACTCTACAGCACGTTGGCCTTAGTGCCACACATTGGCCTTTGCACCACGTGCCACTTTTATAGCTCATAAAATCTATGCCCTAACGCCACTTCCATGCGCGCCTCCAATGCTGCACACCCTCCACTAGCACACATGCGCCCAAACATTTTATTTTATTTAATTTTTGGGAAAAGATAAAAAAAAAAAAATTTTAAAAAGGAGATATAAAAAATGAAAATAAATAAAGTGCCTAAATGGGGCATTTTTTCCTCCTTTATGCTTATTTCAATTTATAGTTTTTACATTTTATCTTTGACTAATAAACTTTTTTTTTCTCACAATGTGCAAGTAATCAAATGGCATCTACAACCATAGCAACACCCAAACCTATAGTCTTCAAATTCCAAGGCATCCCCTCAAAGTCAAGATTTCATGATGACCACATAGAGATTAGAGATACCGACCTCAGACACACAGACTTAGGATAATTTTTGAGAATTTGCAACAAGCCAACAAAGAGGTCAACCATGATGTCTGCATTGATCCATTTAAGATTGGTGAACGCAACATCACATCCCATGTCAATACAGTCAGTTGAACTAATCATGACCCTATCATAGCATTTTGTTCCCAATGAAAGGATAGTCAAGAGTGTAACTAGAGAGGTTGTGTTGGACCTATGCCCTGACAATGTTGAGAGGGTCTTCCATCTCTCAAAAGTAGATCAGTTCATCAAACTTTCCTATGAAGTAGTTGAGAGATGGTACAAGGAGCATAAGCAAGAGAAAATTGACATAATATAGTCTTCATACATCATTGAGAAGCTTCCTCAGAAAAAGATAATGGGCAAAGTGGATATGACTCTGGGATACATGAAGGAAGACATCAGGTATTCTATTATTCTCCTAAGAAAAGTCATGGGCTTACCCACAGTAGGCCACCTCAGCACCTTCATGGTCAACTTCATTAAGACCATCAGACCGACAAAGATACCATTGGATTGGGCTGCCACACTAAGTGAGAAATTGTGTGAGCAGTTGAGGACGATAAAGGACAAGAAGAAGTTTTACATGAGTTCTTACATAGTATACCTTCTTGCAACAAGGGCAACAAACTATCTTGGTTTGTATAAGAGAGGCAGTATGCAGGACCCCAATGCCTGACCATACATAGTCTATCCTTAGTTAGTGAAGAAGAAGCTCTCAAGGCAAAGCAAAGAATATAAATTATGAATGATGCATTCATCTTTGTGATCATTCAATTCATTGAAGGAGTCTATGGGAAGAGGTTATCTAATGAAGTCAAAGCACAAGTCATAGATCTCAGAGCCTACTTCATCCACTTCAAGATGTTCACCTATCTATAGGTAGTTGGTGCGTCCATCAATCCTAAGAAGCTCCTGAGATATCCAAGTGACAAACTAGTTCTATTGGAGATATCCCAAAAAATTGAGTCAACCTATGAGAAAATAAAGAGACAATGAAGACCTTGTTGGGCATGGCCATTAGTCATTGGACCTTATCAGGTGAAGAGGAAACAAGATAATTTGTCCTTCGAGTGGGAGTGGGAGAACTATCCTCCTGAAGAATACAACTCTGCTTCACCATATTTTGACAATGTTGGGAAAGTGGAGAGTCTGGTAGAACGAGACTTCCATCATGAGGATGCTATTGAGGATCACTTGATGAATGCCACAAATGACTACGATGTCTACATTAGGGACTATTGTAGGATGGCTTTGTATCTAGCAGAAAAGGCTCTCTAGTTGAATATCCCAGAGGAGATAAGGCAACAAGATTATAAGGAATTATTGGACCCCTTGTTCAACATAGATAAAATTTGTGAAAGGCTTATTTTGAATGCTAAGGTTGATAGGGAGGAGGCTGATGATATTAACCATCGAGCGAAGCATGTCATCAAAATGACAAAGGATTAGATCAAGAAACCTTTTCCACTTGATCCAATTCCTAATACTATAATCTTCCATGCACATGCTCACACAAAAAGAGGTAGAGGAAGGAAAGTAACAATTCCTACCTTTGTAGCTCAATCTCCTATCAGGCCAGAAATAGTGTACCAGCTTGATCACCTAGTGGGATATTATCACCCTCCAGAAAGAAAGGGAAAGAACAAAAGAAAGAGGACCTCTCCTCAGAGGATTCAAATAGAACAGGTGTCTTCCCAATAGTAGGAATAGAGTCCACAAGGGTCTCAAGATACTAGACCTACTCAAGTCTAGGATGAACCGCAGTTGCCTCCCATTGTGTCTAGCCAACCAGAAGAGGGAGAGATTTTGCAAGTCTCCATTCCTCCTATGCAAGATGAGCCAACTTCTCCTTCTACCTCCAAGAAATAAAAGAAGAGGATTCAAATTTAGATGAAGAAAAGGAAAAGGATCAGTAGAAGATTAGTGCCCAATCCATCTATTCTTGAAAGTATTCTAGAGGGAGATGAACAAGAAGAAGAAGAATCAAAAGAGGGAGAGGAACAAGTGCCCCTACAGAAAAGAACTATGCTAGCTAGAGCCACAGAGTTGCAAAGGAGAAAGAGTGCCACAAGTACCTCACCATCCACTCAAGCAGAACCATTAGAGCTCTCTTCTTCAGAAGATGAAGTACAGCAATGGGTAGATGAGTAGAGTAAAGAGAGTGATGATGTTTTCTCAATATCAAATTTTGATTTCATGCACGTAGGTACAAAGTTGATCAAGGATAAGATCAGGGACACCCCTACAGGTGAACCTCAACAAGAAGACTGGATGCAAATGTCACCAGATACATAGGGTCTTGATCTTACTCCTCCATCTCCACCACAAGTTACTATAAAGAACAGGGCTCAATGACTCCTCCACCTCAGAGGAAGAGGAAGAGCATGTTCAGAAGGAACCATTACTAGAGGAGAGATCAAAATAAATGGCAACCATTGAAGTGTCAAAAGGACAAATGGAGGAATATTCTCAACCACTTTCCCAAGACACTGAGGTTTAGGCTACAGGGTCTACTAAGACTGAGGCTACATAAGGAGAGCCCTCCCAACATGATACAACTCCCAATAGGAGCGACAAAGGGAAGGTAGTTGTAGAACATACCTCTTCATCATCAAGAGCCAGGTCCTCAACAAGATGCATCCCTAGATGGATCTGGAAGGAGATAATGAGGAGTACTAGGCCTCAATTTCCTGCTTCAAAGGAAGACATTTGTGACATTGTAGAGATCTTGAACAAACATGAGTCTCCATCACATGAAGTAGCACCATTGGAGTTTGTCACCACCATAGGGAACCAAGACTTTTTTGCTCAAGTGGCTCTCCCTCCTGAAGGTATAGATGTGGAAGGCCTTAGTCTCAAAGATTATGAATTGAAGGATGTTATGTTAGGAAGACCTACACAGGATTCGACCTAACAAATGATGACTATAGGAGTCAAAGGTCCTCAAATACATGGAACAAGAGGAGATTGAAATTCATGCACTTTGAAGGAAAGTTGAGATCCTAAAAGGATATCTAGCTTAAGTCATTGCTCCTCTTGATCTTGAAAACCTGGAGCATACTTTGAACACTGTACTCAAAGAAGGGGGAGGTGTTCAATTAGACCCATTTTTGAGAGCTTGTCAGGAGTGGTGAGAAATTTTTGAGGAGAAAGGTGTTACGATCATCATAAGGAATTTGAAGTTACTACATGCTACGCAGGAGAACGTGAATAAGATTGTAGCAATTTTGAAACAAGATTTTAGTATCATGGATGAGGTATGTGCCTAGAGTAAGTATTTGTAGACTCTACAAGCCATAAAGGGCCAAAGATATCAGGTTTTGATTGATGTATATACCAAAGAAGAATTAGACATAATTGATGATTGGATAGAGAAAATAAAAGATAGCAATAAATTAATGGAGACATTGCATGAGGAGATCCATTGGCTTAAGGACCAAGCCTGAGAGCAAATTTTGGAAGCAAAAAGACACTACAGTGACGCATGCTTGGATATTTTTGAAGATGAGAAACAAGATAGGTTTTTACCTATAGAGATAGTAGTGGAGAATTTCAAGAAGATTTTTGTGGAGGTTGTTGATGATGAAGACATCTGACAAGCCTTCAGGACAGAAGAAGCCTTGTTAGAGTTTGACACCAAACTCAAAGATTTTGCAAAGACTCGAATTGAAGTGGACAACTATTGATAGAAGGTCAAGGATAAATATGAGGCTTTAGATCTTCCAAATGTTGCTAAGATAACTAAGATGATAGAGAAATTCAAGGTTAAACATCCAAACATAGCTTTGGGATAAAGAAGAACAAAACCTAGATGCCAGAATTTCAATTTTGACACTTAGTAAAATTTTGAGATTTTTGAGCCTGTTGAAGTCCACAGCTCTGTAGCTTTGTAGATCTATAGCTTTGTAGGTGCATAGGTATGCAACTTCACAATTCAAAGGTGTGCCAATAATTAATTGCTTGTTCTAAATATAGTGCTTTTCATGCATCGGGAGTGCATTCTGACGGCAGTTTAACTTTGACACATCCCTAGCAAAGGACTTGCTTTTATTTTTGGCACCTCCAAACACTCCTACTTTGACTGAAGGCTTCCTCCTACTTTCTCTCTCATGTTTTCTGTATTTTTGACATGTAAAGGGCTCATGCATCCAATTAATGAATAAAATATGGATGGAGTCCCTCTAAGCACTAGATTAATTATTAGATTGTATATATTTGGTTTGTTTTAATGTTTTAAAAGAATTTTATTGCATGAAGATATTTGTCACTCTCAACACAAATTGAGGAGATGATTTGTTATAAATACCCCTTTGTAAAATGTAAAAAGGGCCATTTTTATTATGCAATATAATAATGCTTTTGGTGCTCACATTTGGAGTTTAGTTATTCTTGCTTGAATGTGTCATTGTTTTGTGAATCTTGTTCATGGAATTGTGATTGAGCCAAAAGTTTATTGCATTGTTTCTAATTGTGTGATCTTTTAGTTCTAGTGTTTGCTACAGATTTACAAATTTCACTTGTGTAATTAGCTTGAGAACAGATTATCAAATTGTGTCTACATAGCCTTTTGTCTCTATAATGGCCCCTACCAATAGGCCACTAAAAACCTCTAATGCTGAATTGAGAAATTTTGTCAAACACTTTACATAGAAGGGTCATATGACTGATATAGTATTTCAGTTTTCTTTAATGATTCTTTCTTCAATGAGATTTTTTTGCAAAAAGACTCAAAATTGACTAAACAATGACCTAACATAAATGTGCAACTTATTTTGACAATATTCAATGCAAATATGTATCTAAAATTACTTGCAATATGCGACTACAACAAATAGTAATTATGAAAAACCCTTTGGATGCAACCTATGATGGTGTTAATGCACTTATAGCCAAGTGGCATTAATACAAACACTTGGTATGCAAAATTATAACATTATTTATGCCAAAAAGAGAACCTACAACCAATTGAAATTTTGTCAAACAATTGGCATGCAAACTAATAAGCTAATCATGAATGATAAATACATATTCAATTATAACTATATCAGACCAGCAACTTATGTCTCCTTTATTGCACAAATAATGTCAACTACAATGCTAGTATGAAATGGCCAAGACTCTTGGCTTACATCTGCAAGAATAATGCTTAAATCTGATACAAACTTTCACCTACAGCCTTACCTTCTAATATGCATCTAATTGATAAGAAAAATGCATGAAATATCCAAAGGAACTTGATTGTAGATGGCTATAATAATTTTTACTAATGCTGCTTTTTTGCTTTGCTTTTTTAGATATTCTTTTTTGTTTTACTTTTTTGGATGTACTTTTCCACTTTTCTTTTTCAGATCTACTTTTTCAAACTATTTTTTCGGATCTACTTTTTCGGGCTACTTTCTTTTATCTACTTTTTCAAATTGCTTTTTTGGATCTGCTTTTTTTTTCTTTCACAACCAAAAACTCAAACCCTCAAGTAAGTCTGAGTATACAAATTACGCTCAACTTGAAATGGCTGAGTGCCACTTCCAAAGGGCAACCTTTCAGAGGATCTTTCACCTCCTTAGTTATGCAATCACTTGGGAGGTATCATTCCCAATGATTAAGCTAAATACTTGCAGGCCTTCAAACTCCACAAATGCTAAAGTAGACACAATAAAGAAAATAGACTTAGATGATAGACAATGAGCCCTACATGCCTATATATTATTTTTCTCCATTTCTCTAGAAACTTCTAGAACATTATTTTATTTTATCTATTAAGTGGCTTTATAAAATATTTTATTGTTCAAGTCACTTTATTAAGTTAATTAAATATAAAGTTGTCTTTTAATATTCATTTGTTTGATAACTTTATAAATAATTAACTTAATACCACTTATTTAATTAATTAAAATAATTAAGTAGTCATCCTTATTAAATATTCATTATTTTGGACAACTTAATTAATTAAATTAATTAAATCAAATTACCTCCAAAATGGGGACATGACAATCTGCCCTTCCTGAAATTGCTTGTCCCCAAGCAATGGCTAAACAATAAACCAATCAATAAACCTAGATCCCAAATGTAGTCATGAACTATACTGCTTTCAATCAATACAAGCTCCTGCAATATCCTCTGCAATATAACTAAGAAGAATCCATGAATGAAGGGTGAATCACTGCTCAACTGAACTTCAAATCCACTACTACCATAGTCAGGAACCCACAAGACACAACCTCCCAAAATATCAGAACCCAAGTAGAGTGGACGTCCCAAATTGCCAACACAAGAAATACCATCAACACATCCCACTGACCTATGTGAGATGTACAATCCAACTCTGTCACAATGGTGAACACTCCTGAATGAAATTGCACTAGGTATGGAGAATCCACATAGTGTACACCTATTGCAATCAGCACAACTCTGCAAATCACTAGCCACTATCTCATAACCATAACTCCCATGCACTGCTGATGCTGAGTATACATCACAAGATAAACAACAAGAAATAGAACCCAAACCAAGTCGGCCTACCATCAACTCCTCAACACATGGATCCAATGCAAAATGATGAACATACCCTATAGTATAATGCTAAATTAAAAGAACTAGCCTCAAGTGATAGCTCGCCATGCATAGGTGGTGCAACCCATTGCAACTGATCACCAGCTTAGTTAGGAGATGACATAGCCAAAGGAGTAGAATCAATAACAACTGCTAAAGAATCACTCCCAAACTTCTACTCTAAGTCATGTACTATGAAGCTATCAACCGTAGAACCTATCACCATGTCATGCCCATCGCAACTCTCATCCCATAGCATCAAACCATCCCATAACTAATGACAAGCACTAAGAACCAAATTACATCTCTGTATCATCATCTCATCAACATGGTCATCAAAAGTAAATTGATGAGCATACCTCATAGTGTAATGTCGATAGAATGTGCCAATCCCAATTAGTGGCTCAAACTATTATCCAAATGAAACTAGCTACAACCAATCACTAACCAAGCTTGAACTGACTGCTACCTCCAAAGACACTACCAAAGGATCAGTATCACTAGCAAGAACCATGCCAACTAGCAGCTCACCAACATCACACATGACCTCTAATACAACATCACTAGTCTCCATGTCATCAGTAGTAGAGACCACCACCATGTCACTCATGCCACAACAATCTACTACAATACCCAATTCAATTGAACTTGAACCCTATGGAAGAGAACCCAACATACCAATGCTATTATTAAGGATGGATGCATCACCATCTCCACTGTCTCTGAAAATCTCAACCATGGACATCCTCGAATCACCAAAAATCACAACCTATGATTGTAAGGAATCCAGTAAAGGTTGCAGTCGCTCTAACTCCATGGTCACCTTAGCCAAATGAAACTGTGACTCCTTGAGAGCCAACTGTGTACTCTCAAGAATCTTAGAAGTCACCATGAGCTACTGAGTAAGCTCACTCACCTCATCTTCCTTTACCAACATTGCATCATATGTTGTACTACCCCACTCCATAAGATAATCTTTGTCGGCTACCAACTGTATATTATTCTGTCTCAAATTTTGAATAGCCTCCCATAAAGAGTGGATCTCTATCAAGGAAAGATAACTACCTCCTTTCTCATCACTATTAGGAGAACCCCATCCATAAACTACTAATAATTGATGAGCAACATTGAAATGCTGGCAAGTGATAGCAATGTCTCATTCACTAACTCTTAGCTAACTATACACACAATGGCACTGGCTAGACTATCTCCTACAATCCTCCTCTAATGCCTAGTCCAAAGGAGTATCCTCAAAGTTACTGATCTCTTGAGTATTACCATTCATATCATGTGAATCAACTCCAAAGCTCATATCAAAATACATAGTATCAAAAATTGTAGCACCGCTATCCAACTCCTCTATACCAAAAGAAATTGCAAAGGAAACTAAGTCATCAAAACTCCCCACTACATCCTCCCGGATGTCATCAATGCCAGTATAATCTTGGGACTCATCTATACATACTGCCAAATATGAAAGATCATCAACACATTCTAACACAAATGGTTGACTGGATATATGAACAAATCCCAACACCAGTGTATAAAAACTAATATCAACATTAGAGAAGTTGTTGGCACAAGAAAAAACAACACAATGCAATCTGCTAATCAAATCCATGATAGCACCCGAAAAATCATTGCTAAAAAAAAGTGATAAAGATCTCCAGTCAACTAAATCCCAAATGCCAATATAATAATCTCGAGTCCATATTCGTAAACTAGAATCAGTTGGTAACTCAAGTAAACTCCTCACCTAAGTAATATGAATAATACCAACAAACTCCACATACCTGTCTAACACTGTCCCTGTATCTTGGATGTGAATGCAAGATGAACTCACAGCATTATCAATGACCACATATGATCCACCCACTGTAGAAAGTTGAGTATCAGGTGTTCGAGATGAAACTAAACTCAACTCCATGCCATGCTCATCCCCATGTCTCTCCAAGTCATGTAATGCCAATGGAGTATTCACCAAAGAAGCTCGAGTGTCCTCAAGCTCGTGAGAACCCCTGTCAACTTCCTTCTCCTTCCTCCTCAAGGCATCTGAATAGTCTCTGGCAAGGCTAAGAAGATGGTCATAATCTGATAGAAGATTTAAATAACTCAACTTCATCATTCCCATTCCTTTCCTAATCACCTGTAAGTCAACAAAAGAAGACTCTACTTGAACTCCCTTATGTCTGACCTGTAACTGAATCACCCAAATGTGATCCTCTATCATATCTCGCATCCTGTCATGATGAGATAATGAAGTCACAATACTATCTTCGCTCACCTTCAGCTAGCTAGAAAAATCATGCGAAGTACTACCAGCCTCAACCTCATGTGATGAAGCATCCAAATGTGCCTAGTACTCCCTCTCAACAAAGTCATGAATACTCAATGTCTACTCATCTCTACCAGGCATCTCACCATCATGCACAAAAACATCCTCAAAATCATCATCTAAACACTCTACGATGTAGTCACTACTTGTCGTAACCAAACCATCCTGAGTACCTATGACATCACCCTCTAGTGACTTGTATACAACAGTCTCAACTTGAGTATCAAGTTGGCAGTTACTATCAATTTGCATAATATCCTTCACCACTTCCTCTTGTGGTAGAGTAGAATCTAAAACCTCGGCCTGGCTATAAGCTAAATTCCCAAACTCCTCATGCAAGTTCTTAGTAATTGTGTCATCTGCCCTATGAGAAGATCTACCAAATAGAAATCTAGTCAACTTGTTGGTGACCTATTGCAACTCACTATGTTTATTTGTCTACTTCTGCATGGCATCTCTGTAGTTTAGTTATTTGTTAAATGTCCATCTGTCCTATACATATGTTGGTAATGAATTCCACTCATTCCTCACTTGTCAGAGTTCATCTGCAATATCTATTACTATAGCATCAGGTGTGAGTGCTGGAGTTTCTTCCTTGAATGTAGGACATGTGGGTCTGTCAGCTGTCCCAAGCCGTGTCCTTTTCCCATGTTTTGATTCTGCTATGCTCCTATCATCCTGGTCATTATTATGATTATTTCTCATTTTTTCCCCAATCAAATGTTGCATCATAGCCATCATTTCCTGTGTACTTGGCCTCTATTGACTGTAGTAGCCTATCCTAATGCTATAAAGCCTCATCATCTCTCATAATTTTGGGTCAGCTTTGAGAATGTCTTTCAGCCATGTTCTCAGTTGTGTTGGTTCCCTGTGTAAATAGAGCCCTTTTGTTTTTTCTCTTATTAACTAAATTGAATGATGGCTACATAAACCCTGTCAGACTGGCAGGGAACCACTTTGATACCACCAATAGGCACTAAAAACCTCTAATGTTGAACTGAGAAATTTTATCAAACACTTCACATACAAGGGTCATATGACTGATATAGTATTTTAGTTTGCTTTAATGACTCTTTCTTCAATGAGAATTTTTTGTAAGAAGACTCAAAATTGACTAAACAATGACCTAACATGAATGTGCAACTTATTTTGACAATATTCAATGCAAATATGTATCTAAAACTACTTGTAATATGCTACTACATCAAATAGTAATTATGACAAACACTTTGGATGCAACCTATGATGGTGTTAATGCACCTATAGCCAAGTGGCATTAATACAAACACTTGGTATGCAAAATTCTAACATTATTTATGCCAAAAAGAGAACCTACAGCCAATTGACATTTTGTCAAACAATTGGCATGCAAACTAATAAGCTAATCATGAATGATAAATACATATTCAATTACAACTATATCAGACCAGCAACTTATGTCTCCTTTATTGCACATATAATGTCAACTACAATGCTAGTATGAAATGACCAAGACTCTTGGCTTACATCCGCAAGAATAATGCTTAAATCTGATAAAAACTTTCATTTACAGCGTTACCTTCTAATATACATCTAAATGATAAGAAAAATGTATGAAATATCCAAAGGAACCTGATTGTAGATGGCTGTAATAATTTTTACAATGCTACTTTTTCGATTTGCTTTTTCGGATCTAGTTTTTCGCTTTGCTTTTTCAAATCTATTTTTTTTCTTTTCTTTTTTAGACTGCTTTTTCGGATCTGCTTTTTTGGACTTCTTTTTCGGATCTACTTTTTTGGACTACATTTTTAGATCTACTTTTTTGGACAACTATATTAGACCAGCAACTTATGTCTCCTTTATTGCACATATAATGTCAACTACAATGCTAGTATGAAATGGCCAAGACTCTTGGCTTACATCTGCAAGAATAATGCTTAAATCTATTACAAACTTTCACCTACGTCCTTACCTTCTAATATGCATCTAAATGATAAGAAAAATGCATGAAATATCCAAAGGAACCTAATTGTAGATGGCTATAATAATTTTTACTAATGCTACCTTTTCACTTTGTCTTTTTGGATCTACTTTTTCAGACTGCTTTTTCAGATCTACTTTTCTTTTTTTTCTCTTGCAACCAAAAACTCAAACCCTCAGGTAAGTTTGAGTATACAAATTAAGCTCAACTTGAAATGGCTGAGTGCCACTTCCAAAGGGCAACCTTCAGAGGATCTTTCACCTCTTCAATTATGCAATCACTTGGGAGGTATCGTTCCCAATGATTAAGCTAAATACTAGCAAGCCTTCAAGCTCCACAAATGCTCAAGTAGACACAATAGAGAAAATAAACTTGGATGATAGACAATGAGCCCTCCATGCCTATATATTCTTTTTCTCCACTTTCTCTAGAAACTTCTAGAACATTATTTTATTTTATCTATTAAGTGACTTTATAAAATGTTTTATAATTCAAGTTACTTTATTAAATTAATTAAATATTAAGTTATCTTTTAATATTTATTTATTTGATAACTTTATAAATAATTAACTTAATACCACTTATTTAATTAAAATAATTAATTAGTCATTCTCATAAAATATTCATTATTTTGGACAACTTAATTAATAAAATTAATTAAATCAAATTACCTCCAAAATGGGGACATGACAGTCTTGCATGAGCGCACTTTATGTGGCCTTGTGATTTGATGAAAGGTGAAATGTCATCTGATTGTAAAATTTTCTCACCAATGATTGCATCAGTGAATTCTACGAAGCGTTGCTCCTATTTTTATTGGTTTCTTACTAATTTCTTCAAAATTTTAACTCATAGCGTGTTGTTTTCTGTAGCTTATATCTATTTAGGATTTCAATTTCATGTTATTTTCTTTTAGTTTCATTATTTTCTTTGCTAACCCCTTGTTAGAATAGGAACTCATTTTAGTTACACTATTAGAATTGCATTCATTGAAAAACCAGAAAATACAAAAATATTGTTCCTTTTGTATGTGATTTTGAGACAGCAAAATGATTTACTTCATTTTGAGATTATAATTAGAACTAGCAAAGGCCTCATGAAAAAACACATTTATCTTCAACTGAGCAGATTTTTGTATGTCGCAAGACAAATACTAAACCTTGGAGTTGATCCCAAAAAGATTAGCTTTTCAAGAGAGGAATTGCATAATGGATTCCTGTCATTGACTTCATGCAAAATGACCACCCAAAAATTAGTACGAATTGAGCTTCTATGTCTACCAAGAGCATGATGATGGCAAGTTTTGACAATGGTTGCCGAGTATCAGAACCTCGTCGACTTTTCTTCAAAACTCGGGTACCAGCAGTTGGGACCACTTTGTGTATTTTGGTGAAACTTTTATCGTAGTCGACTTTGATGAATTATAATTTGGATTGGTATATATGTAATGTATTGTATCACATCCAAAGAGAAAAATATGAAGTAAGAATATGAGAAGATATATGTGAGAGCAAAAGTGTGAAGTAAGAAGGCTAGAAGTAGTATAAGGAGTAGCAAAGATTTATCTATCACAGTAAAGTGATCATTTCACTCCAAAGGAATCTCAACCAACAAATCAAAGTTGCAGATTAGAGATCAACCACTGGTTCATCCTAATAGGTGAAATAATTAAATCCTTTCACAACGTAGACTTAATAGTCTTTTGTAAATCTCTTTATTGAGTGCATACTTCATTGTATGTTTTATAAATCCTTTTACAAGGTGGACCTAGTAGTCCTTATTTCTCCTAATAGGGAAGATCATCAACAATGATCAATTCTAAGCCTTAACTGGCCAACTTTATACTAAAATACTAAATCTTGTGGGTATCATCCCCACCCTAGTTTAACTTTCTATTTGGAAGGTTTATGGGTCACCATATCTTGTGTCAAAGTGTTATGGATGATTTAATGCTTTCAATTTTTCATGCATGCAAATAGATTAAGATACATATGAAGGATTTATTGGTGAATTAAGATTAAGTTTTATTGGTTCCTAATTCACCCCTCCCTTTTTAGTAACCTAGCCTATCTTATATTTCCAACAATATGGTTGCAATAACCACTTAGGCCATTATAGAACTTACTATCTATTCTTGTTCTTTCATCAAACTTATGTTCAATCTTTACTTCGTGGATTCCATTTGGTGCTCCATCATCAAACCTCTACTTATAGATTGATTCAATGTCTAAAAAATAAACATGATGGTTGACTTCTTCCACTATAGATCATCTAAATGTGGTGATTTATCGCAGAATTAAACAACTATTTATAGATGGTGGGAGAATGTGATGGTGAGGGGAAATGTGTTGGCATAAAAAAATACATTCTAATTTTTGTGTGAGACAACTAACTGTGTGTGAGACAATAAATTCATCTATTTTGTAGCATTCACTCTGTAGGAGAATCCTATCGGCTTAATTAATGCAAGTGGAGTTACAAATTAATAAATATATAATTGTGATTTAGTTATATTTAAAGAGAATTTGTAGTGGAGTTCACTATATAATCATCTAGTTATGAGTTCTTAATATTATGAGAGAAATTGTTGACAACTTTAGAATTATAATTTCAAGTTTGAGTTATCTCTAGTTGCATTATGAATTAAAGGAAAAGTAAATATTAATATTGGACTTAAATAAAAGTCAAATTAATATTTTAGAAATGAAATGGATACTAATATTTAATCTAATAATATACATTTATGTTATTAATTAAATCATTTATGATATAAGATTATTAAAATTAATAACATGATAATATTGCATGATATTTTATATGCACAAATAGATTTGACATTTAAATACTTATTGATTTAAATAATATATTGGCATAAAAATTTATATTAACATGTATATTCTTACTTTATTTCTAAACACATCCTTATGACCCAAACTAAACAAGAGAAATTGATGGAATTAAATCATATCACTGAAAACTATGTGTTTTCTTATATTCTATTTATAGTCTTGTGATGTTTATTTCTATGATGGTTTTCTTTGTGGCTTGTTTAGTTGATCAAGTTAGGATGTGCACCAGAGGTGTTTTTTATATTTCTTTTATAATCATTTGACTAGATGTCATTATATATTTTATGATTCAAATTGAGATTTATTTTATGAGATATCTTTTCATGAGAATTTACAAGGTCTTAGGTTTTGAGAACCAATGTTATTTTTTTGGATGCCTATTAAGGAACAAAATTTGATAAATATCACTTTTGTGGTATGGGACACAATTGTGGTTTTTGAGTTTTGGGAAGGTATTCTAGGTGCATTTCTTTGGGAGTGGCATATAATAGGGGTGTGGATCCAAAGTGGTCAGTATAGGGGTGACCTATTGTAAGTTATGTAATAAGTAATAGTCTAGTAATTAATATTTGGAAAAATACACTAAAAAGATAAGTTAGAGATATTGCCTCACCCATGCCTTGAGTTATTGTATATAGGCTAAGGATGAGAATGGGATGATACCTATTGAGAGGTAGGAATGGTTTGTCTCATCTTCATGAGAGGGTATTCTTGTTTTGCATGTGTTACGTTGAGAGTCTCAAGTCCATAGTGACCAGTCCAAGGTAACTCAGCGCTTGAGGGTACAAGACTTTTGAGAGACCATTCTAGGGTAATTCAAGTAGTTTCACCATGAAATAACACTCTCTAGTATGTAGTATGAGTTTGATGCAGGAGTATCTTGGGTCTATGAGCACACTAGTAAATTTGTACCTATTTTTTGACGAGGGTTGGTTAATATTTTGATGGACAATGGTCAAAAAATTGTGTCGCTATAATTTTGTCAAAATTTTGATGAAATCTAGGACTGTCTCTATATCGACAAACAAGCCCATAAAAAATGATCCCAAACTCTATCATGAGGCATCATCAAACCATTACTAGGAAATGTCAAAACTTCAATGATTAGGAGATTGGTACAGATGAGCTTTCCATGCCATCGATGACAAGCCTCGTCGAAACATCATTGAAATCCTATGAGATTCTAATGAAATTTCCATGTCATCGATGACAAAAACTATGGATAGATCAACTAATGGTTGTTGCAACTTCAACAACAACCCTAGTTTTTTTTTTTTAAATCATAAGAATCCTATTTGTTTGGTGTTTAAGGAGTTGAGTTTTGAATAATGACATTGTGCTAGGGAGTACTAACTCTCAATAGCACTCTTTCTCTTCCTAAGACCTATTTGTTGGTCTTACTAGGGTATTTCACTCTAGCCTACACAAAGACCAATCCTAGGATCCCCTTTCTCCTTATATATCTCTGCACCAACTTCAAACACTCAACTATGTTCCTCAATCCAACTATGCACACATGGGCTCAACTTAGCCACTATGCTCCCAAAATAATCTTGGGAATAATAATGTGTGTCCTAGCTATCGCCTATTTAGTTTCAATCCATTTTGATCCACTTGGATGGATTCTTCTTTGGATTTTCCATCAATTTCTTACTTTTCAATTTTTAGGCCTTATAGCCCTTTTAGCCCAATTAGGCCTCCTAAATTTAGTGTCTCTACATAGGTCTGTCACCAAACCCCTATCTTCTTGGGTTTTTTTAGGGCATGTGAACCAATCTGGTTTCTTGGCTTCCATTAGGTGTTTTATTAAACTTCACCACTCCTCTCCTTGTAGTCACTTAGCAAGGAAACATGTGCTTACTTACTCCAACCATTGAATAGCACAAACTAATCAATCTTGAAAGATTTCTTGTTTTTGTTCTATGCAAACTCCTAGCTAGAATGTCTTTGCACTCGCCTAGGGTTTGATGAAAAAAATATCACCCTATAAAAAAGAACCTAAAAATACATATTTACTCTATTTATAATATCCCTTACTTGATTCCAAGTGTCCATTGAATTTCAACCGCATGAATTCAAGTAGGGCTCATATTTACATAACTGACACTGTTTAGGATAGCGAACCAGAAGAGATTAAAGATTTTTCAAAATGATAAAGAAAAATTTAAACTCTTCAAATAAACTCAACAAAACTTAACTACATAACAAGAATCAACACCTCAATTCCTCACATTGATCCATTTAGAGCTTGGACGAAGGTAAAAGTCTCTCTATCATACAAAATTCATTGTCTTTCCCAATGCAAACCATACAATCTAACAACTCCTAAATTAGGGTTTGTGTAACCTTAAATATGTCAACCCGTCATGTTTAGACCCTAAGGTAAGAGTTAGGACTCCTTTAGAGCTATTTCCTAGATTTTAAGAAATGTTGTCATCACAACTTTGCAAAGTTGCAAAGTTGTCATGAGCAACTTTACATCTTTTTGCAATTTTACATTTCTATTATCCTCCCATGGACAAATCAATACAAATCACACCATATGTTCATAAAAACACTTTAAAACATTAAATGTATAATTTCCACTCCATTTTGGAGACTTGGTCAACCTTTGACCCATGTTGACTTTTTTAGGACTCAACATTAGATTTACTAAAAATAAACCACAAGTATGACTCTAAGAACACCTATCTACAAACACACATCACACCTTACTTAGGACCTTATCAATAGTCCTTATTACCTTGATGGTTAGCTAGAACCACCTACAAGTCAAAATGAACTAGAATCTAAACAAGACCCTCAGGTGCTCATGCACCACATTAGTAAGGGTAGATGATGTGAGAAGTTGTATCCAACAAATAGCTGAGAACTTATGCTTATTTAAATATTGTGTGTAACATCCACATATAACCAACCAATCTATGCTTGGATAGGTGTATCTTGTTGCATCCTTGCAAAATATAAGATGGGATTCACACTCTTTTCAAGGTGGGATCGGCCAAATATTTTTATAATACAATATTTTCCTTTATAGATTACTACAATTAGAGTATCCTTGATAACATCCTATCCAATTGGAATAAGAAGGAGAAGATCATCGATTGACATCTCTCATTCAACACTAAACATGTAACAAACCAACATGATGTAGGAATCTTTAAAAAGAATTGTCATCGATGCTTTCCTTCTAGATTCAAACCATAAATAGATTCAACCCTTACCTAGAATTACCCTCATATGATGGAGAGATGTTTTCTTATTTCTCATTTAGTTTTTTTGCTTGGTATCCTATAACCATATAAAAAAACATCATGATCAACTAGTGTTAATAAGATGTTGAAAAGTTTCATCAAGGTATGTTCCAGTTTTGTTGCATTGGTGAGTGTGCTATATGCATATTAGGATCTATAGTGTTATAGCAACAACTTAAAAAAGACTAAGATCAACATGTTACCAATATGGTTGCAATTAGTAGAGATCAATTTTAGTGAATGAAGGCATGACACATTTCAACAAGAAATCATCCATTCTAGGAAGAGGGTACCTGTTCTTTACCATTATTTTGTTTAGAGCCCTGTAGTCAATACACATTCTCCAAGTCCCATCTTTCTTTGGGACCAACACAATAGGAGAACCACAAGGAGAAGTACTAGGATGGATACCTCCTTTTTCAATGAGCTCCTAAACTTTCTTTTTGATTTCTTCATTCTGCAAGACTGATAAATGGTACATGACGATATTAGGAAGTGGTGCATCTTGCTTCAATTGAATCTCATGTTGTATCTCTCTCTTAGGAGGCAATCCTTTCAATTCCTGAAACAAGTCATCATAAGCGGAAAAAACTTTGACCATTTCAGATTTATGTTTTGGATCACATCCCTTAAATGCCTCAGATGTTTCATCTTCTTTGGCTTTTACAATCATCAATGCAAAATTCTTACTAGAATTGACTAAACTTTTCATTTGACCAACATTGACTAATGCCAAATTAGTCTTAACCTTATGTGCCCATACAATGTATTCAATCTTGTCTTTAAACAAATGATATTTATTTCCCCCCCTATAGAAGATAGCCTGTCGATCATACAAATAGGGAATCCCAAGTACAAGACCACAAATATCTAAAGGGACTACATCAGTTTCTACCTCATCCACAAAGTTTGCAGTGATAGCAAATCTTAACTTGCATTGTTTAGTTACCTATAACTGTGCATCATCGCAAACCCATCCAAGAGGGTATGGTTTTGGATGAGGTGTTGTAGTCAAATTAAGCTTTTTAACTTCTTCAAATATAAAATTAACTTGAGAACCCATGTCAAACCTTATTATGCTTAATAACAACTCGAATGTGAAATAATTCATTCCTTTTCTTATCATTCTTAGGAGTAGATTCTTTACTTGTACTTGCACTTATGCTAGAAGAACTTGTAGCTGATGAAAGAGATATACTTTTTCCTTTACCTTGAATCCTGGTAGCAACAATCTTTGTCTCATCTCCGAAGTTAGATCCAAGATCTTGTTGAGTTATAGCAACAGTCATTCATTTGCCTTTGTTTACACCAAATTGCTTTGGCCTCTTTTCAGGATGCAGCTTCCAACACTTAGAATCATCATGCCCTTCTTTCTTGCAATGTGAGCATGTGGGTTTCTCACCCTCTTTCTTTACCATTTTTATCTTTTTACCCTCTCCTTTGCCTTTGGACTTTTCCTCAGACTTAGATGGCTTTTTATCAAACTTATCAATGAAAGTTCCCTTACCCCTTGATTCTAAATGTGTTGCCTGGACACATACTTCATCCAAATTACGAGGATTCAGGACAAGAATAGAATGCCTTAGATAAGAATGAAGACCACCTATATACTTGAGTAAAGTGTCTTGGGTATATAATGGGACATTTAATGAAATAGCCTTTTTACGAAATTCATGGGTGTAATCTTGGGCAGACTAACCTTTCCCTTGCCTAAAATGTTGCCAGTTCATCATTAACTGTTGCATATGGCCGAGGGGGTAGAATTGCTTCTTTAAAGTAGTAACAAATTCTGGCCAAGACAAATTAAACTTACCATGTTGTGAAGTTTCATCCCAAGACCTACTCTCCAACCAAGTTAAGGCTACACCACCTAATTGAAGAGTGGCTAACTAAATTCTGTAAACATCATCTACAAGGTTTTGAACTCTACAGTAGACTTCTACTTGCTAAATCCAGTCATCTAGTTTTTTGGCATTTAACTCCCCACAATATTTTGGCAAGTCAAACTTTACATCCAACTTGATTCGAGGCTTATGTCGACCCTTTAAAATATTAGAAGACTCAGAATGTGTAGAAGAAGGAGAAGAGGGGGGAGAAGAAGATGAGGGAGAAGAAGGAGAAGATGGAGGAGTCTTTGGCGGATCACGATCAGCGCCTTTCTTTTTCCCTTTGTCCTTTTGAGCTACACATCTTTGCATCTTCTCTTCTCTTTCTTGTACCAAAACTAGTACCATTGTCTACAAATTCTGAAGAGTCTTATGAATACTCTTATCTTGAAAATCTTGTCCACCACCTTCATCTGCCATTTGTGATGATGGTTTAGTCCTTCATTTTTCAATCTCAGGATTGCATTCCTCAAGCTTTCCTTTGCCTTTCTCAATCCTGGATCTTGTTAGCATTCAAATCTGCAATACTAGTCCAACAAAAGCTCTAATACCAAATTTGATCTGATTAGGATCCAGGACTATTACAGAAGAATGCTTAACATTATTTCATAAAGTAAAATTTCAAAGCATTAATTCACAAATTAACACAACTTAAATGCTTAAATGAACAAAGCATAAAAAGGTAATGACTAAAAGAAAGAGAGTAAAGAGACATAAGACAAAACACGATTAATAATGGAGTTTGTCTGGGAAGGACTACATCTCTGGGTCCAGCTCCAGTAAAGGGACCGATCCGATTTGCTCCAAAATCAATTACAAGTGTTCAAGATCTTCCCTTCAAGCACAATTGAAGCATTACTCTCCAATGTGCAGGAAAAATCATCAAGTATCCAAGATCATAATCTCCTTCTCACCACCTTGATGCCTTTCCAAAGCTTACTACCCCCATTTTATACATCAAATTTAGCCAAAAATGGGCTAAAACAATTAACCATCAAAATCCCCCATTTTGGTTACATATTTCGAATTTACCCCTTTTACCATTATTTTGTTATGATTTGACACCAAAATTAAGGGTTTGTTTTCAACAAATACCCTTAATCAAATAAGCTTGGGCGGATTTGTTATGAATAGATAACAACTCTTCCCTTAATATTACATATGTCATAAATAACCCATTGGTTGGCCTTAATTTTAGGAGGCCCATGGTTAGGAGTTTAACTCCCATTATCTCATTCCTTTAATTCGAATTAAATAGCTATTTTAATTCAAATTTGAATGTTTTCCCTCTCTTTATGATTTTGTGATGTCATGCTGACATCATCAAAATCCATACTTTTGCTTGAATTTGAAACCATCATAACTTTTATATCCGATCTCCGTTCTTGATGAAACGAATGCCATTGGAAAGCTTTTGACGAGCTCTTTCATTTGGAATCCATTGTCAAATACTTTTGAGATGATTATTTTTTCACCCTTTTATGGCCTCTAGTCCCAGTTTGACCAAACTTTGACCAGTCATACTTTTTGCACTTGAACTCCAATTTTTCTCATTTGAGTTACGTTGGAGTCAAAATTGTGAACACTTTGTAATAATGTTGATTCTTGGAGCATTGGGGACATTTTACTTTTCAGTAATTTTTTATCCCTTGGATCAAGCCTCCCTATTGAAGAGCTTTCGGACCTCCAAAAGTTTAGATTACTTAGAAAGAAGGTGAGAGCATTTTTCCCTCACTTTATCAATCTCCATCCATCTTGCCTTGCTTGGATGCATCCCCTTCAATCCCAATCGGAGGTATTCATCTGGTCCTCTTCTTGAAGTTCTGACATTCCTATCTAGGATAACATCTTCTATCAATTCTGACATATACTCTGGTGACAGATCATCAACTGATCGAACCTGAACACTAATGTCTTCATCCAAGATCATTGGAGGCTCATACAACTTCAGATTCTCAACATTGACAACTGAGTAAATTTGCATGTATGGAGGAAGATTAAGGCGGAAAGCATTGGTACCGATCTTTTCCAAGATCTCAAAAGGACCATACCTGATAGGCTTGAGCTTCCTTCCTTCACCTTGCATTCTTTCCTTGCTGATGTGTAACCAAACCTTGTCACCAACTTGGAATTGGTGATCAATGCGATGCTTATCATGGCGAGCCTTGTATTTTGCTTGGCTCTACTCCAACTGTGCTTCTACTACTTGATGGATTGCTTGGACCTTCTGGATGAACTTTAAAGCCTTTTCTGCATCATGGCATCCATCTAAAATGTCATCCTTCCCAAAAGCAAAATCCATTGGTGTCTTAGGAAAGTAACCGAAGCAAGTCTCAAAAGGAGACCTCTTTGTAGAAGAGTGTGTCACATGGTTGTAAGCATGTTGCACATAGTGAATACTTTCATCCCATAACTTAGGATGCTTGCTACAGTAACCTCTAAGTAGATGCACAACTGTTTTGTTCACTACCTCTATTTATCCGTCGGTTTGCAGATGGAAGGTTGTACTCTTCTTCAGCTTGGTGTCCATGAGTCCCCACAAAGATGACCAAAATTCCCCTAAGAATCGAGAATCTCGATCTGATACCATAGAAGTGGGTAAACCAAAATGAACCCATACATTTTGAAAGTACAAATGAGCTGTCAGTTTAGCAGTGACCTGCTTTTTACAAGGCATTAAAATACACATTTTGCTAAACCAATCAACTACTACATACAAATAATCATGACCCTTCCTAGAGATAGGTAAACCTCCCACAAAGTCCATAGACACACTTTCCCATGGACAGCATGGTACAGGTAATGGTGTGTTCAAACCCAATTTCCTATTACTTGGTTTGCTAGTTGCACACGTTACACATCATTTTATATACTTAGTGACAGTTTCCTGCATACAAGGCCAATAACAATATTTTTGCAATTGAGCTAATGTCTTACTTACCCCGAAATGTCCTGCAATCAAAGAGGTGTGTGCTTCACAGATTACATGTGCCTGTTCATCTTTAGGAATGCATAGTTTTCCCAAGTGGTACAAGAAATTATCCTACACATAGTAATCTTTCTCTTCTACATGTTTACCCTGGATTAAAGCTGCATAGATATCCTTAAAGTTCACATCATTAGCATATTGTTCCTAAAAACTTTCATGAGCCATAGAACTATTTTGAAGGATTATCAAAGCATTCTGAATAGGAGGTATAGACAACATATCTACTACTTTTTTATGGGAACCCTTCTTATACTTAATTACCAAATGAAATTGTTGTAGAAAATCCATCCACCTAAAGTGCCTACTTTGTTACAACTTAGATTGTGAGTGCAAATATTGTAGTGGCTGGTGATCGATGTGGATTACAGTTTCTTTTCCCATTAAGTAATGTTTCCATTTTTTAACACTCTGAACTAAAGCATAAAGTTCTTTAGCATATGTAGGATAGTTACTTACTACTCCTGAAAAAGTTTTAGAGTGGTAGCAGACTAGTTTACCTCCTTGCATGAGTACAACTCCCATGGCAAACCCACTCGCATCTGTCTCAATCTCAAATGGTTGATGTAAATCAGGTAGAGCTAGAACTGGTGTAGTGCTCAACTTTTCCTTTAAAGTGTCAAAAGCCTTCTGTTGTAGACCTCCCCATTGAAAAGTTGCCTTGCTACTGGTTAATGCATGCAACGGTGATGCAATATAAGAGAAGTTTGTAATGAACTTTCTCTAGTACTGAACTACACCTAAGAAACTCCTGACTTTTGTAACTATACTTGGTTTAGGCCATTTTACAATACATTCAACCTTCGTAGGGTCTACTTTCAATTGACCATTCCCTACGACATAGCCTAAGTACACTAAGGATGTCTTTGCAAATTCACATTTTGACATCTTTACATAGAGTTTTTCTTTTCTCAGTATATCAAATACTTTCTTTACATGAATTACATGATCATCCCAAGACTTACTAAATACAAGAATATCATCTAAATAGACTATGAAAAAATCATCAATAAAGGGATGAAAGACATCATTCATGACTCTCATGAATGTAGATGGTGCATTACAAAGCCTGAATGGCATAACCAACCACTCATAAAGTCCCTATTTTGTCTTAAAAGCAGTTTTCCAAATATCACTTTCTATAATTCTTATTTGATGATATCCACTACATAAGTCTAGCTTAGTGAAATAAATTGCATGTTTCAACTGATCAAGTAAATCATCAATTCTAGGAAGAGTGTACCTATTCTTTATTGTTATCTTGTTTAGAGCCTTGTAGTCAATACACATTCTCCAAGTCCCATCTTTCTTTGGAACCAACACAATAGGAGAACCACAAGGAGAAGTACTAGGATGGATAACTCCTTTCTCAATGAGCTCCTGAACTTGCTTTTTGATTTCTTCATTCTGCAAGATTGATAAACGATACATGCCGATATTAGGAAGTGGTGCATCTTGTTGCAACTGAATCTCATGTTGTATCTCTCTCTTAGGAGGCAATCCTTTCGGTTCCTGAAACAAGTCATCGTAAGCGGAAACAACTTTGACCATTTCAGATTTATGTTTTGGATCACATCCCTTAAATGCCTTAGATGTTCCATCTTCTTTGGCTTTTACAATCATCAATACAAAATTCTTACTAGAGTTGACTAAACTTTTCATTTGACCAGCATTGACTAATGCCAAATTAGTCTTAACCTTATGTGCCTGTAGAATGTATTCAATCTTGTCTTTAAACAAATGATATTTATTTTCCCCCCTATAGAAGATAGCCTGTCGATCATACAAATAGGGACTCCCAAGTACAAGACCACAAATATCTAAAGGGACTACATTAGCTTCTACCTCATCCACAAAGTTTGCAGTGATAGCAAATCTTAACTTGCATTGTTTAGTTACCTGTAACTGTGCATCATCGCAAACCCATCCAAGAGGGTATGGTTTGAAATGAGGTATTGTAGTCAAATTAAGCTTTTTAACAACTTCTTCAAATATCAAATTAACTTGAGAACCCATGTCAAATAGTGTATCAACCTTAGTATGCTTAATAACAACTTGAATGTGAAATAATTCATTCCTTTGCTTATCATTCTTAGGAGTAGATTCTTTACTTGTACTTGCACTTATGCTAGAAGAACTCGTAGCTGATGAAAGAGATATACCTTTTCCTTTACCTTGAATCCCGGTAGCAACAATATTTGCCTCATCTCTGGAGTCAGATCCAAGATCTTGTTGAGTTATAGCAGCAGTCTTTTGTTTGCCTTTGTTTCCACCAAATCGCTTTGGCCTCTTTTCAGGATGCAGCTCCCAACACTTAGAATCATCATGCCCTTCTTTCTTGCAATGTGAGCATGTGGGTTTCTCATCCTCTTTCTTTACTGTTGTTGTCTTTTTACCCTCTCCTTTGCCTTTGGACTTTTCCTCAGACTTAGATGGCTTTTTATCAAACTTATCAATGAAAGTTCCCTTACCCCTTGATTCTAAATGTGTTTCCTGGAGACATACTTCATCCAAATTACAAAGATTCGGGACAAGAATAGAATGCCTTAGATAAGAATGAAGACCACCTATATACTTGAGTAAAGTGTCCTGGGTATATAATGGTACATTTAATGAAATAGCCTTTTTACGAAATTCATGGGTGTAATCTTGGACAGACTGACCTTTCCCTTGCCTAAAATGTTGCCAGTTCATCATTAACTGTTGCATATGGCCTAGGGGATAGAATTGCTTCTTTAAAGCAGTAACAAATTCTGACCAAGACAAATTAAACTTACCATGCTGTGAAGTTTCATCCCGAGACCTACTCTCCCACCAAGTTAAGGCTGCACCACCTAATCGAAGAGTGGCTAACTAAATTCTTTCAACATCATCTACAAGGTTTTGAACTCTACAGTAGACTTCTATTTGCTAAATCCAGTCATCTAGTTTTTCGGCATTTAGCTCCTCACAATATTTTTGCAAGTCAAACATTACATCCAACTTGATTCAAGGCTTATGTCCACCCTTAAAAATATTAGAAGACTCAGAATGGGTAGAAGAAGGAGAAGAGGGGGGAGAAGGAGACAAGGGAGAAGAAGGAGAAGATGGAGGAGTCTTTGGCAGATCACGATCAGCACCTTTCTTTTTCTCTTTGTCCTTTCGAGCTGCACATCTTCGCATCTTCTCTTCTCTTTCTTGTACCAAAACTTCTACCATTGTCTACAAATTCTGAAGAGTCTTCTGAATACTCTTATCTTGAAAATATTGTCCACCACCTTCATATGCCATTTGTGATGATGGTTTAGTCCTTCATTTTCCAATCTTAGGATTGTATTCCTCAAGCTTTCCTTCGCCTTTCTCAATCCTGGATCTTGTTAGCATTCAAATCTGCAATACTAGTCCAACAAAAGCTTTGATACCAAATTTGATCTGATTAGGATCTAGGACTATTACAAAGGAATGCTTAACATTATTTCATAATGTAAAATTTCAAAGCGTTAATTAGCAAATTAACACAACTTAAATGCTTAAATGAACAAAGCATAAAAAGGTAATGACTAAAAGAAAGAGAGTAGAGAGACATAAGACAAAACACGATTGATAATGGAGTTCATCTGGGAAGGACTACATCTCCGGGTCTAACTCCAATAGGGGGACCAATCCGATTTGCTCCAAAATCAATTACAAGTGTTCAAGATCTTCCCTTCAAGCACAATTGCAGCATTACTCTCCAATGTGCAGGAAAAATCATCAAGTCTCCAAGATCATAATCTCCTTCTCACCACCTCGATGCCTTTCCAAAGCTTACTACCCCCATTTTATACATCGAATTTAGCCAAAAATGGGCTAAAACAATTAACCATCAAAATCCCCCATTTTGGTTACATATTTTGAATTTACCCCTTTTACCATTATTTTGTTATGATTTGACACCAAAATTAAGGGTTTGTTTTCAACAAATACCCTTAATCAAATAAGCTTGGGCGGATTTGTTATGAATACATAACAACTCTTCCCTTAATATCACATATGCCATAAATAGCCCATTGGTTGGCCTTAATTTTAGGAGGCCCATGGTTAGGAGTTCAACTCCCATTATCTCATTCCTTTAACTCGAATTAAATAGCTATTTTAATTCAAATTTGAATGTTTTCCCTCTCTTTATGATTTTGTGATGTCATGCTGACATCATCAAAATCCATACTTTTTCTTGAATTTGAAACCATCATAACTTTTATATTCGATCTCCGTTCTTGATGAAATGAATGCCATTGGAAAGCTTTTGACAAGCTCTTTCATTTGGAATCCATTGTCAAATACTTTTGAGATGATTATTTTTTCACCCTTTTATGGCATCTAGTCCCAGTTTGACCAAACTTTGACTAGTCATACTTTTTGCACTTGAATTCCAATTTTGCTCGTTCGAGTTATGTTGGAGTCAAAATTGTGAACACTTTGTAATGATGTTGATTCTTGGAGCATTGGGGACATTTTACTTTTCAGTAATATTTTATCCCTTGGATCACCCTCCCATCCAAAATAAGATTCTACCATTCTAAATCAAGAATGCACATGCAACAATGTTCCATATGCATGGACAATAGGTGGAGCTAAAAAAACACACCATGTTTACATTAATGGCCTGTGTAAAAAATGCAAACATGTTGCATTTTTTAATTCCACCTGATGTCCTATACATATCAATTGATATTTCATATTGAACTAGGGTCTCCTTTTGCATTGCCTAAAACCAAGAGATTGACACAGTTAATGTTTAATACTATCTCCATTAGTTTGGTCCACTCAAGCATAATATTTTGATTTTTCTTTAGAACATAAATAGTAAAGGATATCCAGCATATTAATTTCCAATTTCTCTTGAATATGTTCACTAATAGGATCAATTGATAGATAGGAAAAAAGGTGTCTGATGTAGATGAAATGAAGAGTCTAAGTGTTTTTTCAATTACTTTAGATAGCTACAAAATAGAAATACAAGACAAACAAATTATCAGTATTAATTGCAAGATTCTCGACAAGGTACGTAAAGCCATTATAGATTCTAGTTACATTTAATGTGGCAGATTTTACAATGTAAAAAAGTCCCTAAAATTGACTTCAAGAAGAGAGGAATAATTCCTCAACTACTTACTCCTATTGTCCCATGATAATTGTTTTCTCTGTGGAGTAGAATGGTGCAGGAGCACCCCCATTTTGGCTTGTAAGACTCAATTTTGGTTCATAGATATGAAATAATGGTTTCTTAGTTAAGCATCTCATCATCACCAACCTCAAAATTAAAACAATAGTTATTTAAGAGATGCAAAAATGGTATGTATCCATTCTGCAATATGAAAGTGGTTGAGACCAAAAATCATTTTACCATGGAATGTTCAACTTATAACAACATTAAAATCAAGTTTTGTGGATATTTTAAAGACAAGAAACTCAAACTACCTATTTGAAGAATATAAATTAGATAGAATTGTAAACCTAATGAAAAAAAACTAGAGTTAGAGAGAAACTTAAAGAAGAAGTTGCAAATGATCTAAATGTCTTGACATCCTATCCAAAGGTGTGTTAGTTTACAAATTCCATAAGTTGCTTTAGCTTCATTAACATTATTATAATTTTACATTTCATTTAATGTCAATATTATTAGAGAGTAGATTATTAGAAGAGGATAATTCCACTAAAATCATCATATCTCATATGGCAAGAAAAAAACCTCAATTAAAATTTGTTCATCATCTTGGTTGCTTGGTTATTTCTAGGTGATCAAAGGTGGTCAAAGGTGGTCAAACAACCACAATATGGTCACAAGAATGAAAAAAGGTGGAGTGACGCATAATAAGTTTTGAAACACCATAAGACATGCATTTTTACTCCATTGGTGGAAAGGAAGCCAAAAATTTTCATGCAATTGTCAACTTTGCAAAAATTGTAAAAATTGAAAATTTGCAATGTTGCAACTTTGTGCAACATTGGAAAATAGGTAGGATGTCTTGAATAATAGTTATTTTTCACCTTCCTTAAGTTGATAATCATCTTTAAATCACATATAATCCTTTTCGAAGGCAATTGTATGGGCTAGAGACAAGAATTTGTTCAAATTGAATACCAAACCGAGTTTTTTGCAGTAAAATGTTGTATTTGCCTACTGTTCACATTTTTTTGTGATTGAATGGGAAAATTTATTGAAAATAGGAGTTAGATATTATTGTTAGCATTATTCTTTTATTGTTCTTGTTTTCCCTCCATTGAGTTTTGTATATATTCCATTCAATTTGTTGAGTGCTACCAATTTTTCCTTGTAACTTTACAATTTTTACAAAATATAGTCTAACTCTTATCACCATGGTTGAAAACTCATGAAACCTTGAAGAAAGGAGGTAGAATCAGTATAATTTAAGATGAAAAGGGTTGGATTTAGTGATAGTCAGTTTGTGAATTTTTCCAATAAGCCCTAGGTTGGTTGATGGTCAATCCGACTAGAGATGAATGAAGAAATGTGCCTGCCAAATGTATAGGAAGCAAGATAATTGCATGGTTTATTTTTTAGATGAAATAGAAATGAAAGGGGGTCCTTATATAATAAGGGGAAGGTTCCCCCAATCCATTGAAGGGTGTCATAGATTCATTTGATGCATACAGCCAAGAAAGGCTTTAAAACCCTTAGAAACCCTCCATTTTGGGATTTTTGTTGTATGAATAGAGTTGGAAAGTCAAACTTCTAAAATATTATACAATGTAAAAATGGGTATCCTAAATGGTGAATAGGTTAGTGGGTTGTTAAGAAAGTTTTCAATTTAAAGCCCAAATACCTTATTTCGAGGGCTAATTAGAAAGGGCTACTAGGAAGTAACCAACCGGTTTAGAAATCTTTAGAAACAGGGAGTTTGGGGTCATTTTGATTGTTTATTCTACATCAAAACCAATTTTTGTATACCTTATTGAAATTCCTCTAAGAAATTCAAAAGAAAGGAGCAAGTTCAAGCAATTTAGGACATAGAAACCATGTTGAGAGAAGAAGGCAATTTTTTGGTGGTGTAAAGGACCTTAGTATAAAGTTGAGAATAATGTGTTATGTGGAGTTTGGTGATGAAAAAAGGAGTAAACTAGACATGTCTACATCAGCATAGTCATTAGTGACTATGGTGAAGTTCTCCTACCACTTAATGATAGGACCATATATTGTTGTTTAGTTTTGATAGGTTTAGTTTGAGCTTCACTTGGTTTCAAGAATCCTTTCATATTCTCTACTTAACAAGGCCAACCACATGAAGGTGGAAGCTCATTTTTCCTCTCCCCCCCCAATAATCACCCTAAATTCCCCATTAATAATGAAGTAAATATTTTATTCATTCATTTAAGAAGTATATCATTGAATCATTATAATCACATAACATTCATTAACACAACATATAATTAATTAATATGTATAAACATTCATCAACAATTCATGAATGCATCAATCATTATATTCACATAATATTCATTAACACGACATTCAATTTATTAGTATGTATAAACATTCATCAATAATTTGTGAACACGTCAATCATTTTAATCACATAACAATACTTAATAACATGATATAAAATTCATTAGTAAGAAACATTCATAAAAAATTCATCAACGCATTCATCATCAAACAGGGTTCTTAACATTCATTTCTTCTTTTGTTTTTTCTTTTGTCAAAGATAAAGGCTAATAGGCACATCATGACTATCTTCGGCATTCTCTTGTAACTCTTGTGGTTCTAATCTTATGATATGAGGCTTCCTCTTAATTTTTCAAGTACAAGGCTGATGCGCCCATGCAATAAGAAATAAATGGGTTTAATTATAATATTTTTTAAAAAATGTTATAAGTGTTTCATTATTCAAAAGAACATAATAGGGATTTTTCTTTACTTTATAGTGCCACATCATCTACTATCACATTTTTTTCATCCACAACCTCAACATGCTCAACACTAACATCACACTCAACTTTATCACCATGACGTTTTGCATACTAAAAAATTATCACATAAAGGTTACACCAATTACAATTTTAGACATTAAATTTTATTAGTAATTACATATATAATTCTTAGTATAAATTGAATATGTACCTCTATAATTTTGATACACATCAAGGTCATCATGTATAGGATTTGTGCCTTTTTCATCATGAGTGGGATCTATTCCATGAGTAGAAGGCTGTAGTGAAATGTCATGCACATTGTTATCATTGTTCAAAATTAACATCAAATAGATTATTTCTCATGAAGTTCTCAATTTATGTTATTATTCATTATGTTATTATTCATTAGGCCTATTTACCTATGTGTGAACCAATGCACCAGAATCTTCTATATCTCTTTGGCCACTAGAATCTATGCAGTGGCGGGAAACTGCTTCTTTATAGCCTTGACTGAGGCCAATTTTTTGTCCTCTTCTATAAGTGCTAGATTAAATAAAATGCCCAGTAATTTTTGCATATTATCGTCAATATTGACTATATTTCTTATTTGTAATTTTACATAAAAAATTAATATTAAATTTCATTTACTACTACTTGCAAGTCATGAGTGAATTTTCATATATCCATGAGAGCCAAGATCGTGTTGACCAACCTTATCTTTCCTATCTTGTGTAGCCTTTGATGTGTCCTATAACCTATATATGTAAGCTTAGAAATATGATAGATTATATAAATATAAAGATCACTAATTTTTGCATAATTATATTAATACATAATACTACCACATACCAATTTTTGCCTGGTAGTATGTTAATTCCTTTATCTCTTAGTCTTATCTATTTTGCATCTTCAATGATTTCATTCCACTTTAGCTCTAGAACCATAGGAGGATGCTCGTACTTTGGATTGAGCTTTAGATCCCTTATGTATTGGTCTCTCATGTTGTTTAGATGTTTGCAAGCTTTTTTAAGAATTTGGACTCTATTCAAAATATTTTGACCAAAGAGATCCTCTAGAGATTTTATGACTTGATCTTTTAATTCAAGGCCTTGCTCATTCCATCTTTTAACAAAAAATTGTTAGATAGAAAAATTAGTTCAAGCTATGTACCTTAAATATATTACAACAAATAGATGAATGGAAAATTTAGCAACCAATTATATGAAGCTAAATACCTTTTACATAATGTGGGCTCAAATATCTTCAAAGTTGAACCATAAAAATTTTCATAAAAAGATCACTTCCTGCAAAATCATCATGGGATAATTAGTCAAAAATAAGCTATGAATAAGTAAACTACAGTTACACTCTAAATAAATATAGTCTTAAAGTACTTGTAAGTGTAGGCAATTTTAAGGGAACCATATATTTCTTGGCCATCAACAATGATGTCTCCAACAATCTAGTAGAAGTAGCACGGGTTGCTCCTGGAAAGGATGGTAAATTATCACCACTACTGGTATCTATTCTATCATTATGAGAAAGAGTACCTGTTACTGCACAAAGTTAATCAATGACATACTATGATCATATGAACAAGAAAGTACAAATCAAATCATATTTAACACATAAAAAATGTAGCAAAACAAGGATTTACTAGATCTAGTTGCAACAAGTGTGGATGTTTGCATGCTCCTTGTTGTCGATCCTATAGTCATAAATCTTGGAATGTTGGCTACCCTCGTCGAAGGAGGTGTATGCATGTCATCAAGACCTAAAAAATAATCATATATACAATATATTATCTTTTAAAATATAGACTACAAAAACATTACAACACTAATATAAAATTGTCAATAATAATCATGAAGAAAATAATAGTGTAGTTTTGACTATTAATGGACTATAATAGAGAAGCATGGTATATGGTGATTTTGATGATGTCCCTTCTAATGGTTAAAAATTGAAATCACATACCTATAGGAACTGCACTAGTACCCTCATTAGGTGGAACAAATCAGTGAGGTCTCAAAAAATATTGTAACAACACATACATATTTTGGTTCATGATCCACAAAGTAGTATAAAACATAAAGCTTTATTGAAATATTATACTAGCAAAACTTTCATTGTTGCTTACTTCTAGATAGCATGCTCTCCGACACTATTCATTTCTTGTTGCCTCTTTCTCCTTGGTTGGATTTGGCTCCATCACAAATACAATCATTGTTGGGAATTAACAAGTGGGAAGTATAATTTTGAGAGGGGGGGGGAATCAGAAGTATTAAACTTTAACCAACAAAACTTTTAACTTTTAAAACATTGCATGCATAAACATATGAAAATAGTTTATAAAGTAAATGCATCCACATAAACACTTAGCACCACACATGATTACCCAGAAACCCTCCAATGAGAGGGTAAAACTAGGGTGGGGATGACACCCACAACTCTTCACTACTACAGCAATAAAGTTCACCTGTTAAGGTTACATATTTTGACCATTCTCATGATCTTCCCTATGAAATGCCTACCCTCTTAAAAGCTTACAAGGATTGTTAGATCCTACCCTATTAAAGGATTTTAACACTCTATCAAAAGTGTACCTAGCTAAAGGATTTACAAAAAATTCACTTGGAATGTCACCCTGTTAAAGGCTTTATACAATGGTTGTTAAACCAACCTATCTCCATAGGATTTCATTCTACTAACACAATTGTTAGAAAGTATGGTAGAATGTTTGACCTAATTACTTGCAATCTACCATTGTTGATTTTAGATCCTCATTTTGTCCAATCTGATCCTCACTGATCTGGTATGAAGCTGCTATGACCTTGATTCTCTGTTCTACTAACTAGTACTGCAATGTTGTCATGCTTCTAAGTTAATTCACCCCTTTCACTTCCTTCAAACTTTGCTAGCATTCTCTCCTTTCATGCATTCTCTTTTCACACACTCTATCTAGTACATACTGAATCATGGGGATTCAACCTCCTTAAAAAGGTTTTGTGATTTAGGGTTAGGTATGAATCTACAATTGAGATTCATCCATCTTTACCATTCAAATCTTTACATTTTTCTTATTGGTTGCATGTTGATTGCATAGGGAATCAAAATAGATTCGATCTTATCTTTTAATCATTGGAGATTTATCCTTATGTTGGCTCAAAAATAGTTTACGTCTGAGTTTGTGAAGGCACAAACTCTTATGTTGATTCTGCATTACTCAGCACTTACTAATTACTGATGCTAGGCACATATAGGAATTTTTTCTCACTCGACTCTTGTAGAAATTTCCATGTGTGGGGTAAGGGAGACTTGTATTTGTACCAATTTGGCTCTTGTGTTAGCCTCTTCTACTGTTAATATAGCTAGTTCCTTTTGAGTGTGAAGTGTTGTGTTAAAGTGCTTCTCACTTTGAGTTGGATCTTTGGGTAGTTACATACTCGATATCTTCAAGTTCCTCTCCAAGCTCATGATTCTCTAGCTAGTCTCTTGTGTGAAGATAGAAGGATCACACAATTTTTAGTACAATGAGAATATGTTCTCAAGTATTGTCTTCACCTTTTCAATTTTCTTAGTCAATTCTACTTGTGATAGTGCTATCTCACTAGATATTCTTTCATTCACCTTTGATTGAAACTTCCTTTCTGACCATTCCATCAGCTTGGCATTTGTATCATGGTCTTCACTTTGCACCAGGTCCACTATGTTTGAAAGTTGCTCCATAATGGGCTTTGTTTCATTAGGTGTCTACAAGCTAAATGCATCTAAAAAGATGTCCTTTATTTCAATCAATGCTTGCCTCTATTTATACTCATTTTTTAGTATCTCCTACTTTTTCTTCTTCTCTAGTGCCTCTTGCACTTCATTGATCTGATCAATGTTCATAGTTTCATAGTCATACTTAGGAATGACTATTTCTTCATCTAGTGTAGGGTCTCCATAGTGAAGTACCCTTGCAACCTTTGTAGAGCTCAAGCCTAGTGCTGAAATTTGAAGTGGTATTGCTTCAGTGCTTGGCTTCCATGGAATTTTTGTTGGAGTCCTAGAGGTTGGCAGATTAACCAAAGTTTGAATTATTGCTTGCTCCTTTTCTTTTGGGGTCTACTTTTCCTCCTTTGATCTTGCTTGATCAATGAATATTATCTGAGGTGGTGCATCTTGTACTTGCATAGTACAAACAGAAGTATCCATCTATCCTGATTGATCCTTTGTTGGCTCCTCAGCTGACTTTGATTGTGGAGTTGACCTTAGCTAATGTATCTTGTGCAACTTGTTCTTTAGGTTGTCCACTTGTAGCTATAGGTATGACTAAAGATGTTTCTTGTGTTTCCATCTTATCCCTAGTTAAGTTAGCTACTTCTTTTTGCAATTCATATACACTGACCAACACTGGATTGCTACATAATTGGGCCTGTAGAGTTGTTTGGTCAAGGATCTTTTTTAGATCCTCTGCAGTTAATGAATTTATGTTCTGACCAAAATTTTTAGGAACATCCTTTACTTTTATAGTTTCTGCAGGTGAAGAAGTGTCATGTGGAGGACTTGGAGGTAGCAATTTTGTGTCTTGCACACTTTTTTCTATTTGTTGCTCTTCAATAGCTGCCATATCATCCTTTTGTGTTTCCTTCTCCATTGTATCTGCCTTCTCTTTTTCTCCTTCACCTTCCTTTTCATTTTCATCCTCTTCATCATTATTTCTCCCTTCAAATGGATATTCTTCTCCTTCTTTTACAGTTGTGAGACCATAGATTAATTTCCACATTTGAGTGGACTTTTTCACAACATCAACAATCTTATTCTAGAGAATACTGAATGCTTTATATTTGGGTGCAAACTTTCTCCCATGCTTCTTATTTGGCTTACTTATTTTCCCTTTTGTAAGTTTAGGCATTACTTGAGCCAATTTTGACTCTCTTATTTCTTTTTCCATATTAAGGCAATAATACCATTTATTTTCTACAATAGAATATAACTCCTTAGCCATTGAATTGTCAAGTTCAAGTGGAGTTTTCTTGAACTTGGCCATCATAGTGTAGACTAATTATTCAACTATGTTCTATTCTTCTCTATTCAACTTATTCAAATCAATGCCTTTTAAGCCAAATAAGTCTACATTATCTCTAATGTTATCACATATATTTTCTAAATCAGACTTGGTGGTGTGTCTTACCACTCTAAATTGGCTATTGTCATCAGATTCAATCCTTTCCTCATCTAATTCAAGAGGTCAAACATACTTTCTTCTCAGCTTCTTCTTAGCTAGACCTTCCTACTCAGTAGCCTTCTTTTTCTCTTGCTCTTTAGCCTCATTTTTTGTAGCTCTTGTACTTGCCCTTGTAGTAGGTTTTTCTGGGCTTGGCTTGGCTATCTTCTTGCCTTTGGGCTGAGCTGCAAGCTTTTTTTGAGCTTTTATTTTCTTTGGCTCTAGCTTGGTAGGTGCTTCCTTGGCTTGTTCTTCCTTCTCAGCACCTTCTTCCTCTTTAGCATCTTCATCCATGCCTTGTGTCAAGGCAAGTGGCCCTTGGCCCTATTCTTCATCATCTTCATCTTCTTCTTCTTCTTCTATTGTCCCTTCACCAAATTTGGCCTTTAGCTTTTTGACCAACTTATCCTTCTTCTTTAGGGTTGAAGTAGTCTTCAACTCCATCTCTACCTTGGATTTCACAACATCAAAAGTGCTAAGGGGTTTTTCACTTTTATTGATGACTTCTGCAAGTAGTGTTGTGATTTTTGTTGATGCCTCATCAATGTTAATTTCATAAGCAAGTGGCCTTAGCCATCTTACCCTTGGTACTATTTCTTGGATGTATGTATAATCAGTGTTAACTAAGAAATATATTTCATTTATATTTTGTTCCACTAGAGAAACTGGTATTCTAAGCCTTTGCTTCATGAACTTTTTAAAGTCCTCAAAATAGCTTGTCATTAAGGTTTTAAAATTGGATCCCATCTGTTTTATATACTCATTAACTTGTACTACTATAGACCTATTTGTTTTCCAACTAATTTTACCAAAAGAAGGGAATTCATTCTGAAAATAAAAGAATATGCATAACAAAATTGATAGAAACTTACACTAAGCACTCATGGATCTCCTTATTGCTCCCAAATTTTCCATAATCTGTTGCAGTTGCAGTTCTGCTAGATCATATGTATGATCCTTCTTGACAATTTGGTATCCTACATCAACTACAATGCATGGGACACTATTTAGTCAACTTGACTGGTATAATTTATGGGATATAACCCTAACATCAAATTCTACAAGTGGATCTCTGATTGTGTCTATTGTCATGCACCTTTTGTTCCACTTAGCCCCAGTGTTCTTTTCTATGGCTTCTTTTGAATCACTCCTCGGGGTCTTTGGTTGTTCCAGGGCTGGCTACCCTATTACCCTATGTATGATTCTCTTTGAAAATTGAATAGGTCCATCCTCCAATCATAGGCATCCATCACGATTTTTTCTCAACACTATTATTATCCATTCAATTTTGAAAACTACAAGGAAATCTAGGGCATGGGTTAAGCCCTTTCTCTCAACAATCTAGAATTTCTCCTTTAATGCTCCATTCTCACAAAGTTTAACATAGGATTTCCTAATCTCCATGTCATCTATTGCTCCAACTTTATAATTATAACATTTTCTAACATCTTGCACCATAACAACCTTATGTGGGATAATAGATAAAGCACCGATATGGTCATTTTTGTAAGCCACTTCGGGAACTGGTCTAAAATATGATTATTTTACTTCATTTTTGACCAAATGAACCTCAAATGGCTCCTTGTCCTTGGGACTCCTAGAGCTACATGCCATTTCCAAAAACTAGGTTTCAAAATATAGAAACTTTGCAACTGTGTAGCTCGGCACTTAAGTAAATACCTTAGATCGATGAAACAACGTTGAATTTTTGTTGGAATCTTTGTGAAAGCATCAATATCTACTTGGAAATCATTTCTCTACTCTTCTTGCTCTCACTCTATGTTTGCAATGATGAGAAATGATCAAAAAACTTGACTTTATACCTTTTATTACATAGCATTTAGTGCTTAGTACATATCCAACTATCCACTTGACTCATACAATTTTGTTTCATTTGAATTCTATTAATTTTCCAGCACATGACATCCACTAGAGTTTCTCTTACTCGGCTTCAATAAGAATTTTTCCCTTTTACTTGGTAACCATTACACACTTGGCTTCCACTGACATATACTAGGATTTCACTCGGCATCTGAAGACAACTTTCCTTGCTTGGCAACAGTGTGAAAACTTTTTGAAGACTTACCCTTGCATCTTTATTCATGTTGATCTATCTTTTTAGTGTTAACTCATTCTAGGAATTGATGTATGATAAAGCATTTAAATATCAATCCCACATACCTTCTTGCTTAGTTTGATGAAGTATGACCACTTGACCCTTTAGGTGAAGTGACCCCTTCATTTGATGTGATGCTTCCATCTTTCTTCTTCCATGTTTTATTCATCTCTCCTCTAATATGTTCAACATCTACCTTACCTTTTCCCTTGTTTGAGTTAGGGTTAGGTACCTTTGTCCTTGTTGTCAGTGCTTGCTAATGTGACCAGTCTTCAAACAACTAAAACATGTAGTTTGGTTCAACCATCTAATGTAGCTTCCACTAAAATGTGTTCTTATGCAATTTTTAGGGATGTGTCCATACTCTTGACAGTAGTGACAACTATGTCTTGCATTGTAATCCTAATATAGGAATATTCATAGCTTCTTCCCTTGTTTGATGACCATATGGGCTTGGATCTGCATTCAAATGCTTTATGTCCATACCTTTGACAATTGTAGTAGCATCCTTCAAATCTTGGTGCATGTTTTGTCCTTGTTCAGCATTCATATGCCTGATGACCTTGTTTGTTACACTTTTAACAATGTGTCATCTTCTTTGGCTTAACATTTTGACTGCCATTCTTTTTCTTGAAAACCGTAAAAATGACAAGTGGGTTTGGAGTTCTTACCTTTGTCATTCCTTTATTTAATATTTTTGGATGACTCTCCTTCCTCAGTACTTGTATAGCCCAAACCTCATGTGTCTTTACTGGATCTAGGGGATTTCAGTAGTTGCTCAAAGTACTTGATTGATTCATTTAGCTTGTTGAAGCTTTCAACAAATTCCTTCTCTTTTTTTAGGTCATTCTGCAGTTGCTCATTTTGCAACTTCAATGTAGTTATTTCAATGTCCTTGACATTCAACTCATGATGGGAATTAATCATTTGGCTCAAGGTATCCAACTGCAATTTTGAGATCCTAGACAACTCTAATAATTTTTCTTCCAATCTATTTGATAAAATTATTTTATCTTCTTCAATCATGCCCTTATTCTCAATGGCTTTCTTCAATTTGAAATTTTTGATCTCTTCAGCTTGTGCTATGTTCTTTTCCATGAGATCTACAATTGCTACATCAAGCTCACATGAGTTACCATCTGCAAATAACTTTGTGGTGTCAATCTCCTTGTATTGAGTGTCATTCTTAGCTATGCCAATTTCTTTCCTTCTCTTTAATGAACTCCTCAAGGCATTTTTGGCTTCATCCAATTGTTGCAATAGGAGGTGTATCTCAATCTCCTGATTCTCAATGGCTTTTCCCAACTTGTAGACTTCCATCCTGAGATATTTTCTCCAATTTGTAAGGCTTCTCCTAATGAGAACTTGGCTCTGATGAGAACTTAGCTTTAAAACATTGCATGCATAGACATATGAAAATAGTATGTAAAATAAATGCATCCACATAAACACTTGACACCAAATATGATTACCCAAAAACCCTCCAATGAGAAGGTAAAACTGGGGTGGGGATGACACACACAACTCTTCACTATTGTAGCAATAAATTTCACCTGTTAAGGTTACATATTTTGACCATTCTCATGATCTACCATGTGAAAGGCATACCCTGTTAAAAGCTTACAAGGATTGTTAGATCCTACCCTATTAAAGGATTTTAACACTCTATCAAAAGTGTACAAAAACACTCACTTGGAATGTCGCCCTGTTAAAGGCTTTATACAATGGTTGTTAAACCAACCTATCTCCATAGTATTTTATTCTACTAATACAATTGTTAGAAAGTATAGTAGAATGTTTGACCTGATTACTTGCAATCGGCTATTGCTGATTTCATATCCTTGTTCTGTCCAATCTGATCCTTACTAATTTGGTATGAAGTTGTTGTGACCTTGATTCTCTGTTCTGCTAACTGATACTACAATGTTGTCCTCCTAAGTCAATTCACCCCTTTCACTTCCTTCAAACTTCACTAGCATTCTCTCCTTGCATACATTCTCTTTTCACACACTCTATCTCATATATACTGAATTATGGGGCTTCAACCTCCTTAAAAAGGTTTTGTGACTTAGGTTTAGGTATGAATCTATGATTGAGATTCATCCATCTTTCCTTCTCAAATCTTTCCATTTTTCTAATTGATTGCATGTTGATTGCATAGGGAATCAAAATAGATTCAATCTTATCTTTTAATCCTTTGAGATTTATCTCTATGTCAGCTCAAAAATGGTTTACATTTGAGTTTGTGAAGGCACAAACTCTTATGTTGATTCTGTATTACTCAGCACTTAATGATTATTGATGCTTAGCACATATTAAATTTTGTCTTGATTGGCACTTGAACTTTTCTCGGCATCTATTAGTCACTTGGCATCTGAAACTTTCTCGATACTGTCTGTTTGCTCGACATCTAAATGACTTGGCAGCTATTGAATTTCTAGCTTGACACGTATTGTAGCTCAGCATCTATATTATACTCAGCATCAAATTTCTTAAGTGTGCTGACACTCAATTGTCAAAACCAATCTAAGATCAACAATAATTTGTAGACTGTTGCTTTTTAGGCTCTTTTTACACATGCTTATAAGGTCAATGGTATTTTAGTGTCATCATTACATAATATTGTGGCCTCCATATTAGCAACTAATTGCTCTTGTGTAATTGGTTATTTTCCCTTTTCCTAAGCACCAAATTATGACATTAACATCAGTAAAATAATCAAAACAAGTCCAAAACCTTAAGGAAAATAACATAATAAAATGACATTCTATAAAATTACAATTACAAAAAATTTTATACAAAAGGTTTACATGTGCTAAAGAAGGGGTGGGAGCAATATCGTTGCCTCTGTCATATGATGGATTGGCTATGTCTCCCTATGACAAATAATATATATAAAAACATCAACATAATGAAAGAAATAGTTGACTTAGCAAAACAACTTATTGATAAAATGGTATATTGTATATTGGAGTTATTAATTAGAAGTAATTAGTTTAAATATTACATATATAGTACTTAGAAGTCCCATGATAGTAAGTTTCTTTGTATCTATGTGATTCAAATTATAATCTATTAGCAGCTCTTCCCCTACACTTATTAATTTTATCACACATACAAAAACATGATTTCCCTAACATGACTCAAAAATGAAATTAGATCACTTATTAGTTGAACTAGGACACATACTATTTATAATCCCTACAATGTCCCTTGTTTCTTTTCATCTTCCATCACTATACATAGCAAGTCTTCTACTTTGATCATTTTGTTTCCATTGTAGATAATTTGCTGACAATGCATACCTAAGCATTCTTTTTTTTATATTGAACTATCTACATCCAATTATTGTAATTGTAACAAGGTCCTACATACTCCATCAATTCAACAACTTTTTTATAACTAAACTTTATGTCATCCATGAAAAATAGGCCCAAACCATGTAATGATGATGGAGCTATGTGATATATCCTCTTGTGAACACAAAAAACAATGTTAATTGGAGTTAATTCCTTGGGTACCCACTCTTTTTGAAGATGTGTGTATCTCAAAGGAACCTTGATGGCACTCTTTCTCTCATCATCATAAGAACATGACCCCCCTTGAGAAAAGAAAAATTACATGCATTTATTTAATTTTTTTCTAATCTTTTAACCTCTAGTTTATCTCTCTTTCGTAGACTTACTACATGTCTCACTATCCTCTTCTATTCTAGCATTTCCCTCACTCAAGGAAGACAAATCTGACAAATACCTATTTGGTGGTACCTATAGCCCATCAAATGAGAGGTATATTTGAAGGAGCAAAATATTTTGCTATAAAATGAGGCAAATATTGGTGAAATCTAAGTAAAGTTAATTATGAAGGTAAAGAGAAAGAAAGCATGTAATAAACTTATACCTTGATCCATGTCACTACGTATAATCCTCATCAAAGGGGTATATTTTCTTGCATATGTAAATCATTTGTCTTAAGTTAGTTATAAATTACATGATACTTATGCTACAAAATATATAGAACATAACATGAACAATATGCACACATCATAATCATTGTATATTTTATAATTCGTTACCTCTACCAAAATCATAAGTAATCAGCACCAAGAATTGAGCATCATAACAAATATTTACACCAAATTAGTACCTAATACATGTCTATCAAATATGTCATTGATCATCTTCTTCATCTGCATCATCATCATGAACATCATCATTATCACCATCATCATCCAAATTGTCACAATGACCATTGCCATTATTATGATTGTCACTATGACTATCATCATCGTCATCATCTTCATTATCATCATCACCATCACCACCATCACCATTATTTTCACCACCACCACCACCACCATCATCATCATCATCATCTACATTGTCTTCCACTTCTTTGGTATCTTCTTCTTCAATCACATTATACTGTTTCGGTCTTCCTCTTGGATCATGTCTAACGAAAAAAGACAAACCTAGTTTATGTGGAATGTTAAAGTAAAACACTTACTCACATTGGCTAGGAAGAACATAGGGCTTATTTCATCATCATCTCCTTCTTTATCTTCACCATCATAATCATCATCTACATTGTCTTCCACTTCTTTGATATCTTCTTCTTCAATCACATAATACTTTATCAGGCTTCCTCTGGGATCATGTCAAATGAAAAATGACCAACCCAGTTTATGTGAAATGCCAAAGTAAAAAACTTTCTCGCATTTTCTAGGAAGAACATAGGGGTCATTTCCAACTGGCTCAAATGACCTTGTATTAATCATTGAAAATCCATTATTATGTTCGATAACAATTCTATTAGAATCATTTTGATTCACTTGTATCCTATACCATTTGACAATGAATAGAACTATTTTGAAGGAATTAAAATCACACTCAATTATATCATCCAAAATGCCATAATATTTGTTTTTAGATTGTTGAGGATGCATGTCATTTCTAGACAAAATATTGATGATCTCAAAGACTGAAGTTATCCTAGAATCACAAGCTCTTTTAGTGTCATCTACCTTTTTATGTGAAATTTATGACCATTGTAGTACATAGTTTTGTGGTGCTTGACCTATTATTTTTTAAACATGTCAATATTATGCATCCATCCATGAGTTGATATTAAATAAATGGGTCATGATAGATTAATCTTATACATACCTTTCCACATCTTAAACCATTTTCTAGATCAATTACCATTGATGTAACATTGGGATCTCCATTACAATGAGCTTCTTTAACCAATGAAGCAACACCTTCCCATGTTAATGATTGACCATTTTGTTGAGATCGTTCAATCCATACCATCATCCAATCAAGATTGTTTGCAATATACAAATGAAGTGCATCCCACTTATGAGAAATTGTATAAAATAAATAAACCATAAAGAAACAACTTATATTGATGATTCAGGGTAAGGCCATGGTAATGGTTCCCACTTTTTGGCCAAGTTTGACACTAAAGTAGATATTTTTAACAAAAACTTGATTTTCAAATGCATATTGCTACAAAACCATAAAGAATTTGATGATGATGTAAAATAGTGAGTTTTATCATTTTCTAAGTAGTTTCTAAAAGTATTTTTAAATTTTATTTGAAAAATTAGTTGAAGTCCATTTCTCCATCTCCTTTGAGAAGTGGCTTATATGAAAAATGACATTTTCAAAGAGTGACGAGTCGTTTGATCAAGATAACTTTTTTTTAAAAAAAATTGATAATGATAAAATTATTTCAAGGATAGAATATTAACATAAATATCTAGCAAGTTTAGTTAGTTTCATTCAATTTCATTAAAAAATATAGATTTTATTTAGTGGCAAAGTGATACTAATGATAACTTAGACAGCTTATTTTTAATCAATATAATTTGAGTTGTATTTATTCAAATGATTTTTTTCTTGATTTTCTAGAAAAGTAACACACATTCCTTTGATGGACATTTTTTTTTTTTTTTAATATTTTCTCATTTTCTATTTTTCCTAAAGCTTCAAATTCAGATTTGTGAAATGGCCAGACAACCTATATTTAATAAAACTAAAAATTAAACATCATGATAAACACAATATATACTAAAAATATAGTCATTGGAAAGCTTGTTCAGAGTACAACAATTTTATATATTTAGTTTTAGAATATGGACTGGTTTAGCCCTTATCTAAGCTCTCAAAAGGGAAAACATTGATAGAAATTTGAGTAAGTTTGTAAAAGTTCCAATTTTGGGACTTTGAATGAAGGTGTCATGCCAAAAAATATATGGGCAAAACAAACAATTTTTTTTTTTTTTTTTTTTTTTTTTTGAGAACTATGATTCAATAAGATAATATGGTTGTAAAAGATTTTAGATGCTTAACTATAATGGAACTAATTGTTCGAGTAGCTTAAAATTTTGATAACCATAGGTACTTTGAAGATAGATATAAATTCAACATTGATATGAAGGGGTGACAACTCAATTTGAAACTTATCATAAAAGAGATAGTTTGGGTGAACTTAATGTTTCTTAGAAAATCAATTAATTAAATTAAACGACTAATTCCATTTAACTAAAGTCCTAATCCTACAATTGTTTTAATAATTCCTTAAAATATTACCTCCTAAGGATGACAGTAGATTAACACAACAACTTATTCGATACGTCAAATGACCTACTAACTAAAATGACATCTATCTCTTAATTACATAACCTTGTTTAACATTATTTTAATAATGATCAACATACCACTAACCTTATAATGGACTAATTAACCAGTCCCTCCTATTAACTTAATAACTAGATTGACATTACAATTTAAATCATTTAACATTAAGATAATTTGAAACTCTAGAAGATCAATTTTAACTATTCAACACATGCTAACTACGTTTTAAAACTCTAGTCCAAAATCTAATTCACCTTAGATATACACATGCAATAGAGGTAAACTTTGTCATCAATTCAACTATCTATATTTAAATTTAATTTTTTTCTTTCTAACATAGCTATAACAATCTATTTTATTAATTTATCGTTTACAATTAAAATTGAAGACTAGACTTATTTCAATTAAATCGTTAAGTAAATCAAAACTTTATTCTAAACTATTATAAAATTTAAGTTTAACATTAAAGTACCAATATTAAGATTAATCTAACTAACTCAAAATAGCATAAAACTAATTAATAAAACACTCAAATTATTTTAATTAAAATATACTAATTTCAAATTAAAACTTTTAAATTAGAACTAATTAATAATCTAACAACTAAGTTACTGTTCTATACTAACATCATTTAAACATTAGACTTAAAGTTTAACTAACCAAACTTAAGTATATATGTATAAAACAAAAACACTAAACTAACAAGCACATAAAAACATTATTCTACTTTCTAATAACATAAAGTAACTACTGATCTAAATACTAATTTAATGCTAATCTAATTTAAAACTAACAAAAAAACCTAAACTTAACAAAATACCCCTGCAACTAACCTACCCTACCTACTAGCCAAGTGGCCTAGCCACCACTTGGCTTTCCTTACAAGGCTCCCATGCTGCCCAAAGTGGTCTACGTGCTGACATAGGTCTATCAGCATAGACCTGACCACTCCCTTCCTTGCATGAGAGCTGGTCATGTATGCTTTCAGTGCATAAGAGAAATGGAATGTGGGGAGATAGAGTTTAAGGGTTAATTTAATGGAATTTCTTTTTGCACCCCCCCGCTCAATGAAATGACTGTACTCAAATAGGTAGGTGGTTGGATGTCCACGCCTAGCCTCTAATTAGGATAGAAGAAATAAGGTAAGAGAATGGGGGGTATTAATTTAGTGGGTAAGTTTGGATAAATATAAATAGGTATGATGACCTAGGCAAGTGCCTTGCCTTTAGCTACATGGACTTTAATGCCAAAAGTTTTATTGTTGAGAGGAGAGAATAAAAAAAACATTAACATATAAATTTAGATATTTTATTTTTGAATTTATTTGATTTATATTATTCAAAGAATTAGCAATGATTTTAGTTGAGATTCAAAGGGGAATAACTCAGAGAATATTCTCTGTGACTTGGGGGAATTAATTTTTTCCCCATACATTTTTTAGATAGGTTTTTACTCTTGGAGATGCAATTTTTTTTTTGAAGCCAAATTTTTTAAGTGTTGATATAATCTTCTTGCTATATTTTTTTTGTTATACTAGGAGTGATTTCTATCTTAGTGACAACATAGATTACCTTTTAACAGGCATACTATTACAAGGATGTGTAAAAGGTTATTCTCTTTTTTTTCTTTTCTCCTATAATTTATGTTTTATCAATCATCATATGATAAAGATATATGTTCCTTTTATTCAGAATTCAAGGTGATGCATAATTTCTTATTCAAATTTGATTTTGTCAATTATAAAATTTAACAAGGAGAGAGATAACTTTGTTGTCCACAATGTAGGATTTTCATTTCCTCTTAATAACATCAAATTGGAAACTTCAACATATCAAATTACTTTTCCTTAACATAATTGAAAACTTGAGAATTCATAATTCGAAGACATTATCTATTAATATATTTCTCACATACATATGCATAATTTGAAATCACATAAGAGCAATGCAAGGATGTTTTCATAATCTCCTTTTTTTTTTTCTCTCTATTATTCATCCTGGTTCAAGGCTCCATCGTGAAGGAACCAGTAAGAAAACCTGATGTCCTTGCAAATACATCAAAATTTAAATATATTTTACATAATGTTACAATTTAAAAGAAATCTCTTAGGTCCTTCACAAGTGAATTCTTCTAATACTTTCAATACCTCAAGGAAAACAAGGAGAAGACGAGAGCTAGCCCGGGGTAAAACATCACAACATCAAGAACAATTCAAGCATACACCCCAATCTGGTTTTGCACAATAGGTCCAAGCATAGAACCTGACTAGGGAGGAGGTGGATTTTCCCAATGGGAGACATCAATAACCATACCATAACATAGCCCTTTCGAGGCTAAAACTTCAAGAACTTATGTTCTCCTACAAGGCCCTTTCGAGGCTATTACCACAAGGATTTTCATTCCTTTCCATATCAAGAATTCATAATATCAAACAAGGTATGTGATGACAAGTAGGGGCCCATGCACCCTACCCTCTTTCCCTCCTCTCACCATGAGAAGAGACTCTACACCATTGAGGTCCAACTAAGGCCCTTCTCCTATACATGGCCACTTCTTCCCTATCCAAGGGTGATTAATGCCAAAACAATCCCCATGAAATCCTCTCAAAACAAAACATCAAAAAAAGCATAAGAATAACATCAAGAACAAGTTAAAATCCCTCCAAATCAATCCCAACACACAAGCAAGAAAAAAAAAGAACAAAACAATGCCTTTTGCATGATTCAAGCATGAACCACATGAAAAAAAAATTCAAAAGAGTGAAGAACTCCTACCTTCACAAAAAGTTATGGTAAAATGGTAAGTTGAGAAGAGCTTTTCCTTTTCTTCCTTCAATCTTCCAACTTTCTCTAAAACTAGAGATTGGATAACAACCCCAAAACTACTCCAAATGCCTTTAAGTATGATCCTTAACTCAACTAGACTTCAAGTAACCTCAAGATGAAGTTTGAGTCACCAACTCAAGTAGGAGACAATCAATTTTTTCAATCAACCAAAAGTAGGGTTTTTAAGTGACCCTAAGAGGCTAAGGGGGTGGAAAGTACTCCCAACCCATACCCTTACCCTTAGGATACTTAAATTTAATATTTTTAGGCCTTAAAGACTTATTAGAACCCAAAAAAAAGCTAGGAGAATAGTAAGACCAATAACAATCTTCAAAGAAGACAATGCAAGGATAGCACAAATTAACAAGGGGGTTCAGTTTCGTCTTTCCATTGGATTTCTCAGCTAAATTTCCTACACACTCATTGCACACATCAGTAGTTCAAGAATCACATGTATATATGTAAAATATGTATCAAGAATTTCATGTAAGTTAAAACATCCATTTTCTACAATCAATTATTTATCTCATTCTATTCATTAAATTTGGAAAAATCAAAGTGTTTGTTCTACATTCATCCACTTCATCATCACAGATGTTCATAAAACATTAAATAATGAAATCAGATACCTGAAAGTAAAGCATCACACATCATAAATAAAATAATAATGTTCAGTGCATCAAATAATGTTCTGACATATTGATTCATGAGTATCAAAATAATAATGTATCATCGATGCTAGGATGGGTTGGGGCAAGGCCTCACATCCTCCCCCTCTAGGCATGAACTTCCTCCTAGAGTTCATCAAAAGATATGGGTACTGAGATCACATCCATGTCGCATTCTCCCATGAAGTTGTAACCTCATCGTAGCAATCCCACTGGATTCTAACCTAGTCCAGCTCTCGACCTCGAAGTGCTAGGGAACATCAAGCAATAATATGGATAGGCTCTAGTGCTAACTGGTTGTCTAACTCCACATGTAGCCTCAATAAGTGTAGCCTAATGCTCAGTTTGGTGGTTTTCAACCACTGCAAAAACTTTGTGGGACCTGCCCATGTCTCCAACTATCAGCTCTGAGAAAGCCCCTCTCTGACCACTAGATGATTGTCCCTATGGACACTCTCTAGCTATATGACCCATGCCACCATAGGTGTAGCATGGTCCTCAGGTATAAGATCATGCATCCTATGATCCAGACGTTTGTAGGCCTCCTGACCTGCTAGACCCATTGTATCCACCCCTAGAAGACTACTGAGTCTTCTTTGACTATGGCTGTGGGGCATGTACTTTCTAATCCTACTATGACTACCACTGCCCGAGCTTGGAGCCCTGATAACCCTGTGAGGGTTCCTTCTACTATTGCTACTGAGACTATTGGCTCTTAGAGGACCCTGGTGTATAGTTTTGATTCCCTTTCCAAGGGGTTTTCTGTCGGGTAGAGTTTTGGTTCTGAGGCCGATCTTGTGACTCCTACCTACCTCAAGTATCCTCAACAACTAGTGCTATCTCCACTACCTATCTGAAGGTGGTAGGGAAGGCCATAAAAACTAGACCCTGAAGTGAGAAATTCAAACCCATGATAAAGTGATGCACTCGTAATTTCTCATCCTTCATATATTCAACATAAGGAATGAGCTCGAGAAACCTGCTCTCGTACTGAGCTATTGTAAGGCCCCTCTAATATAGAGAATGAAACTCCTCTATCTACTTCTATCTGAAGTGCTCTAGCCTCTGACAGATACATCTCTCAAAACCTCTCCAAGAATGACTCCCATGTGAGGGTATCCATCCTCACTCCTCCTATAGTCTCCTCCTGATGCCACCAATTGGAGGCATCTCCTCTTAGTTGATGGACTGCTAGACGTGCCTTTAGATTACTCCCATAAGGACGTAATCTAAAGCACTATTTTAGGCTCTGTGACTAGGCCTCTGTTACTGTCCCCTTAGTGGAACTGATAAATAATGGTGGTCTGAGCCGTATCAACTCTCTGATGTCATCTCCTATATGTCTAGGAGGTCTATCGAGTGGTGGTCCTCTCTGATGGATCGACTCACCCTCATACTCACCCTGTCCCTCTACCTACCTCGGTGGGGGACTCCTACTCCTCTCTCTACCTTCGGCCTTGCCTCCTCCAGGGTCCTATGCTTCCCCTTTGAGAATCTGGTGACCTGGTTGTACTATAGGTGCTATCCTCTACTGAAATATGTCAATCAATGCCTAGAGAGCATCCAAAACATCCTGATTCAGATTCGGTGGTGGAGGTGGTGGTGGAGGTAGTGGTCCATCCTCTTGTCTTGCTCTACCACCTCTCACCCTACGACCCCTACCTCGATAGTTGCTCCATGTAACAAGAGGCATCCTACACAATTAAAGCTTAGGTTTAAGTTTTAGAAGAATAATGGTTTTAAGTTCCTAGCGTTGAAACACGAGCTTTGATACCAAAATGTTATGCCCAAAAATATATGGGTAAAACACACACAATTTTTTTTTTTTTTTTTTTGAGAACTATGATTCAATAAGATAATATGGTTGTAAAATATTTTAGATGCTTAACTATAATAGAACTAATTGTTTGAGTAGCTTAAAATTCTGATAACCATAGGTACTTTGAAGATAGATTTAAATTCACCATTGATATGAAGGGGTGACAACTCAGTTTGAAACTTATCATAAAAGAGATAGTTTGTGTGAACTTAATGTTTCTTAGAAAATAAATTAATTAAATTAAACGACTAATTCCATTTAACTAAAGTCCTAATCCTACAATTGTTTTAATAATTCCTTAAAATATTACCTCCTAAGGATGTTCTCTTTGTCTAACAAAGCCCATCAAAATTTTCAAGTGCCTCTCAACCATCCACATTGACCTAGTTGGTTTAGGTCCACACAATTCAATCTCCTCAACTATATGTATGAGGTAGTGTTCTTGTGCATTGAAAAAAGTTGAAGGTAGACTATTTTGCATCTCACACTAAAAGCTAAGGAATTTTTCTTTTCCAATGCTTTGTCTTTTTTATCAATTTCTTTAGATGACAACCACCTAGAAGATATTCATCATGTAAAAATGTATTAACGAGACTCTATAAAAAATTATACAAAAAATTACAAAAAAAGAAGAGAAAGACACAAAAATAATATCTATACAACAAATCTAACAAATAACACTTCTAACCTCATGTATTTCCCAAGATCATAAATAACTTGTTTGACACTAATGTTTTCAAAATTGTGTGGGAGAGATAGAGGTAGAATGTACTTCAATAATAATAAAATTATCTTTTCAATATATTATAAAATAAAGTAATGAAAAGTACATGATGTTTTACAATTTTATTGTAAATAGAGAAGAACATGACTTACCTTGATGAAGGTATGTGAATCATGCATTTTCAACCCTAACCCAAAATCACCTTTCTTTGATATGAGATTTCTTATGTTTATAGAAAATAATATGGGAAATTTAGTATTTTTAATGGCTTCAAATATGGCATCATTTTTTTTTTGCATTAATAACCAAGGAATGACACTCATATTAATTTGGTTTCCATTCTATTTGATTCAAGGAAAAACTTCAATGCATGATTGGATTCATCAATGTCACTACAAATTTTGACCAATTTTTCTTTGTCACACCTTCCATGCAATATTTTACATAGTGTCTATTTTACATTCTCTCCAATATGCATAGTATCAAACAAATGCACAATTGGGAGGTGCTCGTAGTCTGACAACCTACTAAATTTTCTAGGATAGCATTTAACTCCTTTTGGAAGTTTCTCATCAATGTCTTAACAACCTTCACAAACATCAATTAGATAATTACTATACTAAAGACTGTATCCATATTTTAATTTCAAATAAAACCCTACATCAAATGGAATGGCATTACCTCAATGATTCAAGCTATTATATTCCAACTTACATATGTGAGGCACCATTCTTCATGGCATTGATGTTGTCTCCTCTTTCCCATTGAAAATATATTTTTAGTAACTCGATACTTATGATTTTTGTGGAGAAAGTGTCTATGATCATTGAACACCTTCTTTCCTAAACTTTTTGAATGACGAGATTTCATCTTTGGACCAAAAATTGGACATGCAAATGTTCACTCTATCTGAAGACCCACAAGATCATATATAATTGGATGACATGTGTACTAGAAGATTCATATTTACAATTATCACATGTAACTTAAACATACAATGAAAATGTGTTAACATTACTACATACCAAAAATATGCATTAATAGTTTTACATACTAGGAAAATGTGTTATTCTAGGGATATCATATATTGTCCATACAAGCATTGCATGGAATTGAAATTGTCTTTCACCAATTGAAACCTAGAGATGTTGTTCATAGTTACCCCATTCCATAACTCTGACAACTCATCAATCAAGAGCTCAATATATGCATTCATATCTTTCACTTGGTACTTACCTAGTTGATTGAACATAAAAAAAACATAATTATTATGGTCATTTTGATATTGTATTTATAAATTAATTTAGATGACTATTAAATGGAAACATATTTGGTACAATAATATCCAACATTATGCGCTCCCTTTTTACAAACATCCAAGGGGGAATGTTATTGTTATAAACAATAACAAGCTAGATCGAGTAAAAAGATCTCATCTCTTGAAATGGATTGACATTGTTTGTTGCCAATGAAATCTTCAACTTATGAGGTTCTTTTTTAAATACCAGCCACCTATATTCTATGTCCTTAAACATAGAACCATATGCATACATTCACATAATGTCATCTTGACTTCTATTGTATACATGGTAGTCCATAAATTGTACCAAGCTAGTGCACCTAAATAATCATTGCAAACATGGAATAATAGGAATGTATTGAAGAACCTTGCGAGACCCCTTTTTGGTTAGTTGATCTAATCGATATCTACTAATGTGACAATCAGGATATTGTGGTGTAAACTCAAGTTGTTTATGATATATAATATGATCATTGGGACATGCATGTATTGTTTGATACTCCATTCCAATATATTTCATAATGGCCAATAATTCTTGGTAAGAGCAAAGTAGAATGTAAGATGGTGGTAACAAACACTCACCTATCAACCTATGTAAAAAAAAATTTAATATAAATAAGATTAATTATACACTAACATAGAAGATGAAAAGAATGACAATATACCTTATCATACGTGAGATTGATACATTGGATATACCAACATTCATAACCTTGAAGTTTACTAGCAACAATATAGTGGAGAGAAGCATTATTTGGGAGCCTTGGTACAAGGGCTTATATGCATTTTCAATCACAGGTATATCAAGGTTCTCTTCATCATTATCATTAGATGGCCTACTATCACCGTCTTCATCATCTTAATTAGTTGTGCCAATAACATCTTCTTTAGTCTTGTTCTCTAGCACATTATTAGTTGTGCCAATACTAACATCTTCAATTGTGTTCTCTACCTCAGGATCTTCTTTTTCCACTAGAGCATTAGCTTCTTCTTTGATATTCACACCTCCATGTTCCACAAGTTCGAAATCCACATTCACAAAATGGTGAAAATCCTTTCCCCCTTAAATGTGATCATGTTGCCTACGATTTCTCTAAGCTGTTGTGATTAAAATTATTTGATTCTTTAATCCCTTGCATTTTTTGCAAGGACAATAACATTTTCCATCACCTTTTCTTTTGAATTGAGACCACAATCTAGCAATTGTCACCTTAATTTGTTCTGGGTTCATATTGTTAGGCATGGACTTTCTTCACAGACAAATATTCGAGCTATAAAATTATATCAAATATAAACATACAAGCATTAGTAGTATCTTGTATATAATAAAAAATAATTAAATAATTAAATATTACTATCTCTTCAATAAGGGTAAAAAAAATGTATATTCATTGTTAAATCATAATTGAATAATGTTTTCTTTTTTATGGTGCATGATGGTCCACAATTTTATATGACTATTAGTGAAGTTAGTTTCATATGTTTACAACAATGCACTGCACTTATCATTTCAAAGAATGTGTTATATAGTATCTTGATGAAGTAAAGTTTAGTCTACAAGTCTATTGCATCTTTCCCTAAGGTTGCACATGTTAGCATAAAAATAAAGTTAGGATCAATGAGATTCCTTGGTCTAGAGCCTAAAATTGTGTAGCCAATGTTCATATAGTGAGAGTCATGGTTTTTCCCACATTGAATATTTTTCATTTAAAAATCTTATTATTCTTGTGTGTAGAATGTTATATTTCTATTATTTACTTTTGTACATATAATGAATGGTTAATAAATCTATAAGTTTCAATATATGTTGATTTATTTCCCCAAAGCATCTATAGTTGTTCAAGTATTGTGATGTAGGGGCACCCCTCAAATTTCTTAAAGCCAAAGACCTCTTGAAGGCTCCCAACATGGAAGAAGGCATGAAGACACCAATTAAAGTTAATTGGCATGTTTTAGAGACAATAATGGCATATCATATGGTTAATAATGCAAGAATGATAAAATCTCCTAAGGGACCTAATAGCGCCACTTTAGCTTTACATTCCATTGTGGTGTCATAATGCACACCCCATTTCTCCAAGAAATGAGGACCCCCTAGTAAAAAATTTCTTACCAGGCTCCTAGTCTAGAGTTTGGGTCACTTTTTGACTTCCCCAAGTGTCTAGGTCAAGGCCCAGTATCTAACTAGAAAGACCTAGAGAATTAGAAGTGGAAAAAAAGTGAGTTTTTTTGCTAAAAGTGTTTTAAGTGCACATTTACGTAGCTCTAAAGGGTGCACACTGGGTCCAAGGTCTATATAAGACCCCAAACCCCCCTTTCTCCATCATTTTCTTTTGTTCCTCAATTAGAAGTGCACCTCTACACTCCTGGTCCTTGCACTTCTCTACTCCTACATACACACTAACACAAGGTCATCATCACAATGAAGGTGTGCACATGCACACCTCTCCACTTAGACAAAAACTTAAAATAATGACCTAAAACTAAAATCCTAACTCCTAAAGGACAATGAAGGTGCACACATGTGCACCTCCAAAAGGTGTGCATGTGCCAACCTTCTCACATTCACATACCAAAACATCAAAACAAAATGCAAAAAATCATAAGGCACCATGGAAGTGTGTAGATGCATGCCTCCACAAGGTGTACATGTGTGCACTTTTGTGCTCACAAAAAGACCTAAAAACCTAAATTTTGCCCACTTGCCATGTGTAGTGCACATGTGTGTAGTTGTGCATGTGTGCACCTTAGTGTACATGTGTGCATGTGTGCATAAAAGGCCATTTAGGGCTTTAAAAGTCTACACCTATGTATGTGTTAGTGTGTGCAAGGTGTGCTAAAGTGCATAACAATGCATTTTTGGGGGATTCAACTGATTTTTGTCATGTTTTGTCTAGCTTGGACCTCTTTCGAAGTCAATTAGAGTCAATTTTAGGTCAATTTTTAACCTTCTGACTAATTTTTTCCTTTCTTCTGTAGATATGATGCCATCATCCTCCTCTTTAATGGTGGAAAAGATGGCTCTAAAACTAGTCACATTTAAATATTAAGGGGCACAGAGGAAATCAAGGTTTCAAGATGGACATTTAGAGATCAAAGATAGAGAACTTGGACACATTTATTGGAATGCATTCCTCCTGATATGCAATAAACTTAAGGAGATATTTACAATGGTTACAACACTCATCCAATCAGGCCTTGTCAATGCAACATCTCATCCAACATCAGTCCAGTCTTCTGAACTGATAATGATTCTTGTGGATATGTGACCAAAGATAAGGTTATTAAGAGCATTATAGGAGAGATATTCTTGAACCTCTGACCTAGGAACTTTAAGAGAGTATTCCATCTCCCAAGAGAAAATTAGTACTTTTGAATATCCTATGATGGGTCAGAAAGATTGTATAAGGATAATAAAAAAGAAGCACAGGAAATAGTACAATCCTCCTTCCTAATACACAGAACACCAATGGGTCACAGAGTCGGTAAAATTGACATGACAAGGGGTTATATGAAAGATGATATTGGATATGCAATTTCATGGGCCTCCCATTAGCAAGACACCTTTTGACCTGGATGGTTCACTTTATTGAAACTATCAGAATAACAAAGATGACAATTAATCAGGCTACCATCCTAAGTGAAAACTTGAATTAGCAGTTAGTAGTCATCAAAGCTTACCCACATTTCTACATGACATCATACATGGTGTATTTATTAGCAAAAAGAACCACAGATTACCCAAGCCTCTATAGAAAGGGAAGCATACAGGATGAAAATGCTTGGCCCTATGTCATATATCTACAATTGGTGAAGAAGAAGCTCCCATTTCAAAGAGTGGAATAAAGAGTGGTAAATGATGGATTTATCTTTGAAATTATAAGGTTCATCAATGGTGACTATTCCAAAAGAATTTCAATAGAGGTAGTAGCCAGAATCATTGAAATCAACACCTCTTACATTTAGTTTAAGACCTTTATCTATCTTCGGGTAGCTAGTACTCTATTGTGCCCAAAGAACCTCACAAGATATCCACCTAATAGACTTATCCTTCTATAAATTGTGTGTCACCTCACTTCTACATATGAAAGAGTGAGGAGACAACACAAGAAGACATCGGTCTGGCCCATCACAATTGGTGCCTTAGAGGTGAAGCAAAAGAAAGATATTGCCACCTTTGACTCTAAGTGGGATCAATATCCTCTAGAAGAATACAACTCCCCTCACCCAAACTTTGATAACATTGAGATGGTACAACACCTAGTAGGGAAAGATTTTGTACACAAGGAAGTGTTGGAAGATCATTGGATGAATGATGTAGAGGACTACGATGCCTATATAAGGGAATATTGTGGAATAAATCTCTACTTAATAGAAAAATTGCTAAAAATGAATATTCTCCTAAAGGCCATGGAGAAGGATGTCAAATATATCATGGATCCATTATAAAAAAGTGATAAAATCTATGGTTGACCAATAATGAACACTAAAATAGGGAGGAATGAGAACGTACATATAAATCATCGGGCTAGGAATATAGTCCAGCTGACAAAGGAATGGATCAAGAAGCCATTTAGAATGGATCCAATTACTCAAGCCATGCCCATACAGGCTATAGCGAGGCCAACCAAAGGTAAAGGCATGAAAATTACAGTGCCAACCTTCCTTGTGCAATCCCTAGTAAGGTCAGAAACGGTACACCAGTATGAGTGGGAGGTTGAGTACTTTGAAGCTAAAAGGGGTATGAAGAGGAAAAGAGTACCTTCTAGACCTAAGAAGAAAACAACTCAAGAACATGTGCCTCTACAATGATACGATCAAACTAAACAAGTTGAGTCTCAAGTTGAGCTTTAAGCTGAACCTCAAGCACAAGAGAAATCCCAAGAGAAAGAATAGCCAAAATAGTTGGAGGAAGAATAGGTAGAGTAGAGGCTACCACCAGTAGTAACTAAAGAGTAAGAATACTCCCCCTCATCTCTAAAAAGGAAAAGATTTGAATCAAATGTGGTGGGAACATAGAGAAGGAGACTAAAGAAGAAAAATACTTTGTTTCCACATGTGCTTGAGACCATCCCAGAAGTAGAGGATGAAGAGCAAGGGGAGAAAATTGAATTTCTCCCCTTAAGCCAAAGAACCCACTTAGCTAGGGCCACAAGGAAGAGAGGAGAAGAAGCTTCATAGTGACACCTCCATCTACTTCAAGGGATCCTATCCAAGTATCAACATCAAAAGATGAGAAATAAAAAATGGATAGCTGATATGGAGGGTCAAGAAACTGATGTCTTTGACCTCTCTAACTTTGACTTCATGCTAGTGGGCACTAAGATGGGGGGTGAGAAAATAAGAGATAATCCCATGTATCAACCCTTAAGAGAGGATTTTAATCAATTGTCACCTCTACCTCAAGGACCTCTAGGCATTCTTCCACTACCATCTTAAGATTTCACAATTTTGGATAAAGGTCCATTGACTCCACTTCCTCTGCCTACCCAAGATGAAGAAGAACAAGAGACCAAGGATGGGGAGCTCAAGAAAGTTCATGTTGATGAGGTATTCAAGGAAGGTAAAATACAAGAAGAGCCTCAAAAAATCCTCAAGATACATATGCTAGAACCTTAGCTCAACTAGACACAGGTACTCAAATTGAAGATCTTTTTTGATAAGAGAAGACTCCAAAGAGAACTGATAAGAGAAAGGAGCCTTTAGTAGCAATAACCTCTTCAATAAAATATATGTATCCTATGGGCACAACACTGACATGGTTGAAGAGAAAAGTTATCTTTCTTTGGAAATGGAAACTATATCTAACCACTGAGGAGGGAATGGAGGAGCTAGTAAAAGTAGTCAAGAGGCCTAAATACCTAAGGGTGAGACACAAACATTGGCCTTCATCATGAAGATCTAAGATAAGGACACACTTACACATATAGCCATTCCCCCTCCACACACTAACACCAAACAAATGACTCCTAAAGATTACCAAATCGAGGAGGTCATGTTGGGAAGACCCACAGTAGACACAGCCAAAGTGATTATCACTATGCATATTAAAGAGGTGTTCATACACATGGACCAGGATGAGTCTAAGCCGATGATTCTATGGAAACAAAATGAGCTACTAAGAGGTTACTTAAATGAAGTTGTGGGCCCTATTGACCTAAAAATTATAGAGATTTCTTTAGTGGTGGCATTGGAGAAAATAGGAACAAGAACAATGCAATTAGATCCATTTTTGGAAGCATGTCAACAATGGTGTGACAATTTTGAGGAAAAAGGTGTGAAGATATTTTAGGGTAATTTGAACTTGTTGCGTCACATCTAATCAAGTGCCAAAAAAAAATTTCCATAGTGAACCATGATTTTGGGCTAATGGATGAAGTTAATACCTAGGCCAAAGATCTACAGGCTTAAAAAGCAATAAAGGGCCAAAGGTATCATATATTAATGGAAGTATATACTACTGAGGAGCTAGACAAGCTCAATGACTAGATTGAGAAGATATCATTAGGGAATAAGATAATGGAAGGATTGCATGCAGAAATCCAAAGGTTTAAGGATCAGACTCAAGAGAAATTTTTGGAAGCAAAAAGGTATTACAATGTCACTTGCCTTGAGATCTTTAGAGACTAGTCTAAGACCAAGCTCATTGAGACACACTCAGTGGTCCAACAATTCCAAGGAACATTTAAAGATGCTTCATTAGGTGAAGATATAATACAAGCATTCAAGTCTAAAGAGGTATTGTTGTAGCTTGACACAAAGCTTGATGATTTTGTAGAAACTCGAATTGAAGTAAGTAATTATCAACAATCAACAAAAGACAAATATGGAGCTTTGCATTTTCCAAAGACTACCCTAGTGGTGGAAATAATAGAGAAGTTTAAGAGAAAACATCCAGACATCATTTTGGTCTAAAAGGGAAAAAAACCCAAATGTTGGAAATGAAATTTTGACACTTAAAAGAACTTTGGATTTTTTGGAACCTGTCATCAATGTGCATAGGTGCACTTTTCACAGAGGTATGCTAACATTTTTGAGTAAGAAGCAATGCACCGATAGTTAACTGTTAATTCCTAATTTAGAGCATTCCATGCACTAGAAATACATTCTAACAAAAGTTCAATTCCCAAAAATGCCTAGATAAGGTTGAGCTTCTATTTTTAGAGCTTCCAGAGACTCCTAGATCATGTTGTAGCTATAGTCTTCTTATCTTTTCATTCTTTTATTCTTGTGTCATGTAAAGGCGCATGTACACATTAATGAAAATAAATAGGGGTGGAGACCCACTTAACACCATTTAAAGAGTCAATTTGTATATAATTAGATTTATTTTATTAGTTTTTAGCATAAGTTTGGATTTTAAGAGCACTCACTTATAACACAAAGGAAGGAGATGATTTCTTATAAATACATGGATGTAATATGTTCTCCAAGACATTATTTTGATGCAATAATATATGCTATTGGTTCTCTCATTCTGAGCATAGTTATTCTTGCTTCAGTGTATTATTAATGTGAATGCATGTTCATGAATAGTAATGGATCCAATGGTTTTATTGGATTGTTATGATTGTGTAATCTTTTAGTTATGGTGTTTTCCTCATGTTAACAAATTTTGTTGATGTACCAAGTTGGAGAAAAGATTGCCTATTTGTTCTTGTATAGCATTTTGTCTTGCATGAGAAAACATGTTGTGGCCTTGTGATTTAATGAAACATGAAACATATTTTGGCTATTATTGAGTTCCCATTGATGATTACATTAGTGGAGTTGAGGAAGTGTTGGTCCTAATTTCATTTGTTTCATGCCCGATCTTTTTGACTATTTAATTTGTAGATATGTTGCTACTGTGGTTTATGTCTGTTGGTATTTTCCCTTTCAAGTTATTTTCTTTAATTTCTTGTTACCCTATCTTTGTTTTTTTTTTCTAAAACTTGGTTAAAATAGGAATTTATATAGTTGCATCGATAAACTACATTCATCATAAATTAAAAAATAACAAAAAAATATCTCTTTTGTGGTTACTTTTTCAAACAACAATAGATCAAACAGATTATTAGAAATTGGTTGGAAGGATCTAGCAAAAGCCTCCTCGTGAACACACACATTTATCTTCAATTGAGAAGATTACGGTAAGGTTGTAAGACCACTCGAAACCTTGGAGTTGATCCTCAATTAGCTTTTCAAGAGAGAGGTTCATAAGGATCCCTACCATTCAACATCATTGTGAACATGTTACACCATATTTAGTCGAGTGTGGATAAGCTAGTATCCATAGTGAACTAAGATTTTAGATTAATGGATGAGGTACATACCTAGGCAAATGATCTAAAGGCCTTGACATCAATAAAAGGTCAAATGTATCGTACACTCATGGAAGTATATACAGTTGATGAGCTTGATAAGATGGATGATTGCATTGAAAAGATATCTACTGGAAATAAAGTTATGGAGGGTCTACATGTAGATATTCAGATATTAAGAGATCAAACTCAAGAGAAAATTTTGGAAGCAGAAAGGTAATACAACACTGCTTGCTTTGAGATTTTTGAAGATGATTTGAAGACTAAGCTCAATACAGTGTACAATGAGTAGTCCAAAAATTCTAAATAACCTCCAAAGATGATTCATCAAATGAATATATAAGGCAAGAATTCAAGACTAAAGAGGTATTATTGGAACTAGACACTAAACTTGAGGATTTTTCAGCAACCTGAATAGAAGTCAGCAATTTCTGGCAAGCTGTAAATAATAAATATGGATCTTTGGATTTACCAGATGCTACCCAAGTGACAGAGATAATAAAAAAAATTAAGAGCAAACATCCAGACATCATTTTGGTATAAAGGGGAAGAAAACCCAGATGCTGGAAATTCAGTTTTGACACTTGGGAAAATTTTGAATTTGTGGAACCTGTCATCAAGGTATGTATGTGTGCAAGTGTTCTTTTCACAGAGTTGTGCCGACAATTTTGAAGAATAAGTAGTGTGCTAATAGTTAACTGCCAGTTGTTATTTTAAGAGCATTACATGCACCAAAAACATATTTTGACAGTAGTTCAACTCCCAGAAATGCCTAAAAAAGGTTGAGCTTCCATTTTAAGAGCTCCTAGAGACTCCCAAATCATCTCATGGCTTCTATCTTCTTATCTTCTCATTCTATTATTGTATTAATTCATGTAAAGAATCATGCCACCATTCATTGATATAAACAAGGGTGGAGACCTACTTAACACCATTTAGAGAGTTAGTTTGTATATAATTAGATTTGTTTTATTAGCTTTTAGCATGAGTTTGTATTTTAAGAGCTCTCACTCCTAACACAAAGGGAGGAGATGATTTCTTATAAATACATGGATGTAATATGTACTCTGGGCTATTATTTTGATGCAATAATATCTCCTATTGGTGCTCTCATTCTAAGTGTAGTTATTCTTGCCAAAGTGTGTTATTTTTTGTGAGTGCATGTTCATGAATAATAATGGAGCCAATGGTTTTATTTTTTGTTATGATTGTGTGATCTTTTATTTCTAGTGTTTTCCTTGTGTTAACAAATTCTTCTAAAGTACCAAGTTGGAGAAGAGATCACCTAGTGTTCATGCATAGCTTCTTGTCTCCCATGAGTGCACTTTATGTGTCCTTGTGATTTGATGAGAAGTGAAACATCTTTTGTTTATTACTAAGTTCCTATCGATGATTGCATCAATGGAATTGAGGAAGAATTGGTCCTATTTTCACTGGTTTCCTACCCGATCTTTTTAATGATTTAACTTACAGATGTGATGTTACCATGGTTTGTGTCTATTAGAAATTTCTCTTTCAAGTCATTTTCTTTAAATCTCTCATTACCCTATCTTTGCTATTTTCTCTTTTAACACCTAGTTAAAATAGGAATTCATACAGTTGCACTGATATATTGCATTCATCGTAAAATAGAAAATACCAAGAATATATCTCTTTTGTGGTTCCTCTTTTCAAAACAACAAGCAAATCAAACATATTATCTGAAATTTGTTTAAACTAGCAAAGAACTCCTCATGAACATACACATTTATCTTCAATTAATCATATTCTAGTAGGTCACAAGATCACCTAGAACCTTGGAGTTGATCCTAGATTAGCTTTTTAAGAGAAGAGTTTGAAAATATTCCTATCATTAAGCATCATTCAAAATGGTAGCTCAATAATTACCTTATTCAACAAATTGACTTCTATAACCTTATTTGGTTATGTTGATACTAAGCCTTTTTTGTTGTGCCTTCTAGAATATCTAAGTTTCTTGGATCCTTGCACCTATTTTCTAAGCCAATATCGTATTATGACACATCAGCAACTTTCTCTAAATGATTGAAAAAATTTAATCTTAAAGGGTTTTTTGACTAGATGGTGAAGAATAAAACCTAAATCCCTTTTGTCAAAATTTTTATAAATGCAAATGGCTCTAATACTTCCTTTGTAAAGAACTGGGTTTATTCATATTTGCGTGGTTTGTGTAATTTTTTAAGGGTTTGAGAGAATACACATCTAGTTTAAGCCTAATTAGGATTTTCACATTATAATGTTTAGGAAAATCTTTTTCAATACCTAGAGTGTTACCTAATAGATCCACTATTCTTTTTAGAGTCATACTGTCTATTAGTGCCACTAGGAAAATAGAAAAGGAAACCTAACAAGGGTTTTGTAGATCTTGGATAAATTCATAAAGGAGACTAGGAGATCATTTTAAAAATTTAATCGGATAGCCCTCTAAAAAGATTAGGGGTTGATTTAGGATTGTATTCCTAATTTACTCATTTTGACATCCTATGAATGCTAGATTAAAGGATACAGAGGTTATACTTACCTGGTCGAACTCCAATGTTTCTTTAAGTTTCAAAATATTCCAAAGTTGGGTCTCTCCAAAATGCATAAAGCTGTAAATTATAATATTTATGACATTAATCTTTGATGAATTTATCACTTTGAACCTCTTTTATGGATTTTTCATCTTGTTTGTGTTGTGGGGAGGTCTAAGCATGATTTTGATCCTTCCTTCTTGATAACAAAGGATTAATTCCATTGAGATTTATTTTCCTATACAAAACTATTGTTTCCTTAATCATTTTTCCATTGGCATTCTTCAAACTAAAACTCATTGCTTGATTCAATATTTTGGAAAATTTAATGTCCTTTTGGATATCAGGGATACTCCTAGGGTTTTGAATCACATAGTTCCTTTTAATTGCAAACCCTATTACTAACTCTTCCTAAAATTTGAGCATAAACTGACATTTAAGCATGATAGGGAATATCTTGTACTAGATAGACCATTTTTTTTATCATTGCTTAAATGTTGGCATAAATTAGCCAACTTATGAATCTTGATGTCATTGGATGTATCTGTAAAATGTAATATATCAAACTTATTCTTGATTTCTACAACATATTTTGTTTTTGAATGGTGATTTTCAATAGAGTATGTCTTTGGGAGTATATTATTGAGTATCTATTTTTTGGTGTCTAGGTGTTTCTTATCCAATTTCTTGTGATGCATTTTTGTGTGTATTTTAATGCATTTCCCTTTGTCAAGACTCTTTGATAATAAATATGTTGTTATAAATTAATACAAATAATGTTTTTAGAAAATTGTTATAATTTAGTTTTATTAATTTATAATAACTAAATATCTATAGTATTGTTAAATTATAAATATAATAAGCATGTAGTTATAATATTAATTACATCGTAGGTGTTTATAATATGAAAGAGGCCAACCTAAATATTTTAATCAATGGTGTAGAGTGCATTAGAAGCATGGACAACCATCGAAAATATCACAGTCATTGAAATATTTTCTATCTGTTGTCGTCCTTTTTTCTGGTCTATCAAATTTCTATGAGGCTTTCATTCATACAAATATATTCGTGTAGGTGGTTTCTTTTATTATTATATAATTTTTACCCATTTTGGGGACTTCAATTTTTTAATAAACTGATCGAAAATGCATGCATATGCCTTTTATTTTCAATGAGAATATAAAAGGAACTATTTTTTTTTATACAAGTAATTTATTAAATATAAATCTAGTAAAATGAAAAATAATGGTATTATTATTTTTATAATAGTATGGATTAATTTACATATTATGAGTATATTTAATAATGTTATGAGTAGTATTTGTTATATTATTCATTTTAATATATTATATTTTTAAAATATATTTCTTTATATAAATTTAATTATGAAATATCGTATAGTTATATCTATATGTCTTTATTACATATTATATTTATATAATATAAGTAATTTAATTTATTTTCTAAATGTCATGATAGTTTTATTGAAATTTGGAAGGGTGGTGAATTCACACTTGGATCAAGAGGAAAATAAAATTACATAAGTTAGTTCTAACTTGATAAACTTCTCATTTCATTTGGACTTTTGAAAGTTTAAATCATCATCATCATTAGCAACAGCAGCATCATCATAATTATTATAAATATATAATTTTATAAATTATAAAAAAAAATATGTATTTGTAATGTTAATTTTATAACCAAACTTAAAAAGAATTTAGTTTAATTGGTAGAAATAAATAACTTTTTAATTTATAATAATAAAATATATATAACTTAGTTAATTTATAAACAAAATAAATATGTAGAAATAAAGAGATAAGAGTTATGATAACAACTAATTAATAAAGTTAAATAAATAGAGAGAAAGATATGAGTCAAAAGTGGAGATAACAACTAATTAAGTTAAATAAATAGAAAAGAAATATGAGTTAAAAGTGGAGTGAGATGAAAACTAACTAGAAAATAATTAATGGGAAGGGCTCAACCAAAAAATAAATAAACTAGCACTTATACACTTTTGTGCTTGCAACATAAGTTGATAATTAAAACTTAAATGATAAATTATATATTTATAAAATATATTATTTTATGATATTTATAAAAGAAAGTTCATGGTGTGTGATAAATTATGATCTAAATATTTCTTTCAATAAATAGTTTATTAAACTATCATATTCTTGGTTAACAATTATCTATATTATACATGTTCACTTAATTTTGAATTAAAAATTTATATTTATATTTGAAAAAAGTATCAATTTTTTAAATTAAAAAATAATGATATTTTTAAAGATTTTCTAAATGAAAAGATAATTTTATCAAATTAGAATTAAAAAGATCTTATTTTTTCTTTACAAAGAAGGAAAGGAGAAAAGGAATGAAATTATTATTTCTTAAAAGAAATAATTCTTTATTCATGCTAAAGATTTGAATATGTCTAATTTGAATGGAAAAAAGGTTCCATAAAGCTGAGCATATTCTGATGGCATTTTCTGATTTAGAGTCTAATATTTTCATAATAAGTCATTAAGATTTCTAACATTGAAATTGATATTATTGATCATGAGTATTCTAATTGAATAAAATGCATATTCTAACAAATCATATGACATTTTTTTTTCTTCGGTGAAATAATGTATTTATATTAATAATAACTGGTTCAAAAATAGCTCCAGAAGAAAAGAACTAGAAAAGAAAACATCTAGTCATTGCCTAATACAAAAAGGATGCAGAAGAAGAAAGACTATATCAAGAGAGAGTATATATCGACACTAATGAATCTTGTCCTTGTGATTCCCAAATCAAGAATATTGTGATTACAAAGAGCACAAAACTCATATGAATACAAATCATTGTTAGGTGTCGAGACAAAACCAAGAGCCAAGCCAAGAACTATCATAAAAGTTGCCATCATCGATCTTCATTTGAAACTCCAATTGATATCATGATATTAGAAAGCCATTTGATGCAGGTGCAATCCAAGACCCTAAACTGCATACAATATCTCAAAAAAATAAGTGAGATCCATAATAGAGAAACATGTGAAATCGAAGAGAAGATGTGATTTACTATCAAATAATATATGAGAAGGGCTCGACATTATGTTGAACATATTCTTTTGTCATAATATCAACCAAGTTGGGGAAATCAAGGAGGTTAAATGGGGGAAGTAAAGAGATAATGTAAACCCCATCAGTACCCAAACTAGCCAAACAATCAACTAAAAGGTTTGTCTTTTCCATAAGTGTGCATGATGTAACATTCAGAGATTGAATCAAGAAGAGATCATACTTGATGCAATATATATTGTATGGACCAATTATATACATGACAATTAATAAACACATTACTAATAATGGTTGAATCCCCTTCAACATGTAACATAGATATAGATAGTGATTTTGCAAGTTCTAAACCAAAAAGCAAGGCCAAGCCCTCAACTTTGTTATTAATACACAGAGGGAGAGGGGATGATTTTTCTACAATCACATGACCTTTAAAGTATCTAATGACAAATCATATGACATATTAATATGTCAGCAGAGCATTACTTTTACACCTCAAGAAAAATATATTGATGTGATAATAAATTTGACCTTGAAATTTCAATTATTAATAAAAAAATTACACTTGTGCTATGCTAAAAAATTAAAAAATTATTAAAATTATCACAATATTTTTAAGATATTAAATTAATACTCAACTATGAATAATCTTCCATAAAAAAAAATGTATTTAAGCAAATCATAAATATCACATTTACATGCCAATAAAAACACCACTTATATAACTACTCAATTTAAAATTTCAATAGAATTGTTTTATACACCTCAACAAAATGTGACATCATATTTAACCTTAGAATTCAATTATAAATAAGAAACTTAAGAACTAAATTATCCTTAAAAAGACAAAAAAATTAAACATCATTGATTACTTTTTAAAGAGTATTAAATTGAACTCAACTATGAATGCTCTCCCATGAAGATGAAGGTATTGAATATCTTCAATAGAATTGCAAAATGTACCCATGCTGAAAACATTCCTTGAAAAGATAATTAAAACTAGAGCTAAGAATACAACCAACATTCTATAGATTACTAGTTAATACTAGATATGTTAAAGGGATTAAACATGTTACTACTGCTTATCCTGAAGTGTTGCAGCAATTTGTAGATGATACATTCCTTTTTGGAGAATCCTATGTTATGGAAGCTGAAGCTTGGAAGACTATTCTTCACAATTATGAAGAAAGTTCAAGCCAAAAAGTTAATTACTATAAAAGTAAGATATATTTCTTTAATATTGATGCCTCATTACAAAGGAAGATAAGGAACATTTTAGGTTTTCAGGCTACCAACTTCCCGAATACTTATCTTGCCCTACTGTTAACCACTAAGGAGGTGACTAATGATTTCTAGAATACTATAGTGGAAAGAATTCAAAAGAAGCTGGCAAGATGGAAAGGGAAAATTCTAAGCAATGCTTGTAAATTATAATTTCTCTCGGTGGCTCTTTAGGGCATTCCAATTTACTTTTTGTCCCTTTTTAAAATTAACCAAAATATGGCAGATAGAATTGAGAAAATACAGAGGAATTTCCTCTTGTCAAGAACAAAGGAGAAGAACAAATTGAGCTTGGTCAACTGGGAAGAGGTTTGTAAACCAAAGTAGAAAGGAGGGTTGGGAGTAAGAAGACTTCGTGACCTGAATAAGGCCCTCATTATGAAGATTAGTTGCAAACTGGGAGAGGATAACACTAACTGGGGTAGTATTATGAAAGCTAAATATTTGTCAAATTCCCTATTCACTTGAAATTTCTTCAATAATGATTCCAAAATCTAGATGAATATTGTCAAGAGTAGAAGCTTATTAAGGGAAGGGACAAGGTGGATAGTGGGGAATGGGCATAGTATCAAATTCTGGGAGGATAATTGGATGGGGGGGAAATCGCTAGTTTATAGCAAATTCTAAAGACTAATGGAGTTACTAAAGGAAGATATGGGAAGGAAGGTGGAGGACTATATCGACCAAGGGAGGAAGTGGAAGAAACTATATAAAGACAATTACTCCCATGAGGATATTTAGCTTCTTAAGGAGTTGGAAGAGTTGTTAGGAGCACAAAGACCCCCGATTCTAATACATGAGGATACTAGGGTTTGGGACTTAACTTCTAGTGGCAATTTTTTACTCAAATTGGCTTATAAACACCTCTTTAGTAAGGACCCCTGCCCCCCACTATGGAGTAAAGTTTGGATTAGTAATCTACTCCCTAAAATTATTTTTTTTCTAGTGGACTATTTAGCATGGTAAAATTTTAACTCTAGACAATTTGAAAAGAAGGGGTTTTTTATCACAAAATGATGTTATCTCTACAAAGAAAAGGAGAGTATCTCCCACCTATTCCTTGAATTCTAGTACACCTTAAAGATTTGGGCTATGATGTGGGAGAAATTTGGTTTGAATTGGGTTCTGAAGGACAACTTATGTCAATTTGTGGAGAACTATAGTTGTCCCTTCTATCACCCAAAATTGGTTTTTCTATGGAGAATTGTTCCACCATATATTTGCTGGCATTTATGGAAAGAAAGAAACAACAGAATATTTTGCGAGGAGGAAAAACCTGTGGAGGTGGTTATGGGAATCATGGAGAAATTACTAAAATAAAATATAAGGGTTGCCAAATGTAAGACATTGAAGGAAGAACTAGGTAGGCAAGAAGGCCAAATTGCTGAAAAATGGGGTATTCAAGAGGATTTTTATCTTTTTGACAACTCAAAAGTGTTAAAGAGACAACAAATGAGATGGAAACCACCAACCCTAACACAATTTACACTAAACTTTGATGGAGCTACTTAAGGAGGTATAGGAGCATCGAGTGGAGTGCTAAGAAATGGCAATGGTGATGTGTTGTTAGTCTACTCTGGGAAGGTTGGGGGAGGAAGTAATAATTTGGTTGAAGCAATGGCACTGTTTTGGGGTCTTCAACTAATCAGTGAAATGTAAGTTAAGGAAACAACCATAGAAGGGGACTCCAACTTAATTATTGATATGGTAAATGGAGTTTCCCAATCGGGATGGAATATTCAGAATATCATTACCGACATTAGGCATACTTTAGATGGCATGCAGAATGTCCACCTATAGCACATCTACAAAGAAGGAAATAAGGTGGTTGATGCTACTGCTGCCATGGGATTTGAATTAATGACAATCACATGCTGGAGAAACATGGAAAATATACATGAGGATATTAAGTCCTTGATACACAAGGAAAGAGGGGGAAGTATTAATTAATTATGGTGATGAAAATAAAGGCTAGGGCCAAATTTGGCTATATCTTCCTTAGAAAGTCAAAATTTGCTAAATTTAATAAAAATTTTAGGGAAACGAGGAGAAGACGTGGTTGTACAAATGGGATAATGAATGAATTCAAATTAAGGAGTGTGTCTTTTCGCCATTATGGTAACATAATGTGGAATTTAAATTACTTCCCCTTTGAAATTACGAATAATATCATTATTCAGACTATCAAAGATTTTAGGGATGTAAAAATTATGATGTTAAACATGCACGAATCCCATAATGAATTTGTATGGGATTTTGAAGTGTCTCAAAAATGTGCTTGTAAAATTATTTTTCTCATTGTTGAGAAACCCAGGGCCAATATTATTCATAGTGATATTAAAGATAAGGAGGTTCAAATGTGCATCACTAAGGTGAGGGAATTGGAAGAAGGCAGGGAAGAAATGGGTGGAGATTTAAATAGGCTGGAGCCCACAAAAATGGAAAATTTCAAGGACAAGATGGCTACCTAGTTCCTATTAAAGGAAGGGGGATTTTTGCATGCAGGCAATGGTGAGGTATGATGAGAATTGTGCTCTCCATTTCGTTAATGGGTAGAATGGTCACAAGGTAACCATAAATGGCATCACATTTCAAGTGAATGAAGAAGTAATTGCAATGGCCACTAGGCTGTCTATGAGGGGGGGAAATGGAGGAAGGTTATGAAAATGGCTGATGAGGCCAATACGAGTAGTTTTTTACCGATGACAAAGAACCAGTGTGCTACAGAGGAGGATTCAAGAGGGATAAGTTGCCAGCCCCATGGGACCACATCTGCCTAGTACTCATGAAATATCTTACACTGGAGGGTAGGCTTAGATTTTACTACTACTACCACTTTCCCCTCTTGAATCATTTTAGAAATAGGGATTTTATTTCTATCTCATTTTTTCTATTACATTCTCTAGGGGGTATGGTTAGTGATGTTAGGGAGAAGAGGAAAAAGGGGCATAATTTCACCATTATTCACCAAGGCCTAATATTTTTCCTATACCAATTCCATCTTTCCCTTTGTCCTCCTAGGGTGATGGTTGACAACCAATGCCACAATTTGAATTCCCCACTGAGTACCAACACTAGTACCAAAATTCATACCCTGCAACCTTCTCCTAGTTGTGAAAATAAGAAAAAGAATAAACCTGAATTGGTTTTTGAACAAAAGGGTAGTAAAAAGATTAAAGTTGAAAAATTGGTGCAGGTGGAAGAGGAGGAGGAGGGAGGAGGAGGGAGGAGGAAAGGGTAGGAGAAGATCAGGAAGACTCACCCAATCCTAGGCAAGGTATAAGCAAAAATCTAATAGATGTAGGGTTGAAGAGGTGGAGGAGGGGAGCTCTAAGAATAATGATACGGAGAGAGAGGAGGAGAATAACTATGACTCCAAGGGAGAAAAATGGAAAGAGGAGATAGAAAAGAGTGAGAGTTATGTTGATAATTCTATTGATAATGCCCAGATGTCTACTGGAAATGGCCAAGTCTCTGCTGAAAATGACATCACTATGGAGACTACCCATGTTTTGGCCAGCTTTTCCCTGCAACCAATTACTTTCTGTGAAGATAGTAGCAAAGTGGATACCTCCCCCATTACCATTTCTTCCCTAGTAAGGAAAAATCCAAGGTTTTTACTAACTCGAAGGTTTTGCAGGATGATAACCAGAAAACAAAAGCTAAAGAGGAAGTTAAAAAGGTAGAAACTGAAAATAGATAAAAGGTTGACGAGCAAAAGGAGGTTTTTTCCCAATTGGATCAAAGGGTTAAAACCTTAGAGGAAGGGAACTACACCTTCTCTAAATTTTCCCTAAAGGTCACTCATGTTGTAGCTACCACTCTCCAGTTGCTGGCATAGGAGAAAGAAGAAATAGGGATGAACATGGAGGATCATAAGCTCCTCTATAAGCTTCTTGCTAATGATTGGGCTTAGGTTTTACTGGTAGGGAAGGGAAAGGAAAAAATTGAGAAATAAGTTAGTATTTTTAAGGGACATTGGATCCTAGTTACTTTATGTTATCTTGTTGTTACTTGGATTGTTGGTATCCAATTGTTACTCAGACTTGGATTGACCTGGTTGTGCCAATGGTTTTATATTATGAACTACAGCAGTATGGTTAACATTATAGACTTCTACTATACATTAGATGGTTATGTTCATAGTAGTATGTTGGTTAGTAGTTTGGGTAGAAATATAGTGGTTTAGTTATTGCTTAGTTTGTTTTTGTTTCAGTAATGTTTTCTATTGATCTTTGCTAGTGATGTGCTGGTTACCAGCCTTTTGGTTGTAAGGGCTGACCCCCTTGTTTTTGGTCATTTTTTATTTCAAAAAAATTCTATAGATTTCTTAAAAAATTGAAGCCAACGTTAGCCCTAAGATTTGACCAATCTTTGAACAAAAATATGCTTTTAGCTAACTATCTCACTTCTCTAGCAAGAAATTGATTTTGTAGATTATCTATCACTATAAATTCACAAATAATATAATGATATGTTTATGATCCAGATTCAATTTTTTCAAAGTTAGCTTGAAGAGAGGTATTGTACTAATGACCACTTTAAAAAAAAAATTTCTCATAAATTATTCATGATAAATTAAACAAGATGAGAATCATGAAAAACTATGAGACAATAAAAATATCGAATGGTATTCTCTAGAAATATTTTTCCAATTTTCAATGGCACTGAAGAAATAGTCCACAACCCATCAATCAATTTTCTCTGTTTCAACATACCCAACCAATGTGGGAAAAAATAGGTTCCTCAGACTTTTCAATATCTTCTTTTCCACATGCACTCTCTTTAACCCATTCATTCTACTTCTTTAACACATTTTTACTCATGGTCATCAAAGTTGAAGGCCTATCAATGCCATTTTTGTGAACATGAAACACAGTTCCCATGGCTCCCTTTCCCAAAAAATTCACAGCATTTAGTTATTCCATTTCTCAAAACTTTTACAGCCTCTTTCTTCCAATTGCCTCATCCTTTGTTCTGATCAAAGTTTCATTGGTAAACAACACAACACAACACAACATGTATCTAAATCAAATAAGAAAATTGTATAAATTAACTAAACCAAAAAAAAAAACCAGTCTTTAAACTTGAACAGAGATGTAAGACATGCCTCAAAACCCCCTCCTTCACCATGCCAAATATTTTTGTTTCTTCCAAAAAACAATGAACAAGAGTGCTAATGGAGAAAAGGCAATTATAGAAAATCCCTAGAAAAGTAATTTTTTCCAAGAATAAATAGGGATAAGAATAGATGCATGAGTAGCCTATTTTTGCTATCGTGATGGCTCAATTTTTAAAGGTGATATTTTTGGAGCTAGTGGTCCTATGAATACTTAGTTTTTACATATTTCTATGTGGAAAACTTAAAAGTTATATTAATAGATTTAAAAATAATGTGTACACTTAAAATTTGAGAAAAAATAGAAATACAATCATTATAAAATGGGGGAGAATATTTGTGCAACTATATGATGCTTTTGTTAATATGAAATTACAACTTATTTTTAACCCCCTTTTTCCTATGACCTATTTTCAATTCCTAAATAGTGACTTCTCCACAAAAACAAAAAAGGAATCTAATCCATGTTTCACACTTTTAAATTTCTGTGGGAACATTTAACTAGTTAAATTTATGCACAAATGTATCTGAGAAACCAAATGAGAACATGAGCTAAGTCTAACAAATTTGCCCAAACTATACATAATCATTTTCTTCATTTGATCCCATCATGATCCCTATGGAAAAAGGAAATTCTAGTTAATTTATCTTCAACAATAGTCTTCATTGGTAAAAAAAAAGTATTATCTTTTCTAAATCATATAATTGATTTATGTTTTTGGAAAATTAAAAATGGAAGAGGGCGAGGGGAGAGGGGACTCAAATATGGAATGCATAATAGAAACTTGTTAAATAAAATATTTGTGCTTACTAGAACATATGTCCTTTATTGCTCCTACTCTAGATAGAGTAACTGTAATGGCAGTAATTGTAATGGGAAGATAGTTGGATTCTAAAAGATCTAATAAGAACAAATCCACATATTCCATAGAACACTTGCATGCAAGAACCTGTTATAGAGAAGCATAAGACAAGAGAAGGCAAGGGTTTGGCTCTAAAAAGATGTAAGAATTTATTATCAAACCAAAATAAAAAATAAAAATATACAATGGATTAATCCTTATAGAAGGAGATCATAAAACCTAAAAGGGAAACCCTAAGAGGTAAATGACATTTAATTATTAAATGGAAATGCATGTTCATAAAGTGAAATCTTAAGTAGGGAGTAAAGGTAATTAAATAAATGTAAATTAATCCTTTACTCTAACACCTCCCTTAAGATGAGCAAAAATGCAGCTACAAATAATGCATAAAAAAGAAAGGAAACTACAATGCAGAAAGCATAAATGGGTCCCAGCAACATGGCTTGATGAGGCACCCAACACAACCAAGTCTCCAAAAAATAGAGAAATAGGGAAAACCATGTGAGAAAAACCCTACTCCAAAAAGAGATAGAAGAATGCTAAAAATAAAAGGAAGGAAGGACTCATTACTAATACTCCCCAAGGAAAACCTCCTTCACTCTAAGCATAGAATACAGCTAAAGATACCATGGGGATGCAACAAGTTTGGTGAAGATGTTTGCAACCTACTCAGCAGTGGGAATTTAATCCAAGCTAAGAGTGCCAACCTAAATCAAGTGCCTAATGAAGTGAATATGAAGATCAATGTGCTTGGTCTACTAATGATCAACTAGGTCACAAGAAATGTGTATAGCACCCTAGTTGTCACACCATAGAAAGTACTATCAGGGGGGATCCAAAATCAGTCATCAACTATCTAATACATAAAACCTCCTAACTAGATAGCACTTCTTCCATGTATTTTATTTGGCCTCTATAGATGATAATGTGTGAGCATGCTACTTCTTGCAAGAGCATGCGATAGGACCATAACCAAGACAAAAAACAAAGCCATAAGTAGACCTCTTATCATCAATATCACTAACCCAATTTGGGTCTATATAACCAATAATGTCAAGATCCTCTGATATATAGTGAATGCCATAAAATGTAGTATCCTATATGTACCTAAACATAAGTTTGGCATCTTACCAATGACTCTTATGAAGATCATGTGAGAATCTAGATATAAGGCCAACCACAAAGGAAAGATTAGGACATGTATGCATCAGGTAAAAAGAACTACCCACAAGTTGTTTATATAAAGTGGAATCCACTGTAGGAGTAGAGAAAATGGTAGATAAAACAACACCTAACTAAAAAGGTGTAGGATCAGGCTTGCAATTGAGAATTATAAATCTCTAAAGCATATCAAGAGCATACTTCTGTTGGAGTATGGATACTAGATCTAAATATTGAATAACCTATAGGACTAAGAAATTGTAATGACCCTTACTATAAAGGCCACTGAAACCCTCAAACTGGACTTAGGAATTTTGTCAAACAGTTGGCATGTAACCGAATAAGGCTGCAATATTACTAATTTTTGTACAACAAAACCTCAATATATGATGCCAATAATGTATGAACAACAATTCTAGATTATAACACTACCAATCTAAGAGATAGATGACAATATGAAACTCAAATATGAAGTCCAATGCAATTCTGATTTTATGACAGCAAATAGAACTGATTACAATGAGAGACTGTCACAATTATGCACTTCTAATACATCAAGCTCTTGACAATGCAATGTTATGACATGAACAATAACCCAGTTCAGATTTGGAATGCAAATGACGAAACTTTTACAACAGTTATTAATGACTGGAAATAACTATTTATGCAATGACAGTGCTGACTGTTCTAATCCATAACATGCAATATTTTGGCAATCAAAACTTCAGTTTGTGCACCTGAAATAGCTCCAATTTTGCCGGATATGAATGCTGAATTAATGCCACATGAAGACCTCACAATCTACCCCAAACTGACTCACAAAATTGCTGCTGCTGCCCAACTGACAGGGCCATATAGGTACGGCCTGGTACGACTGCTAGATAAAAATACTGCAGCATTTTTTGTCACTCCAAAAGCAATAAATTTGGGCATCTAGGGTTGCTGAATAACCCCCTAAAATATGAAATTCGTTCATCAAGCCAATTAGGAGTTATGAGCAAAAACGTGGGTCCAAACCCTGGACTGGCAGTCTGAAAATAATGCACAACTGTGTCTTCAAACCCTGTTAATCAATCCACAAATGCTAGGGCACAACTGAAACCCTTATTCCAACCAAAGTGAACCCTTATAACTAAATCTCAATGAAGTCCAAATGAGATGGCTGAATTACCAACTCCTCAAATGCAACAATTCAGGTGATATTTCACACCCTCAAAGTCGCCAATCCAAGGGAGTGATTTGTTCCCAAAGATCAAATAATAATTTGTAGACCCAAGAGACTACAAATTTACTCCACAATGGAAGAAGTAGAAGAACTCTCAAATCCAAGCATGTCCAAAATGAGAGGCCCAGCCCTCTATTTATTCACTTTTCTAAGAAGTTGCTAGAACTTCTAGAAACATCCTTTATAAAATCTCATTATAATGCACTTTTTCTAGAACTTCTAGAAACATCCTTTATAAAATCTCATTATAATGCACTTTTTATAATAAAACAATTTTATAAAATAAAAAGTGCAACTCAACTTAAAATTATAACATGTAGGCCCCAATAACACATAATAATAAAATATAACCTCTTAACACTTCTTCAAGAGCAAGATATGACCATCTGATCTGCAGAATTGACTCTCTCTCCACACCATTTGCCTACGAGAGTCTGGAATAGGCAAAATCCATGATCAATGTTATGTCGAACTAAAGAGGGGACATTACAGAAGTAGTGTACAAGTCCAAGGTCTATCATCTCAAACTACTCACTCAAAGCTTGCTAAACTTTATGAATCATAGAGGGTGAGCTACATGTAATAATTAGATCATCAACATATAGCACAAGTATCAATAGTGTAGTGCCTACCCTCGTTCACATCTTTTCTAGACTCATTGTTGCTATTATTATCAGACTTTGATGGACTAGTATTATGTTGATGGATTAGTAGGTATTGTTTTGACACTATCAGACATTATGTTATGGATTTAGTTGTTATATGATGAGATCATTTAGACTTTACATTTCATGTATGTATGATGATCATTATATTGTTTTTAGTTATTGTTGATGATTAGTTAGATGGTTATTATTTCATGTGTTTTATTATGGATACTTACCCCATACTTGCATGTGTATGGTGTGTGTGTGTTTTCTTATTGTATGACATTTTTGATGTGGTTAAGGAAGGGAGTCGTAGTCACCTGCTTAGTCGGGATCTACATGATGCACTACTTCCTACCATTGTCTGTTTAGCTTAGCACTATATATATATTGTATGTACATGCATGGCTTTTCTGCAGGTTGCAGGTACTGGGTATCGACTTCCCTAAATTGCCAGGATGAGCGTACCCTATCATACTATCTCAATGATAAGAGAAGGGAGATAAGTTCTCAAGTTCAAATCCCAAACCCTAAAACCATTTGTCCTAGTGAGTTGGGACAAGTATCAGAGTTGAGCACCCACTGAATGTGTCAGATGACATATTTCGTGATTTTTAATCCTTTAGACTGGTTTTGTATGAATTGACCTATGATGGGTTTTCATATTTTGTTATGAAGGTCTATGGTGAATTTTCTGTTAATTAAATCTTAACAAATAGATTTAATTAATAAAATTAATTATTTGAGAAGCTTAAATATCATGATTTTGATATTTTGATTATAATTAATTCAAGGAGAATTAATTAAGAGAAAACAATTAAATAAAAAGAAAATTAGAAAATTAAAATAAATAATAATTATAAAATACTAATAAATTAATAAACAAATAATAATAATAAAATTTATAAAAATTAAAATAAAAGTTATTAAATTAAAATGGGAGTTATAAATATTTAAATGGAAATTATTTAAAAATAATTGGAATTATAAGCTTGCTTGGAAATTAATGCAGTTCTCCATTTTTCATGTGTCAACAACACGGGGGTTAGTGCATCAATTGAGCACATGGTGTCTACAACCCTAGGGCTTATCAAAAAGGTTGGAAAAAGGCCCATGCTTAGTTGGCGACATCTTCCAGCTGGTTCTAGAAGCATTCTAGGGTTTTCCTGAGAGCTCTTTATATTCGGGCATTTCTTAGAAGCTTGGACATAGCGTGGATAGTGTGGATAGCGTGGGAACAATTGAAGCATTGGAGGATTCGAGAATTCTGAAGAAGGGGAGCTTGCTCAGTGGGTTATCTAAGGAAGAGTGAGTTAGCATCAGAATTCGGGTAGATTCTTGTGTTTTCACTTATGCTACTTCTGCATCTTGTTTTCCCCTGTCTTCTTCGTGTCTTCCATATGTCTTCATTATGCATTTTGGGCAATTAAAATTTATTTGAGGAATCTATATGTTTAGATCTAAAATGACACGGGCTAGGGTTACAATTTATGGACAAACTCATTAGAATTAGTTATTAGAAAATTTTGAAGAAAACAAGTTTCATAGAGAAACTTTGAAAATGAAAGCTTGTATTCATAAATTATCATTTTTATCGATATACTGTGATTCTGTATATTATATATATATATACATATATATGTATATACATATATATGTATATATATATATGTATATATATACATATATATCTATACATATACATATATATATATATACATATACATATATATATACATATACATATATATGTATATACATATATATGTATATACATATATGTATATATATATATACATATACTTTTATATATATACATATACATACATATGTATAATATATATATATATATATATATATATTCATGTGTGATGAAAGTCGAATATCATTAATCAAAAACATTTTGGAAAAAACGTTAAAACATTATTTACAAACCAAATCGCACCGCGCAGGAGGAAGCATTTTTTTAAAAAATGTTTAAATGATATAAAAAAATTGACGGAGTCGTATCACCCCGTGGGTACGCAGAGGGCTTGCCATCGCAGGGACTACGATGACAGGGGTACTCTGTACCCGCTGTCGGGCAGACCTGTGATAGCAGGTACCTTGTACCGCGCAGCACCAAGATTTGTTTAAGCATTTCAATTTTTTTTATAAAACATTTCATGAAATCAGTTATCAATATTTCAATTTTTATATATATTTTGATTTTTATTATTATATATGTATATATGTATTTATATATATATAAGTATATATGTATATATGTAATTTATAACAAGTAATTATTATATGAATAAAAGATGTGAGTTAATAGAGATTTTTAATAATTAATTTAATTAAACATTAGTTTTAATTAAGATTAATTATTAGCATATACATAATCGAGGTTTTGATTATTGGAAATTTTATTTCTCAAACGAAGTTTTTATAAATAAAATATTATTGGATCAATTAGAAAATTGAATCTAATGGAGGAACTTTTATCTATCAAGTAAATACATGGGTTAGGTAAAACGTGAAATTTCTCCACTTGAAATTAAATTTGGGAAAATGTAAACTGAGACATTTGAAATTTAAATTTGAAACTTAGCAAAACCAAAACATGTGTTTACATTGTGTATTCCTTATGCTAATGTTTTAGGTTTTGGGTTGACTAGTGTTGACCAGTTATAGGACGTCTACCAGAGGCTTGGGGGTTATGTGATTGTGATGTCATGATGATGTTTTATTTTTCCGATCTTTATAAACCCAACCATGAATATGTGATGGAATGCTCTATGTATTGGTTGTGAATACTGATTGTTATAGTTTAGATTCTTATGTTTGAGACCCTTGACTTAACCATTATTTTGGTCATCGATTAGTTATCCTTAGATATATTCTAGTCGCCATGATGGGACTAATATGTGGATTTATTCTTGATGATGTCATGTTGTGACATGTATGACTCAACCATTTTGGAGTCTTCGATCAATATGTTTGAGATATTCTTGGTTGTTTGTTGAGAACCAATGGATATGATGATCTATATTGAGATATATTCTGGTTATTAAGAACCAATGGATACTTTGATTATCAGTGATACTTCAGTTTCCAATAGAGAGTTGTTGTAGTCATGATTTTCTATGGATATTGCTCATGGAGATTTGATGCTTTTATGCATATTTGATGATTTTATCATGGATATTTGATGATTCTTATTGTGGATATTTGATGATTTTGTGGACTTTCTTTATGATTATGATACCATGAGCATTAGGGTAGGATATCAGCATGTAGTGTCGAGAAGTGGCTTGCAATGGGGGCCGGGGCCCTAAGAGGCTGCCAGGATAACTCATTGTAAGTTGGATTAATAAGTGATAACATTCACACTTAATACTAACTGAATGAATCTAAAAAGATATGAGTTTTGGTTCTCACCCATGCCTTGAGTGCTTGTATAGGCTAGGTGGGGAGTAGAGAGAACGCATGGTTGCGACCTTGCATTCCATAGTATGCCTTGTCAGTATGAAAGGATACTAGTGGCCGCATGAGATCTATATGGACCCGTGGAGTTTAGCTAACTGCCAGGGTAACTTGTACGAGATAAATGCGATGACACTTTCTCACTTGCATAGTAGGTTCCTACATGTCATTGTGTGCCTCTGGGAAGTAGATGTCTGTTTTGGTGATTGGAACCTTTGAGTTAGTATACTTTTAGGATTCCTGGACTTTAGAGATTTGTGCTATGTGGTTTTGATAGCCTGTTTGGGACTTGGGATTATCTCCTCAGCACGGTGGGAGTGGACCACTTGGGTACCACGTGGTCAGGTGGTAGTGTATTTTCCACTCTTATCATTTGAGAATCATTGAGACATCATGGTTGATGCGTCCTTCATGATGGTGGATATGTATCCTTTCATTGATGATTAGCATATGTTAGATGATGTTATCTTATGCTTATATTTGCATGTTAGATTATTTTCTACATATGATATTGTATTTATTAGGAGTGACATTCCTACTATGTTAATACCGATGATCTCTTCGGTGATTTGGGATGTTACACACGGAGGGATGGCTAGGGCCCACGATGGTCTAATGATGCTATTAACGGTTGGGAGGAACCATGCACTTAGTTTATTTTGTTGATCTTTATGATAGATGTAAATGAATTTTATGATGATGTATCATGAGTATGATGTGACTATCTTTACTTTGATGTATCATGGATTAGAATAGGATGATGTACCTTATTATACATATGTATATTCTTTTAAGCCTTCATACCCTGTGACATGTATAGTGGATGAATGAGCAGTTGGATATGTAATAATTGAACATTGGACTTATCATTATTATTTCATGTGGATGTTGTAATCATGTATTTAATTCACGTTAAGGGATCCTAAAGAATGTAATCTATTGTGTATGTTATGTTTACTCTTTAGATGGACATTGCTATTGCTTTCGTTATTGTGCATAAGTTATATGCGGTATTTACTTTCATGAAGAAAAAAAAAATGTTACCAAACTTAGTGAAATTCTAGGTTAATTCTTTGGATCCCTTGGCAAGGCATTACAAATAGATCAACCCCATGACATTGAATGTACACTGTAGGATCAGAATGACAACGTGTGAAGTGTGATGCAAGCAAAACGGAATCAATTGTCTCATACCAATATTGAGGGGCTTGTTTGACACCATACAAGGACCTCCAAAGTCAACACACCATAGAAAAATCATGCACAAAACCCTAAGGATGTTCCATATAGATCTCCTTATAAAGGGTATCCATGTAAAAAGGAACTATTCACATCAATCTGAAATATTGTTCATCCCTAAGAAGCTGCAAGAGAGAGGATAAGGCAAATATAATTCATCTTTGCGATAGGAGAAAAAGTCTTAAAGTAATCAATACTCTCCACCTATGAAAATCCCTTTGCAAAAATATTTTCCTTGTACCACTACAATTTTTTGGGTCAAATTGTGATGGCGGTGTAATTTGTGGTGATTTTCATGTTTTTCTTGCAATTGTCCCTGACATCGTCACATTACTAATGTTGGCATCATAAGTGTGATACCTGCATGAGTATAAATAAAAAGAAAAAGAAAATACGACATAAATCATTCTTTATTTTTCTTGACTATGGAGAGTTGTGCATGAAAGAGGGTAAGACGGTGGAGAGCTCCAAACGAGGTTGGAGAGCTATGAACATTGTCATGCCCTTGAGATCATTGTATTTCACTGTCATTCCCTTGTGATCTTCTCATTTCATTTATATGCCCTTGCTCTATGATTTTATTTCTATGTCATGCCCTTGTGATCTTTGTGCCCTTACTCTGTGATTTTCCTCAAGGGCTATGTAAATGTTCTTTTCTTTTCCTTCTAAACATGTATCACTTTATATTTCCTTCTAAACATGTATATCTTAAAGATCTTTTTTAAGGTACTTATTACATCTTAGCACAACAAAAAATCGATCCATTTACATACATATTCCAAAATCCAAATAATAAAACAATAAAACTCACTCAACCCATGCTAAGTGACTTACCTCAAGATCCTGCACAAAAATTAATGAAAACTAGGAAGAATGGGCTTATTTTGCAAGAATTTTTACAAAAACATATCATAGAAGATAAGTTTAGAAAGAGACTAGACATAACCCAGTTAAATGGGTCTAGTTGCTAATTAGTTGGGTTGATTACAAATGGAACCCAAAGATGTAACCATGCATGTATTGGCACACTCTCCCTCTGAGGATCCCAAGTATCTATTATTGATGTTAATTTGAGTATCACTATATGATCCAGAATGTTATGAAGTACTGAAGATAGTAGTAACTTATCCCATGTCTCTAGAAAATGTAGCATAGGTTTAGGGTCCCTTGGCTCCCATGAATTTGTAGCAGTTATTCTCACTACTAGAAGAATAACTTTATTGAAAAGTTGAGTGTAAGGAGTTGAAGAAGAAAGTTTTGCTTCTATGTAAATGCCATAATCACGAGGCTCATTCCCTTGTAGAAGCCTTTGCCACAATTACATTACCTCTAAACCATGCAAAGGATGTTGAAGTGATTCCCAACCTTGAAACACTCTTATAAGAAATGGATACTTGGGATCATTGCAGGGAGACTGTGCCAATATTTGAAACACTCTTATAAGAAAATGCAAATGCAATACATGACAAAGTGCACAACTTGTAGTCATGCTAATATTTGGACTATAAATTCTCAAAGACAATTGCAAGTGATTCCAATGTCATAGTACCTACCACAACACTTTCCTAGATTCTATCTAGTCGCTCCCATAGTATCTTCTATGTTGTCTAGCTATTATTTTTGTCATGCGGTCTCTTTCTAAAGACGCTCCTCCTTCCCTTTCTAAAGCCGCTCCTTCTCCTTCTCTCTTATGCCTTAAATTTTGATTATCAAACTTCTGAATATCTACCTCTACCATATCTAAAATCAACTTCACATTGTGTTGTAACTCTGGCATAGGTTTTTTATAATTGATAGCTTTCATTTCAACATTCAAGTTTTCAAGATTGGTCAACACCCTCACTTGTGGACCTCTCGTGTCAAGCACTTTCTATATTGTTTCGACACCATGTTCTTGCTTCTGAGTTAACAATTCTTTAGGTGCATTTTCTTGTAAAACATTAATTTGTTAGAACAATTGTAAACTCTTAGAAAGTGTATTGTATACATGTATGTATGTATATATGTATGTATGTATGTATGTATGTATGTATGTATGTATGTATGTATGTATGTATGTGTATATGTATGTATGTATGTATATATGTATGTATATGTATATATGTATGTATGTATATGTGTATACACATATGTATATCTATATATGTGTCTATGTATGTATGTATGTATGTATAGAGAGAGATCTTGTGGATTGTGGACTATGGATTATAAACAAACAAACAAAAAGTAAACACAACATTAATCGTCCCCATTTGTTTTGATATATCTAATAAAAATATTATATTAATAATTATTAAAATTGTTAATATAATTATAATTATAATAATGATATTAATAACATAACTTAATCAAATTAATAATATTTTTTTAATTATTTTACTGTTATAAAATAATACCTATTAAATATTAATAAATATTTAAAACTTTATATAATAATAAAAACCATTTTAAAATATAGTAAAATAAAAATACAATTTTTTGTAGCCCAATGGACTTCACATGATGCATGAATGCTGCAAGACAGCAATCATTGTCGCTACAATAATGTGAGCCACTACTTGCATCATTAATGACCGCTACACCAATGTGAGTCGCCACTTGCAGCACTCACGACTGTTGTATATAGCGTGAGTTGATGTGGCAACAAGAAAGGAGAAGGGGGGGTTAAGGGGTAGTGGCCCCACCTCCAAAAAAGATTTTTTTTTTTTAAATAAATTTTCTTTTAAAAACAAAACCCTCCCAAAAATAAGATATATGGAATCAAGTCTATTATATATCTTTTTTGTATAATTATCACAATAATATATCAATTACTATGGTACCTATACATTTTTTTTTGGATAAAATATCAATATAGAATTGATAGGATTTTTATTATTTTTTGATTAGTAAATGGTCGAAGCCATGGATTATATTAATGAAAAAATAAGAATATACAATGATCTCCATTCTGGCGGGCACTGGTAGGAAAGAACAGAGAAGAAAACCTCTAGTCTAGCCTGGGACCAAAGTCCTATATTATACAAAAATAAAAGGGGCATACCCTAGTGAGAATCTCAACAAATTTACATAATTTCCTCTATATATAAAGAATCTGATTTAAAAAAAGGTGACCGTTCCAAATTTTGAGGTGTGAATTTGAGCTTAATGAATGGAATCATGTGAGCAAAAAAAGAGAAACACCACAAACTAGCCACACCAATAAGTTAGTAGTTAATCCAAACAAGGAGGGGGAAAGCCAAAACTGAATGAAAAAATGAGACAGGTGCCCTGAGCTGAAATTAAGTAAATTGATATTTCTTAAGTTTAAAAATTACTAATGTACTACTCAGCTATTTTAGTAGATACTTTGAGAAGTCAATCTCCTACCACTTGTTTTAATGTAATTACTTCAAATTAATAATTAATCTACCATCCTTGAAAGAAAGTTTAACTTCTCATCCCCTACCTAGCTAAACTTGAAAAACTACAGATATTACTTAGATCAAATAAAATAAGGAGGAGAAAACAAGATATCAATTCAGAAATATATGAAAATCATCTGATATATCCACAGCCATAATAAAAATTCTAGATAGCCTTAGGAGAATATATCCTAATGATTTCTATAATTAATTTGAACTATAAAATGATTGATTATCGAGAAGAAAAAACTAAGAAATCTTGAATATTATTCAAGAGATGAAAGGGAACCAAAAAGGGCAAGAGAAACTCAAACCATAATAATATTTAGGAAGATAATAAAAGACTTAAGTAGAATCTTAACATAGAGATCAACTCACAGATAACCATGATAATAGCATGTCCATGATATCAAGCAAAAAAACTTAAGGCACTCACTTTTATCATAAAAAGAAAAGATGCAACTTGAAATTTGATAGATAATCACAAGATCCTAAAAGTCATGCGTATATGAAATTCCTACCCGTCCAAAAACAAGAAATTATTGCAAGTCTTCCAAAATTAGTTTACATCCACCCAATGAACCAGATCTAGATAGATATAACATCTTTAATTATAACAAAAAACAAAATGGGGGGCGATAGGTCATGAAGACCTCCAAAGCCAAAGCATCCATGAGAAAAGTAAATATAAAAAAGCTTATTGCCATTATCTGTATTAGAGGAGAGAAGCATGTATACAAAATAGGGGATGCATCCAAAAACCTCCATGTGACTGTATCTAATAAGAGTCATGAACAAGGAAAACCTAGAAATATGGAACTGCTACCAAATGCAACGAGAAACTATAAACAAATGAGCATTACATAGGCCCATAGCAAGGCACATCATGAAACTACCATGCCAGTAGACATAACCCTAATATTGAAAGCATCCTATTCAACTTCCTAGGATCAAAAGAAAACTACCCAACCAAACACTAGAGTACTACTTACTTCCAATAAACCATAATGACTTTAGAAATATCATTTTGATTCCCCAAATGAAAGTTGGGTGGGAATTCACAATCAAACTTTACCATGCTAGTTTTCTTCATATTTGGAGTGCAAAAGTTTAAGGTTGCAAGATTATCAAAGACCACCCCATGTTGAATGTATGCTTTGAACACATTAAGGTAGTTGGTTAGCCATGCTCAGTTCTCCTCCTCAACTATTCCCCTCCACCAAAGGAGGAATTGAATACTGGCCTCCATCTTAGGCCATTCCTAGTAAAAGGCTAAATTGTCATGGATTACAAGTGAGGGTCAACGAAAGGCTACCTCCAAGTCTTGAGACCTCAGAGGAAGATCCTTGTACTTCTTTGAGAGAGGAATACGTAGCTTGTCATCTATGCTTCTAACAACTTGTTCAAGACCCTTCCTCCAAATTAGGTTGAAGATGTTGCAGTAGAGTCTAATAATTGATGTAGAGGAAGGAATGATGAACCCTTTAACAACCCAAAATGAGCAAATTTGTAACAATGTGCCAAGTGACCCTTCTAGGTCCTAATGGTCAAATCCTACAAATTTTCAACTCTAGGAGGTTTTAAGGCTTAAATGAGTTTTTTGGACATATTCAAGCTATTCCAACCCTTACCCTTCAGTTTTAGGACTCTACAAGCAAGAATGCAAAAGTTGCTCAAATGTTGTCATGCAACAGCAGCAAGCAAAATGTGGGTTTATCTCTTGATTTCTCCAAAAGACTCCTTGAACCAATTACTATTTCAGATAACCTCCATCAAGATACAAAACATATGTGAAAAGATGATATGACTCCTTTGGAAAGTTTTATAGTTCCTTCACAAAACCCCTATTGGCAAGCATGGGAAATAGGTGCATTTACTAAGGAACCAATAAAAGTGCTTAAGATCCAGACTCCAAATTTTTTATAGGATCTTAAAATGTCCCCAATTAGAGGATTTCCCAACCAATTTTAGTCTAAGAGCTTTCTAACCCCAAAAGCCCTCATTTGCCCTCTTGAAACCCTTATATCTAGGGCTTGCTAGATCTCCCACGTGCCAAAACTTCTAGGAACAATTAGAAGTGAAAAAAAAAAAATTTTAACATACTAAACTTGTTTCAAAACTCAAACCATGACTTTGTTCAGGTAGATACCCTGCTGTAGGTCTGTACCCTCAACTTTACCCCTTGTTTTCACACTTTATTACTTGGTGGCCACCAAATCCTTAGGTTAACTGCTCATATCAGTGTTAGTATTCATAATACATGTTAAATATGTCTCATTCCATGAATAAATAGTCAGAAATTCCATGGAATGAACATGTTAATTTTTTTTTAAAACCTTCAAAATGCCTTAAAACAACCTACTACAACCAACAGTCAATGATTTAGATAAACAACTCACCACTTTTGGAATCAAAACTTGGTAGATAACATCAAAACATGTTTGAGAAGATAGGACAATACATTCCAATGCCAAAGAAATGTAAAAACCCAAAGACTCCTTCAATTTGCTATTGTAAACCAAGCTTTTACATGCACAAAACTGAGATAGTCCATACTATATTGGGTACAAGGCCATACAGCACATATTTATAGGTTTGGAGGGTGGAAACTAACCCCCTTAACCACCTCCAACAAGTTTGGTTTGCTAAATCTTCATAAAATTTAAATTAAGAGGTTTCCCTCCAAAAGACTTCATGACCATTTGAATTTAAAATTCAAATTTCTAACTTTGATTTTCTGCATTTTCTAGTTCCCTAATCTATTCCATTGACCTATGAATGGTCAAATGGATTTATTAAATGTTCTTAAACATGAAACTACCCTCTATTCAACCCATATAACTCTTATCACCTATTACATTGCATTTTGGTCCTTAGACCTTTATCAGGACCTTTACATAATTTATTGAATTCATCATTACATAAGGCCATTATCGGATTCAATACATTCCAATTGACTTGTTTTGATATCATTTCATCCTCCTTGGTCCTTGGTGTCCTCCTTTGTTCAGTTGCCCTCCTAGATGCTCCTACATCACCATTACTCCAACCTAGCTCTTTCTATACAACCAAAGAAGGTGTCTATTATATCACTATTCATCCTCCAGGTATACTTGTAGTTAAAAACCCCTTCTCTAATGGCTCTACTTACAAAAATCCTCATCATGTCATCCATTGATTTAAAGATTTTGTTCCATCTCTCTGGTTTGATATTACCCCAAAATGCCATGGTTTGAATTTTTGAAGTGTGGAATACACTAGTATTGGAATCCATCTCCAAGGTAAGATTGTGTCCAATGATAAAGAGAGATAGTGATAGCCAAACAATAAAAGGAAATTTTAGGTGAAGGACCTAGAAGCCTTATCTACCATGATGTCATAAAATAATGACACCAACTCGAGCCTAAACACGAGTGGGATTTGAAGGAGGAATGATGGTAAATTCAGAGGAGTTAATTGCCACACTCATTAAAAGGACAAATAGAAGAAAAATATAAATGATACCACCTAGCTAAAGGATACAAAAATTAAAAGGAGGAAAATCAAAAAATCAAAAAAAAAATGATAAAAGTAAATAATAATAAAGAAGCAGAAACAAAAGAAAGAGGAGACCACTACAAGGATAATAGAAGATCTGATTCTAACTAATTTGAAAGTAAGGTTAGGAAGAGATTTACCCCATACTATACATAATAATTAATTATATTTAAAAGGCCTAAGTATTAAATAATAACAAAGATAGAAGTGTTTAAGATATATCTTTGATAACCAAGAAGTTAACACCATCAGCTCCCTTGTTTGCTAAATAGTTTGCCTTCTAGTTACCTTCTCACAAAATGTGACTTATCTGGGTTTTTGAAAACTGATCTAAAAGTCCAAGAACTTCTTCTAGCTTAGTGTTAAGGACCCAGTTGGAGGTTGCGCATTTCCTAACTCCATTTAAAATAATCTATGAGTCACCCTCAATGATGATTCTTGATAGACCTAACTTATGACAAAGTTATAGACCTTTATCCAGGGCTTCTAATTCTGCCAAGTTATTGGAAGTTGGCTGAATAGACATGGCTTTTTTGGTGATCCATTTGATTTTATCATCATTAATGATACAACCAATACCTTTCATTCCTGGTTACCTCTAGTTGTGTCGTCAAAATTAAGTTTAGCCCATCCTTTCAGTGGGGAGGACTAGTTGCATCTTTCCCTAGCCTCCTTTATTTTCTTAAAATAGACAAGAGGATGATTAATCAAGTTTATCCAATTCTTTTTCATCTATCCATCCTAGATAGAGAAGGAGCCTTCTTCTTTCCCAGAGTTTCAGAGATGGGAATTAGCTGTTTCAACTATGCTAGCTTTAATTTTTAGTATTAACTCTTCTAGTTTCAATTCTAAGTCACATAAAATACATCTATTCCTTTCTTTCTAAATTTCCCACACCAAGACAAAAGGATAGATGTTCTAGAGTTAATTATAAATGCCCTTAATAAGTTGGTGGGCCATCCTTTGAGGAGGTCAATGAATGAATTTGGTAGAGTCGTAGACTACCCTAACATATGTCTGAGCCATTCCCAACATGCTTGGATAAATGGAAAACTATATAATAGGTGATCTGAATCCTTGTTTTGTTTACATAACACACACCTCGATGGACCTTGAAAGCCTAGTTTACTAAATCTGTCTACCATCAAGATTCTATTTTGGAATGCCAGCCATAAAAAAAAAAATCATGCCTTTGGTAGATAGGTAGAGTCCCAAAAGAGTTTAAGTGGAATTTCCACTATATCCCACTTTTGTGTATATCATAGCTTTGTATCCATTTTTCACACTGTACTTCCCATCATTTGATGCCACCCAAATAAGTTCGTCATTTCTCTCAATTTTCTTAACTTTCCTATATAACATTATCTCTTCATAAGACTTAATAGTAGCTGGGTCCACTTCCATACCCTCCATAGGTTTCCAAATCCATCTAGATATACCTGTTGAAGTAAACTTTGTCTTGTAGTTACTGACTTTACTTCCCCACAGATTGACTATTTTTTCTTTGAGATCTCTAGGGATAGAACTAGAATCTATTGGAGGATGTCCATCCCAAGAATTCTCCCAAAATAGGGCCTCGTCACCCTTGCCAACATCCCAGGTTAGGTACTTGTTAACAAGGTGATGACACTTTATCATAAAATTCTAACTCTCTGACCCTCTAGGAAGGGTCTTCATTCTAAAAATTGATAGAGGATCATTCGCATTAACATTCTTATTATACAAAATCTTCACCCACTCATGTTCTCTTTCCTTAAAGAGACACCATATTAATTTAGCACCTAAAGCTTCATTTTGTCATTGTAAATTCTTAATCCCTAACCCTCTCGTGTCCTTAGGTTTACAGATGTTCTCCCATTTTATAAGAGCCAATTTTTTATCTTCTTCACAATCATTCCAAAGAAAATTCCTAAGTTTGGCCTCAAATTTGAGGAGAAGTCACTTCGGTAGAGGAAGATAGGAAAGAGGGAAGGTTGGAGTGGTAGATAAAATAGATCTAATCTTGATACTCTTTCCAGCCTTTGAAATCCATTTATCTTTCCAGCTACCTAACCTAGTGTCCAATTTCTCTAAAGTGTTGTCCCAAACCTTACTTTATCTGAAGCCTTTCTCTAGAGCAATGGCCACACACTTACAGGGAAACAGACCTTTTTTGTATCCCATGATATGACATATTTAATTTTCTACTTTAGGTTTTGTGTTCATAAAATAAATCTCAAATTTAAGTTCATTTACCTTATGTCTAGAGGCTTCCATATAAGATTCTATGATGGATTTTAGGCCAAGTGCCTCTTTAACTGTGCTTTTGCTAGGCAAAATAGTATCATCTACATATTGTTGATGAGTGATTTTGGGCATGTTCTTTGTGACAGTAATGCTTGAAATCTTTTGATTATTGTAGGCATCAGAAATAGCTCTCCCAAAGGCCTCAGCCATAATAATATAGAGGGAAGGAGATAATGGATCTCCTTGTCTAATACCTCTAGATGTTTTAAAAAAACCTTTTGGCATCCCATTAATAAGTACTAAAATTTTGGGAGAAGATATGAATTTAAAAATGAGGTTAATCCATTGATGAGAAAAATTGAAATCTTCAAGAACCTTACAAAGGAACCACCAATCAACCATGTCATAGGCTTTTTGAATGTCTAGTTTCATGAACATGCATGTCTCTTTGTTCTTGCAAGCCGAATGAATTATTTCTTGGATGGTAACAATGCCATCAAGAATGGATCTGCCCAAAAAAAATCATGTATGTTCCTTAGATATTATTTTTGGAAGGATACCCTTTATTCTATTTACTAGAATTTTAGAAAAATATTTGTAAACTATATTACATAGAGCAATAGGTCTAAAGTCTCCTAGAGTTTTAAGCTCCATCTTTTTGGGAATCAAAGTAAGAAAGGAATAGTTAATTTTTGATAATAGGGCTCCACTATTTCTTGAGGCTTCAATAGCTTTCCAAAGGTGTAGACCAATTATATCCCAACATTTCTAGAAAAAAAAGGCCTGGAAACCATCTGGTCCTAGGGATTTATCATGTTTCATATAAAAGACTATGTTCTAACCTCTTCCAAAGTAATAGGTTTGCTTAAAACCTTATTATCTTTGGTTGTAACAATTTTAGGGATTACTTTGAGTAACTTAGCTTGAGCTTCTCTATTTGACCCTTCATAATTGTTTAAAATTTTCTCAAAATACTCCACAAAAATTTCTACAATTTCACTTGGTTTATCAGTTAAGATGCCCAAGTGGTTTTTAATACAAAATATTTTACTCTTAGTTCTATTATATAAGGTGGAATTATGGAAAAAATTTGTATTCCGATCCACCTCATCTAACCATCTCTCTCTTAATTTTTGTCTCCAAAAAAATTCCTCTTTGGATAATATATCCTCCTATTTAGCAATTAATTCTTTTTCTAACAAACATTTGTCATTGTTCATACCTTTCCTAATTACTGCTAAGTTTAAATCCTTTAGTCTCTCTTCTATATCAATTTTTTCTTTAAAAATGTTATTGAAGTGTTCTTTATTCCAACTAAGAATCCACTCCTTAAGCATCTTCCTTTTAGAAATGAAAATAAACATCTTGGAACCTTCAAAATTATCTTTTTCCCACCATATTTTAATATTATTGATAAATTTGGGGTCTAGAAACCAAATTTTTCACATTTAAATAGATTCCTAGTGGGTTTATGAGGCTCCAAAAATTCAAATCTAACTAGGTAATGTTTAGATCCAGCAATCAACAGAATGGAAGATTGAATATTCAAATTGTTAACATCCAAATCACCTTTAATGAAAAACCTATCTAATTTTTTAGCAATGTAAGAAAAATCCTTCCTCCCATTATTCCATGTGAAATTCCCATTAATGAGTGGAATGTTAATCATGTTATGATTGACACACCATTCTTTAAAATCTTTGGACGATTGGGAGATTTGTTGAATTCCACTTGCTTTTTTAGTTAAATTAAGAATAGTATTAAAATCTCCACCTACTAAGAATAGACTATCCTTCAAATTGTTCATAAAAATGTTGATTTCTCCCCAAACTGCATTTTTCCTTGAATTACTTATTGGACCATAAAGATTAATCAGAATAAACTTTAGGTTTGATTTCAGACTTTGGACACTACCACTGATCCAATTATTATCAATGTTTAAAATATCTAAGGAAACCTTCCTAGGGTTCCAAAGGAGTCCTAAACCCCCTAAAGCAACTACTGACTCTTGAAGGAAGGAGCTCCATAGACCTAGCATTTTATCTAATTTAATTCCTTCTTGCTTATTTAATTTTGTTTCCTGTACTAAAATGATTTCAGAATCGAATGATTTAAGGTTTTGTTTTAGTAGCCTTTTTCTACTAGGGGCATTTAAACACCTAGCATTCCATGTAGTAATCTTCATGATTCCTTAGGAAGGCACTTCCCCTTCTCGTTGTTAAGTAATTGATCTATCTTTTGTTGTTCTCTATTGAGACCATCTGCTTCCCTGAGTTCCTTCAAAGATCTCCTTCCTCTTTTACCTTTCACTTTGCCACACTTAGGTGAGTTTAGACCTTCCTGGTTCATTTGAATCCCAAGTTGCTCCAAGTTTTTTTTTGCATTTTGAATAGTAGACATCTTACTACAAACTTTTCTTTCTGCATCCTCATTATCAAGTTCTTTTAAGATTTGATTTATTAGACTTGAATGATTTTCCATCTCTGGATCTAAACTTTTTTGTTGTCATTATCCACATCTTTATCCCTTTGCTCTGTAAATATTTTGTTTCCACTTATCTAAGATTGAATCTTGTCATTATCCTTAGTCTCAATGTTCAATAGATCTCTTCTTAAATCTTCAAATGTATAGTTTTCTCCTCCTAATTTGAGTATTTTCTTAATTAAGTCTTCTTTCTAAGCGCCAGTGCTTTTATCAACATTCTCCAAACTAAACACTTGAACTAATTCATCAGTTAGTAGATCAAGGCTATCTTCTTTTGATTTAGATGTGCTCAAGATCTCCAGTTCTAGTTCCAATATAATATCCTTATTTAAGAAATCATGAAGTTCTTTTGAAAGAGATTTTCTTGTACTCTTTGCACTAATGCTCTTTTCCTTTTGATTACTGACTAGGGTAAAAGTTGAGCTGATTGAAGCTAGTGGAGTCTGTCAAAATTTGGATAACCTATTGGAAACCTCTTTTAAAGGTGTTACACTCTTGTCCTCTATTACATGTACCTAGAAATGTTCAGTTTTAGTCTCTTCCACTGGGGTTTTGTCTATCCCTTCACCTTTCGTATTTAACTCGAATAACAATGAATTCTCTATGTCCTCTACATTGCCCTTTTTATTGTCCAATAATGCCTCTATTTGTTGTGTTGGTAAGATAACTCTATCTTTGTCTTCTTTCAATGTAAGACTTACATTTTTGTCCATAGTATCTTTGCTTAGAGCTATCTTTATTTCCTGGTACTTAGTGACAGTAGGGCTATCCTTATCCTTATATGTTTCTTTAGATGTCAACTATCCATCAAAATGATGTGAATTTATACTCCGACTAGTTTCCATGACTTTTCCTTCTTCTATTGTCTTACTCTATCTTTTATTGCTATTTGAAGCTCTATGCTTTTCTTTAGATGTCTATTTTCCTGTTGAGTTATCATCTTGTGTCAATCCTAGGCTTTTCTTATGATCAGCCACTATGACTAGGTTAAGCTTTACTCTAACTCCTAATGTATCCCCCTTCCTTCTACTGCACATCCTTTCTATGCAAGAAGGTTTTGTATGAATCCCAATCTTCCCTTGAGAAAGTGTAGGAGTCTTATGTTTTGGAATCCTTTGGCATATTCTCTTTTTCATGATTCTCATCATTGGAAACTTGTTGAAGTTTGAAGTGGCAATGTCTTAAATCTAATCTTTCTAATGTCATCTAATCTTATAATTTTTGATATTTTACCCTCAAATATATGCAATTTTAAATCATATGTTGCTATGTTTGTTATCACTTTCCTTTGCATCTGTGTCGGTTGATTAATCTTTGTTTTGATGAGCATTTTTACATTATTACAATATTGAAAGGAAGAGTCAATACCTGTTAGTTCTCCCATAGCAGCTCCTAATGACCTAAGAATCTCAATATGGATAAGCTCTAGGGGTAGAGCTTCTATACTAAACCAAGTTGGTAACATGATATCTAACATTTCTTCTCTAAAATCTGGGAGCCATTCTACAAATTTAAAAGTATATCTTTTGAAAAAGCACTTAGACATGAAAATAAAATCCTTTTTAACATATTCATCCATACAATGCAAATAAAGAATGTTTTCTGAGAAGTGAGAGATAATTACCTGCTCTTCACAGTTTTCCTCTAGCCAGTTAGAAAGATGGAATAAATCTTTCTTGGGGCCACTCCAAACCGTGAAAACTCTGACCTTTTGATAGTCAAGCCATATATCTTTGATTTCTTCATTGATGATAAAGATAGAATTATCTTCAGGTATTGATGGAGTCTGAGAACCGGGATGCCTACTATGTTTGGATGGAGTAAGAAAATTCTCAACCATAGGTCTATGATGGGGGAGGGGGGGAATATAAGAACTAGGAGATGTGCTAACAAATGATGGGTACTTAAACCCTAGCCTATTGAAATGGATCAAATTTGAAGACACAAACCTACCTAACCCTATTGATTTTTGGAAGATCTCGCAGTAGTTGGGATGGGCATACTTATTAAGGTTAAAAGCCCGAATTTGGTTGTCTAGATTATCAATGGTAAAGATCGGCAGAGGTCTAAAGATACCTGTCATACCTAAAGAACTATGAGGAGATTTGACCTTGGAGTTCTTAATCTTAGGCATATTGACTATCTACCTACTTGATTCCTTCTACTAGATAATTGATCCATGGTGACTAGGATGACTATGGTTTTTCTTCTCCTAAAAGTTCTCTAGAATGGAGAATTTATTTGTTGTCTTGACCGCATAATCTGATCTTGTTGAATCTTTAATGGTTGGGGGACATTGTGCTCTGACTTGGTCCTTTGATTTAGCTCTGGAATTGCTATATATCCACTAATGCAACCTAGAGCTTTTGATCTTATTTCTACAATTGATCGAATGCTCTACTTTTTTTGCTTTCCTACAAAAGTTTGCCATTTTTATTTTTCTCTGTTTTTGTCATTTATAAATGGATCTACTATTATATATATATATATATATATATATATATATATATATATATATATATATATATATATATATATATATATATATATATATATATATATATATATATATATATATATATATATATATATATATATATATATATATATATATTAAATTGATAATTGTAATCCAATTGGAAAATCAATTGATGGATTTTAATAAAACTCAGATTTTGTTTAGAGGGTTCATTTTTATATGTAGATGATTCTATACCAAGGAGACTTTGTTCTCTTATGAACTTGAAAACTTTGTTGTTAATCTAATATTTGAAGAAATGAAAACTTGAACCCTATTTTTTTAAATCAAATCTTATGTTTTCAAAACCAAATAAATTATAAAACTACACTTGTTTTGATGTACGTTTTACTTTGTGTTAGGATCAAGGTTGATTACTATGTTGACCAGTTTTGGATGTTTACCATATGCCTCAAAGGTATTGTTTTATGATGTTATATGAGACATTGTGGTTTATGTTTTGATCTTTGAGATATGGATCAATGTTTATTATTTGGTCACAATATTTTATTCCCAAACATTATGATATATTCACATATTTTTGTAATGAGTTTTGATCAGTTGATGGCTAGTGTTTTCTAGTTGTTTGTATAGAAATGAGGTAAATGGTGTGATTTTCCTGGTGTAACCTTTGAGTTTTGATCAATTATTTTTTGATGCTTTCAATTTGCTTGTATAGAATTGAGGTTATTATTGTGATTTTCTTTTTGTAACCTATGAGTTTTGATAGGTTATCTTTTGGTGCTTTCCAGTTGCTTGTATAGGATTGAGGTGAATATTGTGATTTTATGAGTTATGCTTTTTATGAGCTTAGGGTAGGATATCTATGTGTATGTTGCGAAGTGGCTTGCAATGGAGGTCAAAGCCCTAAAGAGGCTACCTAGGTAACCCATTATAAGTAGTATTAATAAGTGATAATATTTTATTAAATAGGTTTAAAATGAATTAACAAGAGTCAATGGTTTACCTCGCCCCTGGCTCAAGTGCTAGTATAGGCTAGGGTGGGAGTAGAGAGGGTGCTTGATTATGACCTTGCATCATTAGTATGCCTTATCTGTATGAAAGGATACTGATGTTGCATAGAGTCACTAGGGGGTCAGAGTCCAAAGAGGTTGCTAAGGTAACCTTAAAGTTGACTCATGCGATGACACTTGCCCACTTACATAGTGGATTTCCTATGTGTCTTTTTTGCCTCTAGGTTTAGATTTTATTTGTGTCTTGGTAACTTTGATATAGATTACTCTCAGCTTTTCCTTGACATAGATGTTGGTTATGACTTTTGGGATTGATATTTGTATGGGACTTGAGATAATCTCCTCAGCATAGTGAGAGTGGGCCATTTAGGTTCCATGAGGTCAGGTGGTAGTGTTTCTTATACCATTGAGAACTGATAGTTGGATGTGGTTGTTGGATGTACTTGTATAGGTATTCTTTTCATTCTAATCTTGTATTTCTCTTGGATGGTTTTATTATTTTGTATTGTACTTGATTATTGTAGATCTTATGAGATGTTGTATGTATTCATGATGTATATTCTTTGAGCTTTTCATACCCTATGACTTGTACAGTGGATGATTATGGATTTTGGCTATGCCATGTGGCATCTTATGTGATTGTATATTATTTTATTGGATTTGTACTCAACGTTATTCCATGATGTGTATTTTGTTATGTATTAGGTTTAGTATTGATAGAACTTATATATGTAATTCAACATCATGGAGCCCTCATGAGATGTAATATGTTTATTGATATTTTTGTATGTATGTGAGTTATTGCTTTTGCTATGTTTTGATTAGGTAAAAGCAAGTTTGAAGGAGATCTGAAACCCCAGACAAAAAAGAACCAAAGTTAAGAGATGGTTTTACAAGGACCAACAACCTAGAATATCATAGTAAAATTCGAAGGTTGGTTTTATAGGGACCAAAAACCAAGTCAATCCAATTTTATAGGGACCAACAACCAACAAAAGATAACAAAACAAGGGACCAAAAGTCTAGATAAAAACTAGAAAAAACTTAGATTAGTTCTTTAATAGCACCAGAAATAGATGTGCTTAAAACAACAACCTCTTTGAGAGAGTCTTAAATATTCTTCACAGGAAGCTAGAGGTCTACTTTCTCAGTGCTTTGTCTGGTTCTTCTACTCAAACCACCAGCCAACAGTAGAGCATGACCAATCAAGTTAGCTTCATCTAGAGAAAATTTTACAATAGAAGCAACAATAGCCATGATGGACGAGGTAACACCCTACATACCTATCTCATTGTCCTTAATTGATGTTTTAAGGGAAGCTTCATTATCCTAAAGTTTAGTTGGGATGTTCCCAACTAGAGATTCTAGCTCCCTCTGCTTCTTACTTTCCTCATCCAACTTTACCTATACAAATAGGGACTTCTCCTGCAAGGAAGAAATAGATAAGTGAAGCTTTTTAATTTCATTATACATCTAGTTGTCCATCGCCATCGCAGTATTAGCTCAACCTTTGGCTTTATTTAGAAATTCCATAATAATAACATCACCCTCAAAATCATCATTCTTAGGATTATTATTTGTTTCCTTCTTTTCTTGAAAGTCCTGATTTTGGTTATCAAGCTCATTGTATTTACCAAGATTAATATTTCCATGACCACATTTAGCTAGAGAAGCATTCACTAACACTAGAACAAGGGAAAGGGTAGCATTAGTAGGGGAGTTATTAGCATTTCTATATCCAGTGTTTGGGTAATCAGGTTGATTTTCCCATCTTTGTCATTATTACTCTTCTCCTTCCTATCATTGTTATCATGCAAGACCTCCATATTTACCATATTTCCACTATCCTCTTTAACGATAATAACCTTGTTCTCAAGGCTATTATTAATCCTATTTTTTCTTTTACGCTTTGAGGAAGAGACATTATCCTTAGCTTTACCCTTAATAGAAGAGGGCTTACCTCTCTTGCTGACAATATTGGGGGAGGAAAGTGGAGAATCATGGGCAGAGATATCATCCAAGTTGAGAGCAGTATCATTGGTCTCAGAAGAACACAAGTCACTCACGATAAGGGCCAAGTCATCATCTAGGAGGAAATGCCATCCCTCAAATTATTTGAGCTTTGATTAGAATTCATTTCCATAGCTAGAACCCTCTTTCAACTATTTTTGTTTTCCGTCAAAGAACCACCAATAGTCTCCTTTCCACTAGGAGTGCCATCCCCTTCCTTTTTTTGTTTGCTACTAGACACAGATTGAGTAGGGGTGTTATCTCAACAAAAATCAAAGATAAGAAGGATAAGACCCTCATGGATGATAGGTCTAGAATCCTTATGCTTATGGACTTTGAGCCCACTAAGGAGAGAATGCACCAAATAGTAAGGAAAGGAGATTTGTTTCTTATAACAAAAGTGATCTAGAAAAACAAAGTAGTAAACCCTCAAAACCCTACCATCCAAAATGAAATACATCTGTACACAGGTAAGGACTTCCTTCCAAATGTACTAAATTTGAGAAAGATCATAGAAGTTACTGACCTCCACCAATTTCACTTCCTCCTGGTCGTTTTTGGGAAAGCACTTGACTGCCTCTTTCAAATCTTTTTTTCTGCTTGAAAGAAATCATACCTTCAATAGGTAGTTCAGTAACCTTAGCAATGAAATCAACATTTAGGATAAAATGTCTGCCATAGAGCATCATCGTGTCACCAACCCAAGCTTTATAGAGATTTGTAACCATGAATTTTTTCAATATAGCTAGTCACCTTCCCTTTCTCAAGCTGGTGCCAAAGTTCCTTCTTTTTTCAGAAGGGGCACTTCTTAGGTTCCAACTTTCTCACTTCCCCTCCCATAATTATAGAAAGAAACCCACACTGCAAAATGTGGTTGAGAGAGCTAAGAGAAATACCCCAAGAAAGGTTCAATGTATTACCTCTTGAAATCCAAAAATCTACCCACAACCTATGTGAAGTCTTGACAAACATGCAAGCACAAAAACCATTCCATTTAAAGCAATAAATGGAAGTAGTGATGATTTGATAAGTGGAGACAGTGAGCATATCAAATATAGATTTTCCCTTCTCAAGACATGTTTCTTTCATAATTACACTTTTCTTTTAAATCGTCATCCATGCTAAGTTGGTCAGTCCACGTGAAAATTTCATTACTTTGAACTCCCAGGTTGGCCATCCAATTGGCCAATTTTTATGTCTCACGATAGTTATGAGAAATGAACACATTTTGAAAAAAATTCAGGTCTTCTTTTATTTCCCAAAGAAGGTTTGAGATATTCCAGGTAGGGTCATTTTTATTATTAAGAATATTGACAATATTTTTGGAGTCCCCTTCCAGCCAGAGGTTCTTGCAACTAGTATCCTTAACCAGCTTGATCATATAATATGCTCTGGCCATCTCAACTTTATGGCTAGAAGTAATTCCAAGAGGAATATCCTAAACCCTAATGATGTTGCAATTACAGTCCCTAATGACTCCCCCACAACAAGCCTTTCCTAGGTTCCCTTTGGAAGCACCATCAAAATTAGCCTTTATCCAGCCATTGGGAGGGGATAATCGGTTGGCATTCTCCCTCAAGTTATCCTTTTTAAATTTACTATTTTGACCAGAATGCTCCAAATTGACATTAGTAGAGGGGACCAAATGTGATATAAAATTCTCCTTTATGTTTCTGATAATTATTTTACCAATGACCTGTTAGGATAAACCACGGACAGAAATAAAAACTACATGCAAATATAACCAATAACAGAAAATAATAGAACACACAGAAATGAACACAAGGCACCAAGATTTAATGTGGTTCACCCAATCCCTAGGCTACATCCACCAAACAGCAAGTCCAATCTTATTACAATCCAGTGATTACAATCTGTAATCCCTTACAGCTCAATACCGCCGCAAGAACCAATTTCATATCACAACATTATGAAAAATACCCAACCCTAAGCCCTTTTATACAAGTATTAAACCGCTTTAGGGTTATAACATGTTGGCCATATGTCGGCCATAATATGTCAGCTACCATGTCGGCTACTGCCCAAAAAAAAAATTTTGCCGAACCCCACTATTTATGAAGTATGTATAGTTCTTTCCTGATCAGTCACCACAATCTAACAATCTCCCACTTGGGGACTGATCAGGATCCACACTAAACAACAATCTCCCACTTGGAGACTGATCCTGTAGCAATACCACTACCACATGGGGCTCCCACTGGATCAAACCATCCTAGACTCTACTGTTCTTTTATTCATGTTCAGTCTAAAAGACCAACCGAAGCTGAAGAGGAGTTCAGCTTCTCCCTTGTTACAACCTTTGTCAACATATCTGCTAGATTGTCATTGGTGTGTATCTTCTCTAGCTTTAATTTTCAATCCTCCAAAATTGACCGAATGAAATGGTACCACAACTGTATGTGTTTGGTCTTAGAATGTAGAGCTAAATTCTTAGCAAGATGAATGGCACTTTGACTATCTGTAAACAAATAATTATCCTTATGAGGATGTCCCAATTCTTCCAAGAAGAACTGAAGCCATATCATCTCCTTGGCTGCCTCTATAGCAGCAACGTACTCTGCCTCTGTAGTGGATAAAGCATTAATCTTTTGTAACCTAGAAACCCAACTCACGGCTGCCCCACCAACAGTAAAGACATAACCTGTAGTACTCCTCCTGGTATCAATATCTCCTGCCAAATCTGAGTCAACATAGCCCTTTAAATCAGTAGTAGAGCCCCCAAAGTGTAAACACTTATTGGATGTCCCTCTCAAATATCTGAGAACCCACTTGACAGCATTCCAATGCTCAAATCCTAGATGACTCATATACCTGCTAACGACTCCCACTGCATGTGCAATATCTGGCCTAGTGCATACCATAGCATACATCAAGCTTCCTATAGCTGAAGCATAGGGTACCTTGGACATCGTATCCTCCTCTTCTTGTGTCTTAGGACACATTTCCTTAGTCAATTTCAAATGACTGGGTAAAGGTGTGCTGACAGCTTTAGCATTCTCCATAGAGAAACGTTGCAACACCTTCTCAACATAATCAGCTTGAGATAGCGTCAATGTTCTATTCTTCCTATCTCTGCAAATCTTCATACCATGGATTTTTTTTGCTGCCCCCAAATCCTTCATAGCAAATGCATGTGCTAATTGGCGTTTCAGCCCCTTAATATGATCCATGTTAGACCCAGCTACAAGCATATCATCAACATATAAACATAAAATAATGTAGCTATCATCATCCAACCTCTTAAAATAAACACAGTAAATGACACCTATTATATCCATGCTCATGCATAAAACTGTCAAATTTTAGATACCATTGCCGATGTGCTTGCTTCAAGCCATATAAACTTTTCTTCAATTTGTACACTAAGTTCTCCTTACCTTTGACCTCAAAACCCTGTGGCTGAGCCATATATATTCCTTCATCCAAATCACCATGAAGAAAGGTTGTTTTAACATCCATCTGCTCTAAATGCAAATCTTCAGTAGCCACAAGACTTAAAACAGTACAAATAGAAGTCATTTTGACAACAGGAGAAAATATCTCATCAAAATCAATTCCCTTTTTCTGTGCAAATCCTTTTACAACTAACTTGGCCTTAAATCTTTTCTTACCTCCTTCCTCCTCTTTCAACCTGTAAACCCATTTATTCTGTAAAGCCTTTTTACCTGCAGGCAACTTGCACAAATCCCATGTCTTATTTTTCAGCAAAGAGTCCATTTCATCTTTCATTGCACACTCCCACTGAATCTTAGTATCCACCTACATAGCTTCATCATAAATTTTAGGTTCACCAGCATCAGTAAGTAAAATAGAATACAAAGAGGGAGAAAACCTTTGTGGAGGTCTAATTTGCCTTGTTCACCGTCTAACATTCACTGGTGTGTGTGGTATTTGTTGTTGCAGTTGTTGCACATCATGAGGAATGGATGGAACATCAGCTTTTGGAGTATCATCCAGCACTATATAATCATCTTCTTTCTTCTCATGTTGTTGCAACAGATCTTTGTACAACACTTTCTCATTGAATATGACATCCCGAATTCTAATAATTTTAAGATTTTCAAAATCTCAAAGCCTATAACCAAATTCATTAATGCCATATCCAACAAAGACACATTTCTTTGATTTAGCTTCTAGCTTGGTTCTATTTTCAGAGTCTATATGAGAAAAAGCTTCACAACCGAAGGTCTTGAGAAAAGAATAACTCACCTTCTTACCAGTCCATGCTTCCTCTGGAATACCACAGCCCAAAGGAGTAGAGGGACCTCTATTAATCAAATATACTACAGTATTGACAGCCTCCACCCACATGTGTAAGGGCAACCCAGCATGCAACCTCATGCTCCTTGCGTGCTCCATTATAGTCCTGTTCATGCGTTCAGCCACCCCATTTTCCTGTGGAGTCCTTGGAATAGTTTTTTGTCTACGAATACCATTAGTGGAGCAATAAATTTCAAATTCATGACTACAATACTCACCACCATTATCAGATCTAAGACATTTTAATTTCTTACCAGTCTCATTTTCAACCAAGCATTTCCATTTCTTAAAAGTTTGAAATACATCAAATTTTTGTCTAAGGAAATAAACCCATACTTTTCTAGTTGCGTCATCAATAAATGTAGCATAATAATGAGAGCCACCAAGGGAAGATACCTGGGCTGGTCCCCATACATCTGTATACAAAACTCACTCTCTTTTGTTTTCCATACACACAACTTTCACAGAAATCCATATTCATACATTTTAGACCTGGTAAAACTTTCCTTGAATGAATTACTTTCATACCTTTCTCACTCATGTGCCCAAGTCTATTGTGCCACAGCGCTATATCAGAATCTACAGCAGCTATTTGTTCTCCCTGCTCAACTGCAGTAATTGTTCCTGAAAATTCATTTTTCTCTGAAACAATCAAAGTAGAAGGAACAATATGACCTGTACAAAGATATAAGGTGCCTACTTTCACACCTTTTGCTACTACAAGGGAACCTTTTGAAACCTTCCAATTTTTATCATTAAAAGTAACTACACAACCCTCATCACCGAGTTTCCCTGCTGAAATTAAATTTCTACTTAGTTTTGGAACATGTCTTACCTCATGTAGTAGCCAATGATTCCCATTCTACAACTTAATCTTAATTTTTCCCTTTCCAACAATTTGACAGGGTTCATTATCCCCCAAATAAACAAGCCCAAAATCCCCTTGGACATAATCAATGAAATAACCTCTATGAGGTGTAGCATGAAATGAAGCACCAGAATCTAAAACCCATGAATCATCAACACTCTCTAAAGACAGAAGCAAAGCATCCTCTTCGGATTTGTTACTTACCACATTTGCCTCCTTGTCTCCATCTGATTTATCTCCATTTTTCTTTCGATTCCAACAATCTTTCTTTTTGTGCCCTGGTTTCCCACAGTACCAGCAATCATTTGGTCCTCTCGATTGAGACCTCCTCCCTTTTGACTTTCCTCTTGATTTCCCATTATTTCCAGAGTTACTTCCTCTTTCAGTCGTTCTGCCCCTGCTTTGTGCATTTAAAGCACTTCCTGATGTAGATCCACTTGAGGATTTTCTACGAGTTTCCTCACTTAAAATAACACCGATCACATCATCATATTTTAGGGTACTAGATCCAAGAACAGAATTACTCACCGCCATTACCAAGCCATTCCAGCTTTTAGGCAAAGAACACAAAATCAAGAGAGCCCTAATTTCTTCATCAAAATTGGTACCCACAGAAGATAATTGACTAGTAATAGTATTAAACTCATTTAAATGATCTGCAACAGATCCACCTTCTGCCATTTTCATATTAAATAAATGCTTCATGAGAAATACCTTGTTTGAAGCGGAGGGCTTTTCATACAATGTCGCTAGGGTTTTCATCAAATCTTTTGTCGTCTTTGATTTTGTAATATTAAATTCCACTGATGGTGCCAAGCATAACTGAATGCTTCCGAGTGCCTTTCTATCCAAAATATCCCATTCAGCCTTTGACATAGTTCCCTAATTCTTGGCTTTTCCTTCCAACGGCTTCCATAAATCCTTCTGATATAAATAGTCTTCCATTTGCATCTTCCATAACTGGAAGTTCTGCCCATTAAACCTGTCAACCCTCAACTTACCCTCATCTGCCATCGCTCCCACTCAACTGTGAGACTCCCACTTAACCGTGAGACTTTCCTGCAGAGGATAACTGAAAGACAACCTTGCTCTGATACCACTTGTTAGGATAAACCACAGAAAGAAATAAAAACTACATGCAAATATAACCAATAACAGAAAATAATAGAACACACAGAAATGAACACAAGGCACCAAGATTTAACGTGGTTCACCCAATCCCTGGGCTACATCCACCAAACAGCAAGTCTGATCTTATTACAATCCAGTGATTACAACCAGATTACAATCCGTAATCCCTTACAGCTTAATACCGCCGCAAGAACCAATTTCATATCACAACATTATGAAAAATACCCAACCCTAAGCCCTTTTATACAAGTATTAAACCGCTTTAGAGTTATAACATGTCGGCCATATGTCAGCCATAATATGTCCGCTACCATGTTGGCTACTGCCCAAAAAAAAAAATTTGCCGAACCCCACTATTTATGAAGTATGTACAGTTCTTTCCTGATTAGTCACCACAATCTAACATGACCCATGAGGGGGTGCTAGTATCTATGTGGATTATGTCATTCCTTTCTTTCCACAAGCCCTAGTAGATATGGGGAAAAGGATATCGCCAGAGGGTGCAAACATGTTCTTTCACTATATTATCTCTTCTTGTTTTAATCTTTTTATACAAAAAAAAAATGTTTGGCAAACCTAGTGACATTTTACACTTTTTTTTTGTTCAATCTTGGCACCTCCTTTTTTTACATTTTGATCTTTAGCTTCGAGTACCTTCAAATTTTCCTCTACAAGACCAATGCTCTCATACCAATTATTATAATGTGTAGAATAAATGAGAGGGGGGGTGAATTAGTTATCCAAGGTCCAAATGTACCAATTAAACAAACAAACACTTAAACTACTTCATATATGAACATCCATTAGCTTGGCCTCTATAGAAGATTATCAATAACATCAACTAGTAGTCCACTATCCTAATAATAACAGACTTGTAGAATGTAAAAGATTAATATTAAATCATCACAAAAACATCTACACAAGTTTAACACTAGGATTTAATGTGGAAAATCAATTTGGGAAAAATCACCAGTAATATATTACCAATATTTTCACTCTTCTAAAGTGAGCTCTGTTAGGAACTAACCTTGTTAAAGGTTACAACACACACTATTAAATATGACCTTTTTAATGGACTTAATCACCCTATCAAGAGTGGCCTTGTTAGAGGACTTTGGTACATTCCATTAGAATGCCACCTTGATTAAAGGATTTACATATTACTATTAGGTCAACCTTGATTAAAGGATTAAAATATTGATACAATGGTTAGAAATTAATAGCAATTTTTGATATGAAAAATACAACTCTCTTTAAAAATATATATCATAGTTTGACTCACATGGTGATCCACTGACTGGCCTTCATTGTCATCTCACTCTCTGATTCACTTGGCAACCCTTCAATAACCTATTGATCTATCAAAATGTTGATCTGTAGAACCTCCATGGAAATAGAAGGCACAAACTGAGCGTGTCTATATGGTAGATGATCCATCTCATCGAAATGCATAGGTAGCCAACCACTGCAATCGCCTAGTATGTAGGATCAGGTACTAAATACGTAGCTCACACCAATGAACCATCAACCAAAGAAGCATAGAACAACAATATAACCCCCCCTTAAGGCAGGTGAGGTGACAGGCAGCTGAAAAGGTGGGCCAAAAAGTCTTCTACAACATAGGAACTAAACACATCGAGAGTGAGGTACAGACAACTATAAAGGCATGTGTCATCGACACTACATGAGGAAAAAGAGAAAGAGGGCCTATAAGCGGCAAACAACTATCCCCCCCCCATGGCACTTTATAAAATAGTGTGAGTACAATGAATCATAATGATGAAAAGGATCCCAAAATGCAAGAATGGCACTTTATCTTAGTGTGTTTGCATAAAGATGCTTACAATGAATATCAACAATGATCAAAAAAAGCATAAGGCTAATACAAAAGAAGGAAGAGCCCAAAATGAAGCATTTGAAGCAACAAAATCCATCATCAAACCTGAAACAAAAAGGATATCCACCAGAATGTTAAAATGCAAAAGACTGAATAGGATGTGCCTAGAATAGAATCTAGAACAACAACCAACATCACTAGAAAGAGCACAGAAAGAGCTTTCTAGCAATATAAAGAAGTCCAAAAACGGAGATCGGATGCTCAAGATACGTCTCCTAGAGTGCAAAATAGAACATCTGACTTTGACTACCAAAATAGGCAACCAAACTGCATCAAAAACTAAAAAAACTTGTACCACCATCTTTATCTCAAAACCAACTTTCTAGCGCATTTTTTGGATTAAAAAAATACATCTGTATGCTCAAGTTACGGTGAAAAAACCAAAAGGGCCTCCAGAATGCATGAAAAACAATTTTTTTTTAATAATAATTAAAAAAACCTTCAAAAAAAGTGTGCCACCCGTGGGGCGAAGGCAGAGCGGAGGTCAATGGCCAAGCCACTGGTGGGTGGTGGGCGGAGCGATGGTGATGTTATAAGGTATGTTGCGGTGGAGCCACTGCGGAGCCACCGCTCGCAGGCAGCAGCGATGAAGCTGCAGTGGCCACCGAGCCGCAGTGTTCTGCGGACTGTTGGCAGTCACCGCCAACAATTATTGCCGATTGCTAGCGGTTTCGGTGACCATTGGCAATTTTTTAAAACTGCAGCGATAAATAAAACTGCTTTCTGCAAAAAAAAATTGTGATTTTTGTTATTTTTGCACCTCAATCTGTGTGCTAGGGGCCGTACGGCCCTATCGGGCAAAAAAAAATTGCCTCCTAGATCAACGTTGTCCAAATCAGACAAATTTTATATCAAAACGAGGGTTTTGACGTCTTCTGAATCCATCTGTGATGTCTGTTTGGCCTCAAACTGCTCCAAAAATTAGTGACCCCCCTATTTTCTCAGGAAAACCCAAAAAAAACCAGATTTGATCCGCCAAACCCTTGTTCTCCCTTTTTCTTGAAACACCGAACAAGCTACAGTAGATCTGGCTCTAATGCCATATAGGATTTGAGCAAAAGTGCACAAAAAATTCATGAAGCCCAAGGAAACCTGCATGCAGTAAACCTGTCATGGAGAAGAAAAAGACAAGAAGAGGCAAGGGTTTGATCTGAAAAACTCAAATGAAGAAAAAATTATTCAATGGATCTTCATAATGAAAAATACAAAGAGATCAATCCTTATAAAAGGAGATCAAAACCCGAAAAGGGTAGCCTAAAAAAGCTAGGTTGCACAATATAATTAATAAAATATTAATTATATGCACCTACAAGATAGCTTAAGCAACTAGAGTAATAGGAAACTTAATTAATTAAATCAAAGTGATTTAATTAATAAGTGCAAACAAATAATTACTCTAACAAATACCGATGCTTAGTCAACACTACTTCTCATCATAAATTGTGGCTCGATCAACACTAGCATCACTTGACATACACTTCAAGTTCCTTAATCTTTTGCTCTTTTTCTTGGTCAAGCCTATGTATTTAGTCATTCTTTGATCACTAGTTCAAATCTTTAGTACAACTATCTTCTTCACTTGTAGCATGATTAAACAATCACTTTATCTTGTCAAAGTCTAACTCAATCAAGTTGCTCATTGTAGTTTCCTCTCATAACTCAACCTTTCCTCTAGGTGCTCTTGTTATAACCAACTTCTCAAAGCCTCTCCATCAATCATCTAGATATGACACTCAAATTAGATAGCAAACTCTCTTACCAATAAGGTTTGACATCAATGAAAACATAACAATTTTTCCAATTATGGTTTCCAATAGTAACACTATGAGAAAGTGAGGTAACCAAATTAGGTGAGTGTGTCATATGGTGTGAAGCACCTAAATCAATGATCCAAGTAGCATGAGAAGATAAAGCTTGTGTAGAGAGAGAATGTCCTTTCCTTGAAGGAGGAGGTGGTCATTTTAGAGAAGTAATATTGTACTGATGAATGGTGTCATCTAAAGCCTCAAGACATTTACAATATGTGGAAACTGGATGTCCTTCCTTGCCATAGAAACTGCAAGGATCACCTATAAACTTCTTACTCTTGGAGGAAGACTCGTCAGACTTCAAAGGTTTCCCATTTGGAGTTGATTTATGTGTTTCCATTTAGGAGATGGCTTGGAGGAACTCTTACTACTAGCTAAATCTACTTTGGGCTTCAATTTTTGCTTCAACTTTTCTGTACATGTCTGAGCAACCCATGCCTAGTTCTTTGATCCTGTTAGAGAGTCCAACTATGTAGGCTTGGTTTGTTGTCTAGTTGACCAATCATAGAATGCCTCAAATGTGGGTGTGGTAAATCTAAGACCCAAAGTATCCATAATGGAATGAAAGGTAGAAGAGAGAATTTGAAATTTTCAACGAATCTTTGACAGAATCATGTAGATGCACTCTATATTAGTCTTGTTCTTCCCACAACTTTGTAACAATGATGGTCGTTATTTAAATCTCATCAGAAAGTCCTCAATGGAGGGAAAAGTATTAGGTACAAGTGATGTAATCTCTGCCTCAATCTGAAGTGCTCTGAACTCATTGATGGTACCAAAGAAGTTCTTGAACTTGGGCCACATTTTTCAAGGAGTATCGCACCCATCAAGATGACACTCTAAATTGTCTAAAACACTCATAGAAATCAAACCCATGGCCTCATCCATATTATTCATATGCTGCAATGTATGATAGATACTCTAAAATATAGGATGCACTTCATTGAAACAAGACCACAAACCCTTTTAATGGAGAATCCATGTCATGGTAGTTGTCCATGTGTGATAGTTATGTGGGTTTTAGTTATGTGGGTTTAGAGGAACTAGACAAGAAGAGGACTTAGCCATTTTTTTAGAAGGTATTTGTTCTGATATAGTTCTAGTTTACTAATGTAAATGAAAAAAACAAGAATAAAAAGCACCCCTCACAATGCAAAAAAATTGAACCCCAGATGCTAGAAAGAATGTCTATACAAGTAAAAGAAAAATATCTTTAGTTGAGTATCATGTGTACCTTTGAAAAAAGTTGATGAAAATCACAAAGAATCTGGAAAGAGCTTGAAATGAGCTTTCTAACACTTCCTCCAAATCAAAAACCTAAGCTAAAATGAGCAATCTAGGCTCCCCAAAATGCAAAAACAATCAGAGAGCTTCAACGATAAATAGGCACCATACTAGAAGCAAAACCCAAAAAAATCTTGCACCATCACGTCCGTCTTGGAATCATTTTTCTAATGATATCTTGGTTGCCCAAAAACTCCTCCATATGCTCAAGATATCGCAAAAATTTGATAGGGTACTTTGGAAGGCAAGAAAAAAAAATTAAATACCCTCTTCGAACTAAAAATTTGAGCCCTGGGGATTGCATATGATTGTGGTTGGGAAATTTGAGGCTAGAAGGTCATGGGTGATGCATTTGTGGCACTAAGAGGTAGCGGCGACGCGGGATCAATGCTTTGATCGCGCTAGTGCTTAGACGGTGCATTGGTTGTGGAGCAGAATTGGCAACGTGAGGACCGCTGGGTGGAGCCTGAGTGGCGGTTGGGAGGCAATACGGTGGTCACTCAATGGTACCTGATTCCTTTGTACTACGTGTGTTTTAATTTTTTATTTAATTTTAGTACAAATTTCATCAGGATGTGTGCCAAGGGTCGTACAACCCTGTATGCAATAAAATTTGCCTCCCCTATCAACTGTGGCCAAAATTGAAGTGTTCAATATAAAAATAAGGGTTTTGGCATGCTTTGAATTCAACCATGATGTCTGTTTGGACTTAAAGTTCTTTGAAATTCAGAGACCCCCTATTTCCACAAAAAAATCCCCAAAAATGCCAAATATGTTCTATCAAACCCTTGTTCTTCTTTTTCGTCAAATACAAACAAGTTACAAAAATCTGGCTCTAATACCATGAAGGATTTGATAAGAACAAATCCACAATCTCGTAGAACACCTGCATGCAAGAATCTATCATAGAGAAGCAAAAGACAAGACAAGGCAAGGGTTTGGCTCTGAAAATATGCAAGAATTTATTATCAAACAAAAAGATAAAATAAATATATACAATGGATCAATCCTTATAGAGGGAGATCATAAAATCTAAAAGGGAAACCCGAAGAGGTAAATGACATTTAATAATTAGTATTTAATTATTAAATAGAAATGCATGTGCATAAAGTGAAATCTTAGGTAGTGAGTAAAGGTAATTTAATAAAGTAATTAAATTAATCCTTTACTCTAACCGTTTCAAAAATATATTTTTATTGGTGCACTCCTCAAAGGTATATGACTTCATAAATTGCAATGACTAAAAATTGTATACATAGTCAATTTTTTCTAAATTCCTTTTTATATATCTAGATATTTGTAATTATTTTGCAATCCTTACATTTGCATGAAAGCTTTTAAATTTTTTTTACATTTTAAGTTGGATTTTCCACTTTGTAAATATAATCATTTGTATTCCCTACATTCTTGCATGGAATATATTCACCCAAATTACATATGATTTGATTTGATTTGATTAAATTATTATTAATACAAGAGCACAAATCTATCCTCAATTGAAAGATTAAAAAATCAACATCTAAGAAAAAAACTTTTGCATAGAATTGTGACAAAAATACATTACGATATTTCTAAACTACAAAGGAATCAATGGTTGTCACTCTAACATGGTTGATAAAAATGTGTTACAACATAACAAAAGGGAAATTGAATAACTGACATAATGTTAAGACATGAATAGCAAGTCTGTGAAAGTCAATATCATTTGCAAGCAATTGAAAAAAAATTGTAGGAAAGATTTTTAATTGATGACAGATACAAGAACTTTTTTTCCTAAAATGAAACATTTGTTGGCACTCACTATAATTTTGTATGCTAGTTCCTAGTGATTTTTATGTACTATCACTATGAGCTTTCGCCATGCAACCTATATAGTAGGTAGACATGTCTTATTACATTTTTGGTTAAACCCATGGTCATTTATTATTGCCATCAAAAGAGTTCAAAAATAAATCACTACAAGATGTGGGTCTTAAGAGCAAAAGAAATGACATTTTTTATTTCTCTCTACATGGACATAATATGACCAATTCAAAATGCATCAGTAATGCATTATAGTAGATATATAACTTCTTATTGAGATTTATAAATCTTTCACATAAATGCAATCATAGAATGATATTGTTACATCTTCTTCCTCTACTTCTTCTTTTAATTCCATCCAAACTATTTTGAAATTTCTTCATCTCATAAAATACCTCAATTAATTTTTTTATATAATTAACTTCTAATATTTTGTACCTATAACTCTACTATTTCTAATTTATAAAATCATTTATCATTCACCAACTCTTCCACTACCTCGCCATCTTTTCCACTTTCTTCGTTTTCCTAAAAAAAAAATGCGCCTAGTAAACTTTTTAACGTGACCGGTAGCGCTGGCGCGACACGCCCACCGGTACCACGAGGACGGGGGAGACTAGAACCCGTGACCAACCGAGCTAGGGCCCCCACCCTGTTATTTGTTGACAATGTATTGAAATGTTTGGATAAAGTAATTTTTTTAAATCTTTCTATGTTTGAGTAAGTCAAATGGAGAATAATAACATTAATTTGTTTTTGTTTTTTTAAAATTTTTACAATAAAAATTTCTTCCACTATAAGAAGCCACTTGACTTAATAAAACTCATTTTTTGCATTATTCATCACTAGACCTTACCTTATTAAGAATGTTTTTATTTTCCTATTTTAATATTCGTTAATCTTCTACCTTTTGTACTACCTATCTTCTTATATTCGTCTCCTTTGTTTTTTAATCTTCAAAAGTTGTTTTGGAACTTATCTTCAGTTCAATCTTTATGGAACATCCGTTGTCCTTGCTTTCAGAAATCCACATGAACTTCTAATTTGGAAAGCTTTCTAAGTTTCTTCTATGTTACTTTTTGTTTATATTTTTAATGAAAGTTAAATCGTTGCAAAGTCCCTATTAAATGTTGGAGGGAAAATGTACTAAATGAAGAGCAAGACGCATTTGATTGGATTATGGCGAAGTAACGAATAAAAGAATTTTGAAATTTGCTTATATTTTATTTTTGGTCCATGTGGATCTGTTCCATAGGAAGAATTAAACTAATAAAGAATGACTTTAAACATTTATTAAATGAGATTAATTATTTCATATAAGACTAAATGTTCTACACCTAATTGTAGAAAATGGTCTAAAGGATTCCTGATTTATGGTAGTAATGATTTTTTTAGTTCTAATTACATTACTGATGAGGAGGAGCATGCATAAACTAGAGAGAAATTTATAGAGTACAATAGTTTGCATTTTAAATTTGAACATATTTTTGGTCTTCCTTGTATGAAGGACAACGTAGCTTTCCATTCCAATGATATAAAAATTATAATTCACTTAGTTTATTTATTGATTTTGTTGAAGATATTATTAAAAAGATAGTATTAATATCTACTTTGTATATTTGAGGTTGAACTATATTTTGCTTAAGTTTATCATGGTATGTGAGAGATTAAATTTTTGGAAATGAATCGAAACAATTGAAATGAAGTCTAGATGATTTTTTAAATTATTATTGTAGGTTGGACTCTCGTATAACCTTCCAATTCTTGATAACGTGTATGTGATGTCACCACATTTGACATTAGCTTCTTTGCATCTTCTATTATTCAAATTTCTTTTTATTGGATTGATTGAAACTAATTTTGGAGATATGGTCTAATATAGTAATTTTTATTCAAATTGGACTTATTGAATAAAGGTATAAGTTATCAGCACTTGTCGGTAAGCTAAGTACTATTGTGATACTTTTTCAATTTTATACTTCAACTAGTGATTAAAATTTTTTATTTCTACGACTTCAAAATTAGCTAATTTTAAATTTTTTTATCTTGCATAGCATAGATGCATTTGTTAACATTACAATTTTAAGAAATTATTTTTCTAAGATTTGATTGGTTGAATTCATTCAGCTCTCATATTGACTGGGTGGATTGTAAAACTAATAATTTTTAAGAGTCGGTTTATTAAGGTCAATATGATTATTAATATTTAATATTTTTTAATGTAAATGATTTGGTTTAGTTTTTTAATATTTTAATATTGTATTTTTATAATATAATATTTGTCATTCAATTAAAAATAATAAAAAGATAGTTTTTATTAAGGTGAATATGATTATTAATATTTAATATTTTTTAATGTAAATGATTTGATTTAGTTTTTTAATATTTTAATATTGTATTTTTATAATATAATATTTGTCATTCAATTAAAATTACTAAAAAGATATCTTTTGTATATTATGTAATAATTTAAGAAATACTATTATATTATTACTATAGAAATATTAATATTTTCATATTTTAATATATTTCTAATATAATATTATCAAATGACATATATATATATATATAATATCATTATAGAAAACTATAATTATCTAATATTTTGATTAATTAAAATATTTTATAAACCATAATAAATTTATTAAATTAAAACTATATTTATATAAAAGCTAAAGACAAGTACTGAGCCACTATGTGGCACTTGTTAATTATACACTAATTTATTAGTACAATAAGTTTGATTAAAAGGTAGATGACATTTTTTGTATTAAATAAAATCATAAGAGTAGTAACACATGAACTAATATCATATAGCAAAGTTTCTTCTCATTGAATAGTAAATGTTGCATTCAAACTTTGATGATAAAATGATTTTCAAGAAACAATTCCCACTTTTACATTGAGGTTGTGGAGTGCTAGCTTCATTTCTTGTAACTTCATAAAATAATTAAATTATTTACTATTTTTTTAATCACAATTATTTTTTAATATAGTTTAGTGAAATTTCAAACACATTGAGTCTAACGAATTTTGAAGAATTTCAAAACTTTTTTTAAAAAATTGAAACGCATTTTTTTTTTTTTGTACATTATAGGATACTTATCTTGATCAAGGAAACTACCTAAACATCCAAAAAAAACTATTATATTTGAAATCATGAAACCAATTTGTTACTTTGAAAATTTGTTCACAACAAAGAAATCGATGGTCAACTTTATTTGTTTCTAACTTTGACTGAAAGCTTTCAACCTTTTATTTTGACAATATTTTTTTTTTAAACAATTTTATCTATTTTTTAATAAATCTATTATATAGGATGAGGAAATGTAATAAAAAAAATAAAAATTAACAATGATTCTATCTTTAAATGTTAAAAAATAATAAATTAAGATCATCCTTGTATTGATAAAATATTTTTAAAAAAAATATTTACAATATAATATATTTAAATTTCTTAAATAATGAATTGAAGTCATCTTTTTTATTATTTAAAAATATTCAAATTCAATTTGATATTAATAATATTTCACATTTGGGCATAAAAAGTCTGCAAAATGAGGCATTAGGAGAAAAACTAGTATGGCATTTATACAAGGAAAAAGATAAGAAGTGGGCCAAAATACTTTATAATAAAAATCTTAATCCAATAGACCCTTCCTCTCTTTTTAGAATCAGAAATCAACCAAGTGGTTCAAAAAATGGAATTTTATGATGAAGTGTAGGCCTCTGGTTAGCAAATATCTAACTTGGGATTTAGGTAGAGGAGACGAGGGATTATTTTGGGAAGATTCATGGGATGGTCAGCCTTCGATCATTAATTCTAGAATATCCAGAAATAACATTAATGACATAATTAATCTATGGAGACCCAAGGTTTCAAATGCCAAAAAATTGATTAGGATTGATGATATTGAGACTTAGGCATGGAAATATTTGGATAATATAAATATACCGATTATAGACAAAAGTATCCTCAAAAATATCCTCAAGGGAAGATCGGTGATTCACAATAATCGAGCAAATAAACTCATATGGGGAGCATCTCATGATGGAATATACAAAGTAAAGCTAAAATATGATCTTATAATTAACTTGCAAAGGTGGGATAATATTGCTATCCCCTTGGATCTATGTTGGGATTCAACTTGCCTAAGGCAAGTATCTTCCTCTAGGCTGCAATCCAAAATCAAATTCTTATAGTTGACAAATACACTAAAATGGGATTTGAAGGACTGTCTAGATGCAGTCTATGCAAAAATGATTCTAAAAATATGGAGCATATTTTATTTAAGTGCCCCTTTGCTCAAGATTTTTGATATTGGATTAAGAATAAATTGAATTGGACATCTCCTATACCTCAGGATATACAGGGACTTCTCAGGGGGTGGCCTATTAAGAATAGGACTAGCATCTATGATAAATTATGGAATCTTACACCTACAATCACTGTGTGGGAAATATGGAAGGAAAAAAAAAGATGAATATTTCAAAATATAGAGTTTAGCAAGACATCATTTTTTAACAAAGTTGAGGTAGCCATCATAGAAGTTATGAATTTCAATCTTAGGAACACTCCTAAAGTTGAAGGTACGTTCTCAGAATGGGAGGAGAATATGAGGAAAAATTGGCTACATTTGATAAACCCCTCTCCTCCCCCCCGCCACCCCCCCTCCCTAGTTTATCCTAAAAAGGATAATATAGGCAAAAAAGAATGCAAATGGGTTGCACCTCTGATAGGGTGGAAGAGATTAAATTTTGATGGAGCATCTAGAGGGAATCCTAGAAAAGTAGGATTGGGATGCATAGTAAAATCAGAAAATGAAGATTGGCTATTAAAACGAGCTAAACCATTAGACAATGTAACTAATAATATAGCTGAACTGGAAAAGTTAAAAGAAGGCTTAAAATTTGTTAGGAATAAGGTGTCTCAACCTTGGATAATTCCTATTCTTTTTTTTTTTTTTGTAAAATGTATTTCTTGCAAATAATGTTGATGTGTCGGCATCTTGAATTGTGTATAAGGAGATCATAGCTAAAATGGTTATGACGGATTCCTATGACATGTAAGAGATATGTTAGGAAGATTCAATGACAGGTGAAGACATGTGGAAACTGATAAATTTGAGTACTGTACACTCTACCCAAATAGTGGGGTTCGGGGCATTGCCCTGAAAAAAATTTAGGGTTCCTATTTTCTCGAAAAATGGTAAAACCCTAATACGGTTACCTTTGGGAGTAGCCCTAAAAGTGAAGCGCATGTTATAAGCATTTTTACAGTTGTGAAGAGGCGTATGCAAGAAAGTGTATTGTTGGTACTGTGAGTTTCTACTGGAGTCTTTTGTTGTCGTTGTTGAACTTGCATTGCAAGTGTATTGTAACCTTGTGTTGAAGATAATACATTATGTAGGTTCTTGAGGGGTGGGGTTGTTTTACCGAAAGGTTATTCCCCACCAAAAAATCTTTGTGTTATGTGTTTCTTTCTCTATCTATTTTCTTTATGCTTGGTTTGCTGAAATATTGTTGTTTACATGATATTGAATCTACAAGTGTAACAGATTTTAATAGGATTTGCACCATACTTCTCTTAAGAGATTAGTGTAGGAAGTTGTTTCCGCACCTGAGTTTCCTTACAAAATTAAGCATAAAGATGAAGATTATGAAATTAATCATTGAAGGAGATTCACAAATAATCCTAAATGCAATTAGAAAGTGACAAACACCGAATTAGATTTTAAATGCTAAACTGCAAAGTGTACTAAGCCTTATAGATCAATTTGAGGAGATTGGAATTCAACATATTTATTGTGAAGATAATTTAGAAGCTGATAAGTTGGAAAATCAAGGAGTGGAGAGAGAAGACTTTATACACACCAGGATAGAATTAAATTAAGTTAAGTACTAAGGATTAGAGTAAAAGATAGTTTTAGTGGATCAATCTCGCATCTTTATAAGTAGCAATTATTAGAAAAACACCCATAGTGAGAAGATCTACTTATATTCATGAGGTACCTAGGAAATAATCATGAAATATTAGGTCTAATCTTTTTAAGTGTCTTTTAATGATTTTCTTCATACATGTGAGCTGGCATTAATCAAAGCTTAACACCCTGAGAGTCGCCATCTGTTATTTAAGGCATGGATTTCTAAAAAAAAATTCATGGCTCTTCTTTCTTTGAAACCCCTATTGTTACTCTGTTAGCATGGAGTCTTCAATTGCCCTCTCACACGCTCTGGAAGTGAGGACAATGACGTTTAGAGGGTCTATCAAATAGGAGATGTGGAATAGAATCCTAAATTTGATAGATGACGTTAATAGGTTTGCTATCTCCTAGGCTATAGGGGAGAGGATGTTTAATTACGATTATACCTGGCAAACCAAGAGTTATGGCATAGGCTCATTTATAGGATGACTGGCTTGGGCTAATGTTGAGAAAGGGGAAATTGTTAGGCTATGCTATAACATCTTTGACATCACTTGGCCTGTAGGTCTAGAAAATGTTGTCGTGAGCATGGATGAGAAACTGTGTATCTCGCTCCCTAAGGTCTACATGGCATATGAACCAAAAGGAGCTTCAGCTTGTCAATGTCGCTAAGAGGTCATCTATGTTTATTATAGATCATATAAAATTATTCAATGCATGGCCAAAGATGGAGGCAAGTATTAATTTCCTACTGAGATGAAGAGGATTTCATGAAGACCCTAACAAGGACTGGCTGATCAAATTTCTTTAAGCATTTGAAGCCTATGTTGAGCCAGATATCAATTTTGATGATCTGGGTAGATTGGAATTTATACTGTCAAATTTTATTAAATCCAATAGAGAGCTTATGATGTGTGTCTTTCCCCCAGGGTCAATAGTAGATGATGTGGATAAAGCCAAGGACATAGTCATGGTTTTCTAGAAGAAAGAGAAGGAGACTCGGTGTTTAAAAAGCCTTGTGATGGCCTAGGTTTTTGGCTTGCTATGCTTAGGTTTGTCCTTTTAGGTTCTAGTTTAAATTTTATCAAATTAGCAGTATAGAATTAGCTATGGCCCTAGGAGTGGCCCCTTTTGGTTTTTTCTTTTGTTTCCTCACCTGGATATAGCCTCTATTGTACAAGGGTTCCTTATATGTATAACGGATATAGTATAAGGATATATGGTAGCTTGAATCTGGTGTAGATGAAATTACATACTCTAGCATTTTGGGTTGGAGCCAGAACCCTGTTAGTATGGAGAATACAAATGGTCTATTGAAAAAATGATATATAAATGTACTAAAAAAATTATTAATAAACAAAGGGTTTTTTCTCTATGGTTGTCTATTTACAATTAATTATAAAGGAGGACATGTTAGAATAACAAGATGCCCTGTAGATGTGAGGAATTGATATATAAATTTGGGTTTTTTTATTGTGTTTTTAATGCAGAACAAAGTTGGTGGTTTTTCCTTCCACTTCCTTGCTCTAGCTTGAGTTTGCGCCTTATTTTGAATTAACCAGAGATGTCATCAATTTGGCTATTTGATTAATTTCTAGATGGGATATAGTATGTTTTGGAAATTTAGGATTTCATGATAAATAGAAAAAGGTTTAATGAGTATCTTAACCTTTTAATCTAGGTAATGTTACCAAGATGGTAACTAAATTAAGTTTTGTGGGGATTTTGGATACCTAACTCATCTTAATATAAAACTATTAAAAGTATACAAAAACTCTTCTGATAGATCTCAGAATAGCTTAGGAAACTTATAACTTTTGATGGCAAGTATACTTACAATTAGTTCCTAGAATATGATTTAGTGAAGGTTTGAAATAAAATCTTCTGATAAACCTCAAAATAGCTTAGAAAACTTATTACTTTTGATGGCAAGTGTACTTACCATTAATTCTTGGCATGTGATTTAGTGAAGGTTTGAAATTTATCTATAAATTTTCAATGTTTTTAACTCAACTTAGGAATGTATGGGATTCACTTCTTTAGAACTCTATTATGAAGAGTTTTACAGATTGATTTCGGTTTTCCTCCTTTCCTTTTTCTTTCTTTTCACTTGACCTTTTTGGTATCTTATCCCTTTTTGGTAGATAGTAGTCTTTTGTCTTGTAGATGCTTGGTTGATCTTATTTTCCTAGATGCTCTATCGATACACTTTATTGGAACCTTGCTCTCTCTTTCTCACATTTTTCTTTCACTTTCAATGTAATATTTGGATTTTAACATCATTTATAATCTGCATTATCATAGCATAACAAATATTGGGGTATGCCCCTTTTAAATCTGCATAATATTGGATTTCGATCCTAGGCAAGACTGGAGGTTTTCTTTCTTTGTTCTTTCCTACTAGTGCCCATTTGAACGGAGTATTCAATAACTTCTTAATGCATCTAATATAATACAAAGGCCTCGGTTGTAACCGATCAAAATAGTAATAATAATATTTCTAAATTTTAATAATAATAATTTTGAAATTTTGACTTAAAAAAATATGGCTTGGCGAACTGCAAAAAATTGGTTATTAGTGAATTATGTTTCTAGGGCTAGGGAAGTCATGACTACAAGTAGGGCATCCCTTTTTCAGAAGCCTTAAGGATGTGTTGTTATCCCAACAAGAAACTCTTTCCCTCATATGGAAGGTAATAGTAGCTTTGTCTAGGATATTAATAAAATGTCATTGAAGGGATACCTTAACATGCAATCTATATCAATGGAGGAGAAGGGCTGAAAATACACAAGAAAATTAACCATCCATGAAATTCTAATCGTTGGGATGGTAATTATGAGGCTTCAAGCTAGCATAAAATTGAGGGATGTAGGAGGAAGCCCCCCTCCCCCTTATCTTCAGAAAGGAAAATGTGGATTTGTATGGTCTCTATCTCACCTTTTGTAATGGCAAAAAATAAAACTCCTTTGAAAAAACTACCTCCTTAGAATTATCTAGCTAGGCAACTCCCTCATCCTCCTCCTCCCTCGATTAAGTAGAAGAATTATAGGCTTCCCATTATGCTTGTTCCTTTAGATTCGCTAAGGATCCCGTGGAAGGTTATTCCCCCTTGGTTCTACGAAGTCCTCCACTCTCAGTTAGGGAAGGGATGCAAGCCCTAATTATTAATAACATTTACACATAGGGAATTTGTATTTAATACAAATATAATGAAATTTTCTAGAGCGTGTCACCCTATTTCTTCTAGTGCTCAAATTAGGAAATGTCTTGGGGACTCCATTGGTGACTAAGTAAGTGTCTTTATCCTTGACCAAGAGTTTGTATTTATTGACTATAAACCTATTGATCTTCAAAATGAACTTTTATTTGGAAACCCTATCTTGTTTTAAGGTTATCATCTTAAGTTTTTTGAATAGCCTCCTAAATTTGATCCTAAAAGCTTCAACAATATTTAAGTTTTAAAATGGGTTTTGATCCATAATTTGTTTATTGAGCTTCTTCACATTCAAATTCTAAAAAGAACTAGGAACATTCCAAGTGAATTTAAGGGTTTAGATGAGGAGTATGTTTCCTATGTTAATGTTAATTTTTTTGTAAATATATAATGAAACCAAATCACTTTTGCCCTTATTATATAGATAACAAACCAATCTATTTACTACATCCACCCTGAGTTGTTCTATAGTGAAATGTATCATAAAGACATTTCAGATCCCCTCCTTTGTGATAAGTTTCATAAACCTAATCCTTACATGTGCTCAGCTAGGCCAAATAAATATTAAAAAACAAAGGGGAACACTAGTTCTCAACCTCCAACCATAAAGAAATTGAAAACAGAAACCAAAGTGATCCAAAACTATTAAAATGAGAAGGCCCTACCTCACAGCCAAATGGGATAAAATAGAAATAGGTACCACAAAATAATAGAGATGACAATAGCAATGGAATGCTCAACAAAAGGAGGATTTTCACACTCTGAATCCAATGAGTATACTCTTGTGTTGATCCCAAAAGCATATCTCCCACAACAAGAAAATCTCTAAATTGCTCACAAAGGGTTTTAGAAGATTTGCTCCAAAATCATGAATTAAAAATGTGAGAAGTGAGAATAAACTCACTTTTAGCTAATATATACACTTTTACAAAGTGACATATAAGATAGATTATTTAAATTAAATAATCTAATTAGTTCTTTTAACCCAAATAAATTTGGCAATTCCAATTGCTTGGAATTCAACTATAAAAAATTAGTTGATAAATTAAAATAAATTCAATTCAATATAAAATTCTCATTCAACTGTTAAATCATAATATTTAATAACTTTTGCAACCATTGTAGACTCCTAAATGCAAAGACACATCACTAGTCTAATCACATATGAACCCAAATTTACAAATTAATCAGAGGGTTTTTTATTTGGATTAACATAGATACATCACTCATACTAAGATGATATTGGCTCAGTATGAATAGTTGAATCAATAACTCCATGTGTCACTGCCATGGATATAAATCATGCACAATAAACAACCCAATCAAATGTAGATGCACAATGATAATATAGATGAAGCAACAGTGTGTGAAATTGCGTAAATAATAATTTTATTAAGAAAATATATTTAAATCATCCATTTGCACCATAATAAAAGTTTAATGCAAGAACAATGTAAATATCTGTAGCATAAGCACATCACAATAAATCCAACAATATACATCAATAATCTTGAATCATAATCTCATCAATCAGGCATAAGCATAAACAACCATCTAATGCAACAATAATTAAATCACCCCAAGGGTGTAGACCACTCATAGGTCCCAAACATGATACTCAAAACCCATATCATCAAGGTTGCATCTATTGGGATGACTTATACAAATCAAATGGGAGAGGCACTACAATTTTCTATTCAAGGGAGCTTTCTGATTTTAGTAAGTTAATATTATGTGCTTAGATTATTCTAATCTCATATGTGGAGGTTCATCTTAAATATATCAACTTTCTAGATGAGTTTCATAGTCATATCATATATATGAGTGCAGTTATTGCATTTTTTTTGTATGAATTCTGGATATCCAAACTTCAGGTCCAATTATGAAAGCCTAAATAGCTTTGAAACAAGGCAAAACCTTCACTGATGGATATTTGTGCAATCAACCATTGTAGATCATTAGTTGTTGGAAACTAAAATTGAGACAATTGTTATGTTTTTTTAAACGTGAAACCTTATTGGTAAGATAGTTTCTATCTGAGTAGAGTGTCATATCAAGATGATTGATGAAGAAGATCTAAGAAGGTCATAACAAATGAACCTAGAGGAAAGGTTGAGTTATGAGGAACTACAATGGGCACTTGATTAATTGGACTTTGACAAGATAAAGTGATTGTTTATTCATAACCTAAGTGAAGAAGATAGTTGTACTAAAGCCTAGAAAAAGTGATCAAAGAAAAACTAAATGTGTAGGCTTGGCCGAGCAAAATAGAGGAAGATTAAGGAACTTGAATTTAATGTCAAGTAATGCTAGACCTAATCAAATGATAGTGTAAGCCGCACAAAATATAGTGTTGACTAAGATTTAATATTAAACAAGTATCAGTAAATGTGTTGAACAGAATAGTTAGAAATGAGCAATAAATTCAATGATGACCAAGTGGCAGAACTTAGTGTTGGTGGAGGGACAACATTTGATAGATTATGAGGAAATCTTGATTTCCAACCAATACAATCAATTTCTTGGGATATGTAAAGTGTGTTGAAGATAAGGATGGATGACCTAGAGCATTTAATTCAAGGGAAACCATGTTTGAGTTTTTCTATGCAAGAATTTAAGGATAAGTTTGGAGAAGTTTTTGGAAGAGAAAAGAGGAGATGAAATGATAGAAGGATTCAATGAATCTAACCAAACCATAAGATCTACAGTGATGTTTAAGAAACAAAAGATCAAAATTACCTATTTAAGGAGGTACAAGGGCTAAACTTAAAGAGGTTAGCAGAGCCGGTGAAGAACTTAACAAGTTTGGAATAGTTTTTGATTTTGTTGATTGGCAAACTTGAGTAGAAGGTTGAATTGTGAAAAGTTGTGAAGAAGAGTAATTTCTTGAAGGGATGCCAAGTGAATTAGTTATGGAGATGTTGATGGAGTCTAGTCAATGAGTCAATTGTTGGACCAAATTTGTGATCTTCATTTGTAAAGTGAGTTGTATTTGTTGGATCAACCTATTGTTACTTTCTAACCATTGTATCATTATTGAAATTCTTTAATCAAGGTTGACCTAACAGTCATATCTAAATAGTTTAATCAAGGTGATATTCTTATGAAATTTTCTTAAGTCCTCTAATAAGTCCATTCCTAACATGGTGATTAAATCCTTTAACAAGGTCACATTTAACAGTGTGTTTTGTAACCTTTAATAGGGTTGGCCCCTAACAAACCTAACTTCAAAAGATTGAAAAAATGGTGACATGTTACTGGTGGTTTTTCCCAAATTGGGTTTCCATGTTAAATCCTAGTTTCATACTTGTGTGGATGTTATCTAAGATGTTTTATAGTTAATGTTTTACATTCTGCAAGTTTGTTACTATTAGGACAATGGACTGCAAGTTTGTGTTACTAATTACTTGATATAGAGACCGAGCTACTAAATGTTTAGATCTTAGGTATTTGAAGTGATTAAAAGTTTAATTGGTATATCTAGATCTAAAGATAATTGATTCACCCCCCCACCCCCTCAGTTATTCTAAATCATTCTAACACTAGCCAAGGATTTCAAAGTGGGGTTATAATAGTCGATTGGGTCTACAGTTTGCTAGTTATGGTCTCCAGAAGTGGACCCATCTGAAAATATAAATTTAATATTATCTTTATGTCAATACTATGTAATAAAATGATCTAATATGAGGTTGGTCAGCCTCAAGAGTTAGGGCTTAGTGTCTAGAACCTTCTCGAGTAGTAAAAAGTGCCTAAATAAGGAAGGCCCATAGGTTGTCTAGGGCAATTCTAGGTGATAGTCACAGCTTTGTCTTGCATACTGTTGTAAGGAAGGTACCCATGTGGTTTTGAATATTATTGCATATTGTAACTCTATAATTGTGTATTTATAGTGATAATAAGAATCCCATATCTTGTTCTCTTAATTTGTGTTTTTTCTCTATTTTGTTGTGTGTTCTAGTATATCGGGGAGCACCCTTTATCAAGAAGATAATAGAGAAAGTTTATTTTTCTTTCCTTTATTATTCCCCTCTGGTCTCAAGTTTTATACCCTTATCAAATTCAATGATCACCCTTACCATTGTAACTTGGCTACAAATGATGAATTTCCATGTATTAAGGGATAACAACATAAATGATGTCTAAGGATAAATGACTAGAATTATGAGAAGTGTAAATAATAAACATAGATTGATTCAAAGATGTAATATATTTTTTCCAAGATGGAATTATATAAGCCAAGCTATTCATAGTGGAATTTTTAGAAACAGAGGTAGGATGTGTGTGTGTCTGTGTGTCTGTGTGTGTGTGTGTGTGTGTTTGTCTGTCTGTATCTATGTCTGTGTCTGTGTGTGTGCACGTGTGCGTGCATGTGTGTGTGTGTGTATGTGTGTGTGTGTGTGTGTGTGTGTGTGTGTGTGTGTGTGTGTGTGTGTGTGTGTGTGTGTGTGTGTGTGTGTGTGTGTGTGTGTGTGTGTGTGCGTGTGTGCATGTGTGTGTGTGTACATATGTGCATGTGTGTGCGTGTGTGCTTGCATGCGTGTGTGTGTGCATGTATACGTGTGTTCGTGTGTGTGTGTGTGTGTGTGTGTGTGTGTGTGTGTGTGTGTGTGTGTGTGTGTGTGTGTGTGTGTGTGTGTGTGTGTGTGTGTGTGTGTGTGTGTGTGTGTGTGTGTGTGTGTGTGTGTGTGTGTGTGTGTGTGTGTGTGTGTGTGTGTGTGTAAGATTTTGACAATTATGGGAAATAAAGGAATGATAGAATATGAAAATGGAACACTAGTTTAAGTTGGCATAGATAAAGATAAGGACACACATGGAGTATTTGGAGGAGGAAAAATAAGATTAGGAATGCTAGCATTCATATAATTCATGTCTTGACTAGAGGTGGAGCAAAAGTATACATCATAGGAATTGAGGTAGTCCATGGCATTGAAGGTCTTAACACTATTGGTATGTGGAATGAAACATAGCTTTTGGCCATAATATCTAATAGATTTGTCATTGTTGTTAATGAGATAAGAGACACTACACAATATGTCAACACCATGTTCATCTTTATGAATTATCTTCCTTTAAAATTCTAATATGGAGGTGACCTCATAATTAGAGTTTTATCTGTATTAACCATTTCTAAAAAATTTTAAATTCATGGAAAACTTTTCCAATTTTATAGGAGGAAATATTAACTTCTCATCTTCATCATGAGAAGAGTGGAAGATCTGTTCTCAATACTTGATGAATATTATTAGTAGGCATGTCAGTCTCATCAAGGTTGCCAAGAAATAAAGAGGACTCAAAACTAGAGGAACACATAAGTTTATGAATTCTCCTAATAGGGATGATATAAGTAGGAATCAACATTAAAAAAAAACTCATGAACTTTCAAAGAGATCCAAACATTCATCAACTAAGTACAATTGTACATTGATAAAAATAAAAAATATAACCATGAAATCAAAATAAAGATTTAATGTATAAAATATATAAATGAAATATTTTGTTCCCAACTGGTACTAAGAGGGGGGAGGTGAATCAATACGAACATTCCAACCGGTTTGATGAAATAATGTTCTTACAAAACTTAATAATAACCACTTAATTGATAAATAATATATAAATATATTAAGATCAAAGCATATAATCTCACACACAAATTAATTCATCATGTGACATGCATATCTATATGTGCAAATCCTCAATGAGAGGATGAAAACCACAATGGGGATAATATACCCACTAGCCTTTTATTGTGGAAAAAGATTACCCTATTAGGAGCTACAACTTGCTCCTTCTGACAACACATCCAATTATAAATGTTTGCAACATATTAGGATTACATGGATCTTTTCAAAAATACCTTGCTAAAGGATTTAAACACTCCTTTTGGGAGGTACCTTGTTAGAGGATTTATAATATGCTTTCTATTGAAGCATGCCTTGTTAAGAGCTTACATATTATTACGATGATCATAAAGAAATCAAATATTGATCTAACCTATTTGGAACTTTTTATCGTGTTGATCTCTAATGTACATCAAGAATATATCTCGATCTTCTCTTTCCATGTAGATATTCACTGTGATAGAGATGTATCACCACATTCTTCTTTATCTCTACCATGTTTGTGGTGCACCAGTCTGCATTGGCTTGCTTGTTTCCTTTCATTATATTTTTGTGCAACACCTTCTTGTGTTTAATCTTTCTTTTTTTCTCTTTTCATATCATTCATTATTTTTGCACACTCATACATAGATATTTCACTTTGAAAAAATAAATTTTTCAAACCATATATGTTGATTCTCTTCTAATGCATTCAAAATTTGAATTGCATTTTTGAGTGTTCATGAAAAATGCATAACATCTACATTATAGGGTCTAGATTTGTAACCTTGCTAGTCCTAAGTTGGGCCTAGTTGCATTTATTTTTCTATACTTCTTTTACATTATTTCAGTTGAGCGTCAATCACATTGTGGTCCAGGCCATGTATACTATGTAGTGTCACATCAATGGTGACTCATCTTGCTGATTGTTGTTAGGATTAATGAGACAGAAATAAAATTTACATGCAAATATAAATAATATGAGAAAATAATAAATAGTATAGAACATAACACAGGACATAAATATTGAATGTATTTCACCCAATCTTTGGGCTATGTCCACCAAACAGTGAGTACAATATTCTTATTATCTAGTGATTTTAACCTAATTACAATCTATAATCCCTTATAATACAATACCGCCACAAGAAGCTATAATCTCACCATACATATTATGAAATCCCTAACCCTAAGCCATTTTATACAATCTTTTTCTTCTTACAAAAAATAGGGCTAGAATAATTCATCCAATAGAAAAAAGAAAGAAAAAAAAAAAACAATGCACATGGGGCAGAGCCCCAAGACCTCGCAAGAGGTGTTGCCCCTGAACCCCCGTAGAATAATATGGGGGGAAATTATGTTGAATGAAGTAGAGAGATTTTAACATATGAGTCTAATTAGGTCTTACATTACAAAATTATGATTATATATCTTGGATTATCCTCATCTCCACATTAGATTCAATTGGTGTAGATGTCTACTAATGATTGTGAGATGGTATACCTCATACTTGATAGGATTCCAACCAATAACAACACTTTGGTGTGGAAAGAATTAGTGTCACCAATTACCTTTCGTAATGCCTCTGAGACTTGTAGGATCAATAGAAGACACACAAAATTATATCTAAACACCAAATCATAATGGAAATGGAAATGTGTCACTTTTACCAAATTGGACAATAGGTGAAACTATAAGCTAAAAAAGGAAATCTAAAGAAAAAATATGAATGAAAATTTCATGAGTCGAGTTCACCAATGTGTACAATATGAAAAGGGAAATAATGAAAGAGAAAAATCAATTCTCCTTTCCAAAGTTCCACATTCAAAAGGAAGATGTCCCAGTAGTCTAGGAAGGTCCCCAAGTGCTAAATGAGTCAATGATCCTCTACTTCTTTTGTAAAAATAAAGAGTAAAATGATAATGACATAAGGAATGCATATTGGGAAATATTTATATGCATCTAGAATCAAAATAATAAATGTAGTTTAAATATTAATATTGCATAGAGGGGATGCTGAAAATAGCATCATTGGATCACAAATCCTTTTCATATGGATTCAATTCTATAAAGGCCATAGTTGGTAGTACATGCATAGTTGGATAAGGGTAAAGGAAAGAAGGCAACCATTCCTACCTAGGGATCAACTGCACCAATGAATCTTGTGATAGTTTATGGGCACAAGCCATAGGTTTCCAATGAATGTAAGGATGGGAAAGGTACTACAAAGGGAAAAAAGAGAAATGTGTTAGTTCAAGAGGAACATATTATAGAAAAAGAGGCCACCCCCTAGGGGATCTTTCTTAAAAATAATAGAATGCACACCATGGTGAAAATTCTTGAACCTTTCAAGGGAAAGGTTTATAACATAAAGAGAGGTAGTTTTACTCCATCGTTGATGATGGGATCAATTCTAGACAAAGAGGAAGAAGATTCAAAAGATAATGCCCCTCTAGATAATTTGCTAAAGTGTGGTGGAAACTAAGGAGAGAAGAAGGAAAATTCAAACACAGACTCTGTCATCTACAAGGTACCAACCCATTCAAATTGATGAGTCTAGAGATCAAGAGAATGGTGGTACTGGAGAAGAATGGGGTTCAGATGAATTCCATATTGTAGATTTCAATTTTAGCCCTAAAAATTGGTGGAAGAAGATAAGACTCTTTCTATAATAGTAATTACCATGGAAGGGAGTGTTGGAGTAGAGGTAGTAACCATTGAGTAGGTTACCAAGGAGAAATAAAATGATGATATGGTGGAAGAGGGAGAGATGAGAACATATGAGTCTATGGAAGATCTCAAGGGAAATGAATCCTATGAAATCCCATCTACTTAAGAGATCCTACCTCCTCCTCCAAAAAAACCTAAAACTCTTGCACATCCTCCTCTAGAAGAAGGTGAGACTATTCGCACTTCACCTCTAGAATAGGAGGAGAATATGATTAAATAAGTTGTAACTATTGAGAAACATTCATAGATACTCTCATAAGATCAAGTTACAGGAGTTGAGACTCAACATTCTCTGCCCAAACTGATAGATGATACTACACTATGTATACTCAAAAGGAGTACACTTCTCTAAGACCTTCTATCCAAGGAATATCATGGATTGAGAATCTTGAATGGAGACTTAGAGCTCCCTAATCATGGCGTACAATGGGTACAAATAGAAGTGTTGTGGCTCTCAAATGAGCTTAGCTACGCAGCCCCTTGCAAGGTGCACCATGAAATGGGAGATTAAAAGACAAGATAAATGCTTGTAGTGTCCCAGAACCTATGCAACTAAAGCCAAGATAAATGGAATGCAAAATATAAACTAGCTAACAAGAATGAGAGTGTTACAATCCCCCAATTAAGCTAAATAAGCTAAATCAAAAGTATAAAATAAAAGCCACACTAATGAAAGCATGTTATTAAACTAGTATGGAATGTAAATTAGAGGATGAGGCCACAAGATCTCCAAAAGATCCAAAGATTACCTAGGATTCCTACAACATAACGTTAGTACAAAGTATGAGTGTTGTGAAATAAGGAGATAACTCTCCCTTTTAAAGAAAAATGGAAGATGGAGATCATGGAGTAAGAGAGGTCTAATCAATTATGGAGAATGAATGATGCATGATCCATGTACACAAGCATTTCCACCAATCACAATTGAGAGTTAACTTGTGTGCCCCATGTGAGACAAAAGGAACTTTTCTTCTATTTTTAAAGTGGGAATAATGCTTTATGTGTGCACAACTTAGGATAAGTAGGGAGTGGGGTCTTTTATTTAATTAAAGGGGGACAAGTTCCTTTTAATTAAATAAAGACTTAGCATATAGTGTTAAAACTATAGAATAAAATTGAATAAATTATTTCTTGAAGATTTGATCAAGAATGAGTGATTAATAAATTATGAAAATTTGCTAGAAAGGCGATTAATAGTCTAGATGACTACTTTTGGGTGATTAATATTTCCATATTTGACTAATGTGTTATCAATCTAGGAACATATTAAGTCAAATAATGAAGAATCCAAGCAAGCAACATAGAGATTTGAATCCAAAGAATGAAGTGTAGAGAGGTAGCAAATCCTAAATGCAAAGTTTGTTAGTAGTAGTACTGAACACTATGTGAGAGAGAGAGAGAGAGAGAGAGAGAGAGAGAGAGAGAGAGAGAGAGAGAGAGAGAGAGAGAGAGAGAGAGAGAGTATCACAACCTTATACAAGCACTAATATGTCAAGAAAAGCAAGTAGATAGATCAAGATAAAATAGAAAGGTCAAGAATATGCTCCTGAGAAATAGATAGCCATAACAAAAAAAGAAATTTGTAGAAATGATAGAATAATCTTGCCTTCTCGGGACCAAAATCAAAATGAGATATAGGAGATGTATAAATGAACTATATTTTATCAAATCAAGATAGATAAAATTCTATGATGATAGACAAGTGATTAAGACCAAAAAGTGACCACCAATCAATGAATATATGCCCTAGTTTGACTAAATGTGACCAAGAAAGATATTGTATCAAAATTAGGTCAAAGAAAGAAGAAAGTTGAATGAAATGAAATGGAATGAATAAGAAAAGAGGAAAAGGGTAGAAATGATGAAGGAATGAAGAAACAATGATGCCCTAGCAAGATTTGAGGACTAGGCCTCAAAAGGCTAGCCAATTGCATAGAAGGAAAAATAACAAAATATGATTTTGACCATCAAGATGAACTTAAATTTTGATTTCATCCTAAAAATGTATCCAAGACATCAAAATTAGCTAGGGGTACAATTTTTCCCCAAATCCAACGAGTTCAAAAATAAGGTCAAAATTGAGTCAAAAGGTATAAAAGGGGTCCAAGGGGTCATTTTTGAATTATTTGTCTTATTTGAATTTTGTGAGTTTGGAGCTTTAGAGAGATATGATGGCCCAACAAGAAGTTTTGATCCATAGACACTGATTTAAGTGCAATTGATTGCACAATCAGCCTCCACAGTACAAACCACTGGTAAGTTTTTGATTATTTAAACATTTTAAGTGTTTGTGTGAGCATTTTAACACATTTTTCTATGGCTAAATAGGTTTTTGAAAAAAGTTTGTGCGATACTTTATAAAGTATCTCACCATTGTTATGAAATTTTTTGGGTGATAATGCTGCCATGAATATTGTATCACATACATAGTATATGAAGTATCATATTGACCTCACCCATTTATCACATGATAGTGTGTGAAGCATCGCACATCAAGATTGTATCACATGAGTATAGATAAAAGTATCACATAATACTTACTCAGTCACTTTAGTAGTTTTATTCCATTTTTGTGTTGCTCATCATGTTTTGTGTTGTTTTCTTGCTTAATCAATTGAGTTAGGTTTAGTGTCACTCTAATACATATACTCACATGTTTGTGTGTTTTGCCTATGCAGGAGGTGTTTTTGACCCTTAATATTAGGGAACCTATGGTGGTTTTTTTGAGATTAGCACCTTGGTTAGATGATACCAAGAGAGGTAGATTAGAGACTATGGTATTTGGATGGTTTTTGCAGATGCCTCATATCTAGTAAAACTATGGCCTTCTTACAACATTAGTAGAGTGGTGGCATAGTGAGCACAATACCTTTCACCTACCCACTAGAGAGGCCATTATCACACTAGAGGATGTGTATCACATCCTACAAGTGTCAAGTCATGGAGACCTTCTGAGTGTGATGAGTCATGTCTATTGGTTTTATTTTTACTTAGTCTCTCTTAATGTTATTGTTGATATATATATTTATGTGTCATAGGTTTATTATGATCAGACCCTAACAGAGGGTAGATCTGCTTTATAGGAGTTGTTCCATGATGTTACCATCCTAGATAGATACATTATGTGGGAAAGGTTAATCATGAACTATGGAGATTAGTATCCACTAGAATGTATAGTGCGATCCCTCATTGCATAGGTTTTGGTCATGGATAGAACCCAGAAGGGCTTCCTATGTAGGTTTGGGAGACTAATGATGGACATGGTTGGGAGGCCAAGATGGATAGCATGGGGACCAGCCATCCTAGAAGACATGTACCATGAGTTTCATAAGGTGGTGTATAGAGAGGGAAAGACATGGACATGTGGAGTGATTCTAGAATAGGTGTGGGTATGGGATCACATTGCAGTGATCCAATCGAGGATTCAACCAAGGGAGAGGAGATATCCCTATATCTACATATACTTAGGATTTATAGCTCATTTGCACAATGGTGATGTGACCTACTATCGGCGTATATTTGATGAGCTATCTAGATTCGAATATAGGCCCTATGTGGGTTTTGAGGGGTGGAAGGAGGCTCAAGATGAGTTGGGTTAGATTTTTTGGAGTCAGTCGTTAGTGGGTCTACATGCAGGGATAGTAGAGTGGTTTTTTATTAGCTATGTATGGAGGCAATTTGGTTGAAGATAGTTGGATCCTACTAAGACCACTACCTATGCATGACTACAATAGGAGGGGGTTGTGGGTTGGTTTCCCATGTTAGACTACATGGCCTATCTATAGGAGATTCTAGGATTGTAGAGGCATGCCTGGGATTATCTCCTAACATAGACAAATATAAGATTTTCTCTAGATTATGTGTGGGAGATGAGGAGATGCCCTTTTCCTCAGTTTACAGTGTCATATGCACTCCTAGGTGATGATGGTTATGGAGGGGATGATGGAGGATATGAGGGAGATAGGGATGGAGGTGGAGAGGGGAGAGGCTGAGGGGGAGAACTAGCAACTTTGGGGGTCCATCTAATAGTCAGACAAGATCATGGAGCAGGGCTCAAAGGGAAAGGAGGAGGAGAAGGTAGAGACGATGGAGACATAGGCTTGTCAAATGGCCTTGAGTGGAGATGGAGAGGATTAGGGAGAAAATGAAGGAGAAGATGAAGGATTCACCTGCAGCAGTTGAGGGAGATGATCCTAGGGATTAGAGGATCAGAGCACTGCAGGTAGAGCTAAAGTAGGGACTACCACTGTTGTGTGATACCAGCAACTGATAGATGAGTGTGCTCTCAGCAAGAAGTTGAGGAGAGACTATGACTCCCATGCCTCCAGTATTCTAGTTCATGACATCCTTGAGAGACTATTAGGAAGGGGAAAATCAGCAAAGAAATAATCATAGATAGGACACAAAGAGAAATAAAGCCAACAAGCCTTAGTTAGTTTTAGTGTTAAAATATGTGTGGAAGTCACATGATTATGTCTTTGGGACTTAATTCTACTAGCAATAAATATTGCAACATCCTAGAACATAGCTAAAGTATTCGATAAGTGTTGAAAAATACTCAATGTCAAGAGGAAGTGTTGAAAAACATTGTTGAGCAAGCCGCCAAAGAAACATCAGCACACAAAGAGACCCTGATTAGCTAAGAAGTTTGTGCTCCCTAATTGTAGATGAGAGTCAATTCCAAGTGAGGTAAGGAAAAGAAAGATGAGATGAATAAGTTCATGAGTGGAAAGAAATATTGATAAACATAGGCGTAAGGGTCTCAAGTAGCACATGTTTCTAGGTTTTCACCACTTGGTAGAAATTTTAATTTTTTTCCCAAGACTTTTAATTTTTTTTTTGTATTTTTTGAGATATTTGATTTTTTTGCTGATACATCAAAGCACCTATTGCTAGGTTTTCACTAACATGATCATTTTTTTAGAATATTTTACAATTTTTAGGATATTTTCAAGATTGTAAAATATGTACAAAGTTCAACAACAAGTACTAAGCATAGAACTTCTTCAAGTGAAGTACATGTTGATGGGCTCAAGGAGTTGTTCTTCCTCTGGTGTGGAGAGATAATACGCACCAAATCCAAATGCAGCAGATACAATGTAGGGACCCATCCAATTAGCTTCAAACTCTCCCTTTTGTTCCCTATGTTTTTTTTTGGGTTCTCTCTAAGGAAGATCTCTCCAATTTGAAATTCTCTCAGATGGACTTTCTTATTATATCTTACATGTGTTTTTTTTAAGCTCTTATGTGGTCAAAAGTAGCCTTATAGTGTTCATACAAGACCTCAAGTTTGTGTATTCTCATGGTCGGGCTATAATCTTTGATAGTGATCAATCCTTTCAAGGAGACTCTTAAGGATGGGATCTCAACCTCAAGTGGTAAAATAACTTAAAAACCATAAACTAGAGAAAAGGGGGCAGCTCCACGGTGGGTGTCAAAAATCTATACTCAAAAGGAGTACACTTCTCTAATCCCTTCTATCTAAGGAATATCATGGATTGAGAATCTTGAATTGTGACTTAGAGCTCCCTAATCATGACTTGCAAAGGGTGCAAACATAAGTGTTGCGGCTCTCAAATGAGCTTAGATACGCGGTCCCTTCAAGGTGCACCATGAAATGGGAGATTCAAATACAAGAGAAATGATGCTAGCATCCAAGAACCTATGTAATTATATTCAAATGAAGACAAGATAAATGGAATGCAAAATGTAAAGTAGCTAACAAGAATGATAGTGTTACAATACCCTTATTAAGTTAGATGTGCAAATCTAAAGTATAAAAGAAAATCCACACTAATGAAAGCATGCTATTAAACTAGTATGGCATACAAATAAGAGGGTGAACCACAAGATCTCCAAAAGCTTCAAAGAGAACCTAAGTTTCCTATTGCATAACATTAGTACAAAGCATGAGTTTTGTGAGATGAGGAGAGAGCTCTCCCTTTTAAAGAAAAATGGACAATGGAGATCATGGGGCAAGAGAAGTATAATCAAGGATGGAGAATGAATGTTGAGTGATCCATGTGCACAAGTGTTTCCACCAATCATAATCAAGAGTTGACTTATGTGCCTCATGTGAGACAAAAAGACTTTTTCTTCTATTTTTAAAGTGGAAACAATGCTTTATGGAGTTGGGGTCTTTTATTTAAGTAAAGGGGAAAAGTTACTTTAAATTTAATAATGACTTAGTATATAGTGTTCAAACTATAGGATAAAATCAAATAAATTATTTTTTGAAGATTTGATCAAGAATGAGGGATTAATAAATTATGCAAATTTTCTAGAAAAGGGGCTAATAGTCTAGATGAACACTTTTAGGTGATTGCATAGTGTATACATGGGAGAAGGTAAACAAAGAAGGGAAAAGAAACTACAAAGACCACAACTCTTTCTCTAGGGCATCTAGAGTTATCATTGTGTTCATCTAGACACATTTGGTTGTCCAAGGCCATCAAGTTGAGGAGAAGAACCTATAATAGTTGTGGAGGATGTGGAGAATCTCTCAATAGTTGAGTCCTTCTAGTTACTCATGGCCACCACAAAACCTCAAAATATGAAATGTGTGACACAAGATGGGAGAAGTAATTATAAGGCTCAAATTATAGTTCTTTTCACTCAACAAAATATAACCAATTTCACCCCAAAGGACTACAAAATTGTAGAGATTGATCTTGGGCATCCTATGCAGGAATGTGGAAGGCCTTGACAATAATGAGAAACAAGAACTTGTTTAAGTTCATGGAAAAGTACGAGGTCAAGATCTAGGCCCTTGCAAAGGAAAATGAGGCACTAAGGGATTTTTTTAAATGTATATAGTGGATCCCATTGACCCTACAAATCTGGACATCAAAAATATTGTACTTGAAAAGTGAACCCCTTCTACCATTCATTCTGATTTTTTTTGAAGTTTTCCTCCCAATGGAGGTAGATTTTTTATAATTTTGGAAAAGAGTGTATAGGAGAGATATTTTTGATATGGAATTATATTATTTATCATTCAAAAAGGATGGAAAATTTGGTCCAGGGACATAACAACATTTGGATCAAGCCCATGATTGGGATGTGATGAGAACTAGCTTAGGAAGAATAAGTAAGAACAGCTAAAGACAACTCTTAGCTATATATGATGGTGTAGAACTGGATAAATTTGATTAATGGATTCTAAGCATAGGGGTTAAAGTAAAAAGGTTAATAGATGCATTCTAACAATTGATACATGATGTGAGAGAAAAAGATTCTAAGAAAATGGCTAAAGCATACCACCTTTTTAGTAGGGTGAGCCTAGAAATATATAGAGATAATGAAAGATCTCAAATGTACCCCATAGAAATGGAGGTCTAATAATTCAAAGCCTCGTTTGAGATCCTCTCCACGAAGGATGACCTCTGAAGGTTATTCTGAAACAAGCAAATTTTGAAGAAACTCGATCGAAATATTGAAATTTTTGAAGTGGTATGGAAGGAAGTGTGGGAATTTAAAAAGAATATGGATAAATAATATAAATTTATGGATATTTCATACCCTTTTAATGTAATGGTGATTGTGGAGAGATTTATATTGGATTATCTAGGGGTACTCCCAAAACCATAAGCAAAGATACCCACATTCCAATTTCATATTTTTGCACTTTAGCCAAATTTTTTTATTTTGGTTAGAAAACTACATAGCTCCACACTTTGTAATTTCTAAGTCAACTACGTAGCTCCAAATAAATATTGAAACCCAGACTAGAGACGTAGAGTCTTTTTTGAAGATTTAAATCATTTACACATTTTTCATCGCTAGTTCTTATTTTAGACAACTTCCTTATGAGGTACATTGGAGTTAACTACAAGTAGCCATATTTTGAGGAGTGGAGGTCAAACAACACTTCAAACATTAGTTTAAGCTAGAGTTTCATATTCTTCTTTCTTATCTTCTCCTTTAGTTTTCTCTTCATGTAATGGCTTCATGCACATAATTAATAAATAAGAGTTCAAGCCAAGTTATCTTTTTGTTAGGGCTTAGTTTTGCAAAAATTTATATTTAAATGCATTATTTTCATATTTTCTACTTGAGAGAAACCCTACCTCTGAAAGTTACAAATTCAATGTTGGCTCCCTATAAAACCATGATTGTATAATGTAATAAGGCCTGACATTTTGTGCAATAAATGTATACAACTGCTACTCCCATTCTCTATGGTATATCCTACTTAAATATTGTGTCTTTATTAATTTACATTTATGAATGATGAAATATTTGATATTTATTGCATGTGATTCTTGTCGATCTTAGTAATTTGGATTTTTTTTATAATTATTGTGAATACCTCTGGAGTGACAAATTAAAAAGTAGATTTCTATTAATTGTGTTTAAAATATTTTTCTCATGTATGAATACATTCGAGTGGTTACACAATTGATGAGTTGAAAAATATCTTACAACCTGTTAAAAATTCCTTCAATGATTGCGTCTATGAAGTCACTTTTTTGTTGGTCTTGACTATATGGGGTTTTCATCATTCCCATAAAGATTTAATTCGCAAAAGTGTTGCATCAGTGGCTTAAATCCATTAAGATTCTTTCAAATTTAGTAAATTTGTTTTAACTCACATTACCCTAATCTCTTTCCATTTTATGTACCCATCTAGTACATTACAAAACTCATAATAGTTGCACGTTAGAATTTTCCAAGATAGAAGATAGAAAAATAGAAAAATATTGGAAGTTATCTTTTCATCTATTTTACAGGTTTTGTGATTTCTAATTTCTCAAACTGGCAAAGGCCTTCTTGTGAAAAATCGCATTTATTTCCTATTGAGCTACCCAAGTAGTTGACAAATAGCCTAAAAGAACATTGGAGTTGATTTCATCAACTTTTCAAGAGAGAAATTTGTCTCATATTTCTATCATTGACATTGTGTAAAAATGATGCTCAACAAATACGATTGCTCTTGATTGCTTGACTACACTTGAAAACTTGATTACATAATAGTTGATCACAAATGAGGAACAATAGGTTTTTTATGTAATTTATCCATCTTTTTGGGATCTAAAAATAAGCTAACCGTGAGATCTAATTTTCCACTTACACCCAGATATAGGGCTCCAAGCCAAATTTGGCCAAAAAGTCTATGTACCAAATATTTGAAACATTTTGTGCTTGGGTACATGACATTTGAACATTATGTACCTGGGTATAGAATATTTCAACATTATGTACCTAGGTATAGACCATTTCAACATTATGTACCTGGCCATAGAACATTTCAACATTTTGTACCTAGATATAAAACATTGCAAATATTTTATGCCTAAGAGAATTAGCCTAGGTTCTGGATGTTGAGATGGTAGACAAGATGCAAGAAAATAGGAATCGATCTTCCAAGATCAAGAATAATAGGCATTGGATCTTGAAATTATGAAAATGGGGCCCAATAGAGCATCCAATTATGGGTGTTTAATTTTTATGATAGTGTATTCCTCAGATGATAATATATCTAAATAATAATACTTTTTCTCTTCTCTTTTGTTTTACCAAAATTTAACTATCCCACTAGTTGTGTCTTCATGGGTCAAAATTGATTACAATGGATCTGTAAGTGATGCCCTATGAGAATACATACCACTAGATTCTTTCAACCTTCTAGTCAATATTATTAACTTATTTTTTTTCTAATTTGGGTATAATATTTTCTTGCATGGGTGGGGTATGTCTATCGATTGATGAAGAAGGTTCAACTACATGCTCTTCACGAGGAAGTGTTGGGGTTTTGTTGAGGTGGATTAACATCTTCTAGAAATTAAAATAGTTACTTTTAAAACTTAATTAAACTTATGTTTTAATAAGGAAAAAAGAGCCTAAATTGTAAATTTACTCACCTCTTTGACCTCCTTGACTTGCTAACATTTTTGTGACAATTCGATGCACCTATGAAGAAAAATAAGCTTCCACCATCTTGTGAGTTGTTCTTAAGCTCTAAAATCTCTCTATAAATCATGGCCACAAGCGCAAATGAGGTTTTGGAATGTCCTTTTCAAAATATGTAATGCTTTATATATGGCATTTTTCATATATGTTGCATGCCATACAGGCTTGGTGTTTCCATATCTTAGGCTCAGCACATTAAATCATAAAGAGTGCCTCATATATGATATGGTGCACACCATACATTTTTGGGGGGACCAAAAAAGGATTAGAGATATTTTGGCTCCCTATCTTTGTACACTTACCCTAAATTAATGAGAAATTTTTCTAGGATATAAAAAATTATAAATAAATACTTTATAGTATGAACTAATTTGTCCAACCTTAACTTTAAAATCCTAATTTGAAAATTTGTAATATTTATATTTGTTAATAAGTTAACTATTCAATATTATATTTTAAGGATATCAATTTTTTTTAAACACAAGTTTATTATATTTTTATAGTGAAATTAAATGTGAAAGTTGTAAGATCTTTGGTAGTGTAGATAAATCATTTGTAAATTTAAACATTATTTTAAATATTTCTTAATTGAAAATTAATTTTAGCACAAATGACAATCTTATCAAATTTATAAACTCGAGGACAATAATTATTAGAAAGTCTTTCCAAACAAATTGTATTTATGTAAGATAATAATAATTCTAATAAAGTTATTTATGTTAATCTCATTGCATTTATGGAGGACCAAAATGAAGTAATGAGAAATTCTTTAACATAGAAAAAAAATGTGAATAAATAAATTATGGTATGAACTACTTTTTCCAACCTTAACTTTTAAAATCCTAATTTGAAAAAATATAATGTTTAAGTTACTAATGAGTTAACTATTCCATGTTATATTTTAAGGATACCAAACTTTGTTTTAAGATTAGGTAATAATCCATTTTTATAGTGAAATTAAATGCGAAATTTGTAAGATATTTGGTGGTGTGGATAAATAATTTGTATATTAAAATATTATTTTAAATATTTCATAATTGAAAATTGAATTTAGCAAAATTATCAATCTTATCAAATTAATAAATTTAAGAAAAATAATTATTAAAAAGTCTTTCCAAATAAATTGCATTTATGTTTATGAAGATTAAAAAATTCCAATAAATTTATTTATGTTAATCTCCTTGTTAATAAATTTATTTATGTTAATCTCACTATTAATCCAAGTCTTTCCAAAATAATTATTAAATAGTTTTTTTTAAACAAATTGCATTAATGTTAAAAAGGATAAAAATAATCCACATTGGAAAGGAAGATGAGTTTATAAGAATTTGAATAGTCAAGTAATTATGAGCAAAATTTCACATGGTCATGAAAGCCTTTTCGTGTGTGCATGTACATGAGGTGATTTGGATTAGTGGCTTCATAATTGATTAATCGTGCCTAAACATTGTTGATTTCGTGATTTATAGCTTATGTGACTTGAAAACACTATCAATCTCATCTATTGAGATCCACTTGGACTAAAGGTGCCTCAATTTTTGACATATTTTTTTATTTGTGATCACATGATGGAAATAAGAGCCTGATTTGATCTCAAAGTGTCTAAAATATGCCCTTTTCATTTTTCTCCATAACTTTTGTGAAATGAGACTACTTTTCAAAAGCTATATATCATCATCAATTCCATGATGGTTGAGGTATCTTTTTCATTTATTTTTGGTAGATGGTGCTATGAATTTGTTCATTATTGGTTTGTTTCATTCTTGTGAATAAAGAGGTTGATTGGCCACGTAGTGAGGGAAAATTGTGTTATTCTTTAATCCCTTTGTTTGTTTTCCTTGATGTTGTGTAAAGTAAATTGATAGTATGGTCACTTTTTTTTATATAAATAATATAACAAAACAAATTTTTTTACCCTATACAACCAGTCTCTAGGACTTGGAAACACATGAATAGACTATCGCTAGAGTAACATTACTATCACAAAGACAAGATTAGCAAAAAAGGTAAGATCAACATATTATCCATCTAGAGGAGAATAGCAATAAGTGCCCTAACATCAGTCATAAAAAACAACAAAAAATACCAAGCAACATAAGTGAAACTAAAACTAGTGTAGTGCATATTAAGCAAAATAGTAGCAACCATAAAAACATCAACCAAAAAATAACATTGTTCACCATATTGTCGAGCACATGATTTAATTAATATTTTAACATATAACTCACAAGCTCATAACCACCATTAATGAAGGTATTAGTCCAGATGAAATTAATAAAAGCTAAAATAATACAACAAAGCTAAGAATGTTGAAACTGGCCCAAAACCAAAACATATAGGGACACTCCACTAGCTATTTATTTTCCTCCATTCATTAGTTAGCATCATGGAAGCCTAATCTTCCACAAGGAATTTAAAGAGATCATTCCTCTCTTTATCACCTTTGAGTTCCTTGTCACTATTAGCCTTCATCATCCACAACGTAGTGGTCAACCTATGCATGAACCTTGTCACAAACCTATAAACATCATAAATATTTTCATCCACATCCCCTAGTCTCCCATCCACCTTCTAATTTTTATCTTCCACCTCTACCAATCTCTTCTTTACCGCCTTGACCTCCTCATAAGCCCCCTCCCCTAGGGTTGAGCTATGAAGAGTTTCCTCCTTGACATTGGGTTTCTCCCCATTCACATGGTCCAGTTGAGAGTCAATCTTTTCTGGGGTGGAATCCCTATAATTAATATTAGAAAAAACATGAGTTGCTTTGTTGTTATAAGTTGTAACCCATTGCTCGAGAACCCAAGAGAAATTAATCTACTATGTTACAATTTTTTACTGAATATTTTTTTAATTAATTTTGTAAAACATAAGATAACAATTTGAAAGTAATATACACATACACATCAAGTACACATAAGCAATTACAAAAATATTTTTAATTCCTCAAGGGTTCCTTTACATTGAGTCACTTTTAAGAAATTTTTATTAAATTGTTTTAATCTTAAGCATAATGTCAACAGTAGTAAATGAATAAAAAATACATTAATCTCATATAAAAATACATAAATACAACTAATATGATAAAGAATATACAAATGACAATATCAACTATACATGTTGTAGGGTATGTAATAATAAATAGAAGTATATAAAATATAATACATCAACCTATAGGATCTCAAAATACAAGATACATGATACATATATGTATATCAAATGAATAGAAGTTTCCAAGATAAGAACAAGCATGATAAAGGTACAACTGCATCAACAAACATCCAACATTTGTGTTGATCTATAGGGGTCCCAAATGGTAATAAGTTACTTCCTCCTTATCGTGTGGTCACCTAATTAGGATCTCACTCCCACCTTGCAAGGGAGATAATGTACGATTCACATACGAATATCAAGTCATACAATAAATCCTAGGAAAGGAATCCTAATAGTCAAATCTACCTCAAGGGTACACAAACTATTAATAAAGAAAGATAACCAAAGTCAAAGATACACTCAACCAAATCCAACACTACATACCAAAGTCAACAAAAGATACCAAGTATAAATCAAGTATTGAAATCTAAGAAATACAACGTGGAAAGGAAACCAATTCCAAATCAATTACCAAGTGTCAAAAGAATAATAACCAACAAATAGATAATTATCATCAATAAACATCCACCACTCACAATAATTAAGATTCAACAATGAGTATTAACTCACAATAAATACATCCAACAATTACACCACCAGACACAAATATAAAAATCATGAAGGAGACTCAAACTACATACTAGGGAGTTTCATCACACGGTCAAACTACTTGAGTTACCCTAGATTGGTCTCTTAGTAGACCCTAAACCCTCAAGCATTGAGTTACCCTGGGCTGGTCACTTTGGACCCTAAACTCTCAACATGGCCCATGTGTAACCAGAATACCCTCTCATTAAGATGAGGAATGTCTAGTCATACCTGTCACTAAGTATCATCATATTCTCATACTTAGCCTATAGGGCATGGGCAAGGAAAAGTCTTTAACTTATCTTTTTAGTGTTGTCTTAATATTTTAATTACTATATTACCACTTATTCCACAACTTACAATGAGTTATCCTAGCTAACCTTCTCCTAGAAATGCACCTAGATAACCTTCTCAAAGCTCATAAACCACAATTATGTCACATATCACAAAAACAATAAAAGTGATCGAATTTGGTTCCATCGCAGGCAACCCAAAAATAATAGTTGGTTCTTAAAATCCAATCATCATAAATGATCACCAAATAAATCTCATAAACAAAAGTCTCACTTTTGAATTATAAAGTACATCATGAAATACAATCAAATAATCATAAAAGAAATCTTAGAAGCCTCTAGTGTACATCCTAGTTTGGCCAGCTATACAAGTCACATAAAACCATCATGAAATAAATATCACGGGGCTTTAAACAAAACATATAAAACACATAGTTTTTAGCCATATGATTTAATCCCATCATTTTTTATTGTTTAGTTTGGGCCATGAAGATGTGTTTAGAAATAAAATAAGAATGTAAATATTTATATAAATTATTTTGTTGATATACTTTTTTTATTGGTAATTGGTCGAAGCCTAGATTAATTGTTATTATTATTTCTTGTAATTAATTGTTATTATGGGTTATGCTCAAGTAGATTCGAACCCCAAGACCTCACACATGAGAGGCTCAGAAGTTATCGTTGTGTTGTAGGCTCTTGCAATATTTTGTTGATATACTTATTTAAATTAATAAGCATTTAAATGTCAAATCTTGTTGTGTATATAAAATATCATGTCATAGTATCATGTTATTAATTTAGAAGTCTTAATCATAAATGACTTAATTAATAATAAAAATGTATATTATTAGATTAAATTTTAATGTCAGGGTCTCGGATTACACTTGCATCAGATGACTTTCTAATATCATAGTCTTAATTGAAGTTTTGGATGTAGCTTAGGGATGGTAATCTCTGTGACATTTTTCGGTGGGCTCTACGTCTTGTCTCTAGTACCAATCAATGAATTGTATTCATATGATTTTTGGGATCTTTGCAATTATTATATTCTTGATTTGAGAATCTCTAGGACAAGATTCATTAGTGTTGATAGATAATCTCTCTTGATGCAGTATTTCTTTTGCATTCCTTTTTTGTATCAAGCAATGATTAGAGTTTTTCTTTTCTAATTCTTTTCTCCAAGAGCTCTTTTGAACTAGTTATTATTAATATAATATAATGTTTCAGCAAAAAAAATTATTTCTTGAATATTAATTTGACATTTATTTAAGTCCAATATTAATTTTTACTTTTTTTAATTAATAATGCAAATACAATTAACTCAAACTTGAAATTATAATTATAATTAAATTATTTATAATTTCTTTTATACAAATCAAATAAATATAACTAGGTGATTACATAGTGAACTCCACCATAACTTCTCTTAAAATATAACAGAATCACAAATATATATTTATTAACTTCCCACTTGCATTAATGAATATATAATCACTCATATGCAACTAAGAGTTTAACAAAGCTTAAGAAAGCATTAATACTAACATCCACTTTACAAATAGATGGGTAATATTTATTTAATTTTTGAAATTAATAAATAATATTTTATTTCAATTTTTTTAATAAGTTTGAAAATTAAGTTATATAATATTAAAATAATAATAAGCATGCAATTATTATTTTCACGTGTCTATGATCTTTTGAAACGTACAAGCATAATATACTTAGTTTCTTATCTTGAATGTATCTATTTTTCAAAAAGATTTCCAATCAATAATTTTGTTTAAATCTAAGGTGAATATACATTTTGTTTGATAAATCTTCATGAGGGTTTCTATTGAAGTTTTCAAATAATTTTCTTTCAAACTCCAGCTAATAATAATCTTTTTCATCTAAAATTTAATATTAAATTTTCACTAGTGCTCAAATCTGGGTTTTCTAAATCAATTTTTAGTGGCATAATTCTATGATTTACATTTGATAGTGATTTTCAAACAACGTATTAATCAAATTATATGTCCTAATTACAAATCAAAATTGTTATATATATTTCATTCCATAAATTTCAATAAATAAATTTGAGCAAGGTGGCAAACACAAGGTAGATAGATATTCTAAAATAATTTCCACAAAGGAGTTCTCAAACCCTACCTCAATCTGACAACTCAAATTCTAGACAATTTGGTGAGTACATACAATTGAAATACTTTTGAGCTATCATCAATTCTTTACTTTCAATTCCCAAATTGCTCTCCCAAAACTTGTGTGTTCAAATGACCAAAAACCCTTTAATAAAAAGTCATAAACCAACTTAAGGTTTCTAACATCTAATTTACAACAAGCGACTCACTTTTAATTAAATATTAAAGAAATCAATTTATTAACTATTCCATGCACAGTTAATGCATCTTTTAATATTTATTTTACTTTATTTTCTCAACTTAATTATTTATGCAAAACACTTTTAAATACATTATTATTATTTTAATTATTAATATTAATTAAAGGTCCTATTATTTTAAATAAAATTTTAATATTAATTATTATTAATTAATTAATTATAATAAATCTATATTAAATCTTTAATTTTTTATTTCTTTTTATTCAATTTCTCAAATTAGAATTTTAAATTAAATATTTTAAATTAAAGAATATATTTCAATTAATTAAATATCATCACATTTTAAGAATTTATTTTTAATCAAATAATATTTAATAATTTTGATATCATAAGATTAATCCAAAAGTCATGATTAAATTATGTACCCAGTAAATCACATAACCAAAACCACATAAAAATACATAGGCAAAATTGGCCAAAGTCAAAAATAGCACGCACAAAGAAAGACTAGTGGGTTTAGAAATGGTAGGCAGTCAGATACATGTCCTCCTTCTCAAAACAAGTAGTTTGGCTTTGGTTGGGATTGGACTTGAACATGATCTCCTCATTCTTACCATTGAGTTATTGTGATAGGGCACGCTTATCTTGGCAATTCAGGGAACTTGATGCCTAGTACCTATAATCTACAAAAAAGATAAGTGCATGTACATGCCATGTATATCTAAGCTAAACAGGAAATGATGAGAAGTGGTACATCGTGTAGATCCTGACCCGCAGGTGACTAAGACTCCCTCCCCTGACCACATCCAATGTGTCATATAAAAATATTTAAAAAATACACACACCATACATATGCAAGTATGGGGTAAGTACCATAAATAAATCATCATTACAAATAACATCAAATTTCACTATAACAACTCATCATCATGAAGATACAATAATCATCATTTAAAGACATCATATGGCATCATCAAGAAAATAATTACATTTACATATTGAAATATTTGCATTCTAATATCACTTAAGGGCTAACACATTCAAAGGAGATTCAAATAAAACTTGATAGAGAATACACAATGATAGCAAAAGGGATGGGTATTACATCCTCCCCCCCTTAAAATAAGCTCACTCTTGGAAGTCGAGTAATATTGCTAATAAATCATAAAAGTTAAATGAACTACATATTTTGAGAATTTCTGGAGTTTGATTGTGTCGTAATTTCTGGAGTTTGATGGTAAGATGCTTAAAAATTACGACACAATCAAACTCCAAAAATTCTCATGATATTACTAATGGATTGTGGAAATCAAATGACATTGAACTACATATTGTTATACAAAAGGGTCAAGTAGAAATTTGACATAACCAAGTTTAGTAAAAATACATATCCAACCACTAAGAGCAATATAGTTCTAGTTTAGGCATAAATTGAAAACCACATTGATCAACATACATCCATCTTTTAACAATTTCTTAAATGAGTTTAAATGTGTATTCAATAAGCATCATAAAAGACATCCAAAATATATTACTACCTTGAGAATCTCATGCAATCCCAATTAATGCAACATTCACCTAATCATAATTAATGTGGCACTAATGCAACTTATGTGATTCCAATGTTTTTTCCTTCCTACATGCAATCATAACATAGTGTCCTTCCTTAAACATACTATTAGAGGTCTTAATTAATGAACATGATACAAACAATACTTATCACATAATAGGGCCAACAATACCAAATTTTTTGATAGTCACAATAGAATTCAAAGGAAACCCCCAAGTGGGTAAATTTCAAGTTCAATAATAAATGATAAGAACATTATGTGATAATTTTTAATAGTAAATCAAGGGTAAGTAGTGTCACAAAATAGATAGCAAAAAGAGGGTAACATGACTAATCTAGGCATAAGAAAATTTAAAATTTAATGTTGACCCAAGCATAACACGAACAACTAATCAATAATCAAAAATAATTTTTCTTAAAAATATGATTCATATAACAAAGTGACTAGTGGCAGCCACACTCTAGGGAGTAATTGTTTCACGACACCCAGGGGTCTAGTATATTGTGTACGTTAGAGAATGCACTTAAACTAAATGAATAGATAGATCATTGATTATTGTTACAATTATCTTTCATGTCGTTCCATGCAATTATGAGCCCTACATACTAAGAATTATTTCATGCTTTTATTATAATGCTTGAATTTGTTATTACATGAAAATCTACTTAGTGCATCTAAAACAATGTTTCTAACTCCATTTTATAAAATGCTACTAGGATATCATATGTCAAATGGTTCTCTTATGAAAGTAATACATAATTTAATTTGGGACTTAAGTCCTTGACCCAATTGACTGACTAGGATAAGGCACACACCCAACACTAGAAATTCATAACTCGTAATAAGTAATATAGTATTTCAATTGTGTATGATGCATTTGACATAAACGAAAATACAATGAATTAAATTTTAATTTCACAATTAACTGTATCTTTTCATATTTTATTACAACACCCACACAAAAATAGAATGTAATACACAATAAGAGCTAATCAATATGCATGATTCTAAGCATCAACTATCAGTCAATGTTACATAATCAAGTGCAAAAACAACAAGGTGTATAATTCTAACTTAGTCAAGAAGAGCTCCAAATAAGATATAAGATAACACAGATAAATTGTATAGCCATAAAAATTAGAGTCTAAAAAGCCAAGTACTATGAATGCAAGTTTCTTTTTTTTTTTTTAAGTTCTATTGTTTCCCAATTTTGTTGTCCAAACTGTGTTGTCTAAGTTTTCTAATGACAAGTTTTTTTTGTTTAATCTTGTTGCAAGTTTTACTACTTGTTATATGATAGCATGCAATCTGTCCAAAGTTCTCAGTGTAGAAGCTTGGGCTCTGATACCAGATGTAACACCCCACTCAAAAACCTAAGAGAAAATAACCTACTATGTTACAATGTTTTACTGAACATTTTTTTATAAATTTCATACAACAAATGTAACAATGCAAAAGCAATATACACATACACATACACATACGCAGCAAGTACACATAAGCAATTACAAATATAGTTTCCATTCCTCATGGGTTCCTTCATGTTAAGTCGCGTTTAAGAAAGTTCCATTAATTAGTTTTAATCTTAAGTACAATGTCCACAATCATAAATGAATAACAAATACATAATCTCATAAGAAAATACATAAATACAATAGATATGATAAAGAACATTCAGATAACAACATCCACTACATGTCATAGGGTATGTAATAATAAATGCAAATACATCAACCTATAGGATCTCAACATAATAACAACATCCACTACACATGTCATAGGGTATGTAATAATAAATACAAATACATCAACCTATAGGATCTCAACATATATATATATATATATATATATATCCAAGATAGTATCCAACATAAAAACAAGCACGATAAAGGTACAATCAAATCAATGAACATCCAACATCGGTGTTAATCTATGGGGGACCCAAGTGGTAAGAAGTCACTACTTCCTGATTGTGTGGTCACCTAATGAAGCTCCCACTCCCATCGTGTAGGAGAGATAATGTACAATTCACATATGGATATCAAATCATACAATCAATCTTAATCTACCTCAAGGGTACACAAACTATTGATAAATAAAGACAACAAAAGTCGAACATACACTCAACCAAATCCAACATTACATACCAAAGTCAACAAAAGATAACAAGTATAAATCAAGTATTGAAATTTAAGAAATACAACATTGAAAGGAAACCACTTACAAATCAAATGCCAAGTGTCAAAAGAATAATAATCAAAAAATAAATAACTATCATAAATAAGCGTCCACCACCCACAATAATCAAGATCCAACAATGAGTATCAACTTGTAATAAATACATCCAACAAGTACACCACCAGAGGCAAATATAAAAATCATGCAGGATACTCGAGCTATATACTAGGGAGTGTGATCACATGGTCAAACTACTTGAGTTGCCCTAGTGCACATCCTAGTTTGGCCAAGCATACATGTCACATAAAATCATCATGAAATAAATATCACAAGACTTTAAATAAAACATAAGAAACGTGTATTTCTCAACCATATGATTTAATCCCATCATCTTCTATTGTTTAGTTTGAGTCATGAAGATGTGTTTATCAATAAAGTAAGAATATACATTTTATATAAATTATTTCGTTAATATACTTATTTAAATTAATAACTATTTAAATGTCAAATCTCTTTGTGTATATAAAATATCATGTCATGTAATCATGTTATTAATTTAATAATCTTAATCATAAATGACTTAATTAATATTATAGATATATGTTATAAGATTAAACATTAGTATCAATTTTATTTCTAAAATATTAATTTGACTTCTATTTAAGTCCAATATTAATTTTTTATTCTATTTTACTTCATAGTACAACTACAACCAACTAAAACTTGAAATTATAATTATAATTAAATTATTTATAATTTCTCTTATACAAATCAAATAACTATAACTAGGTGATTAAATAGTGAACTTCATCATAACTTCTCTTAAAATATAACAAAATCACAAATAAATATTTATTAACTTCCGACTTGCATTAATGAATATATAATCACTTATATGCAACTAAGAGTTTAACAAGGCTTAAGAAAGCATTAATACTAACATCCACTTTACAACTAAATGGGTAATATTTATTTTATTTTTGAAATCAATAAATAATATTTTTTTTTTTAAATTTAAATTTTTAAATTTCCAAAATTAATAAATAATATTTTTTTTAATAAATCCAAAAATTAAATTATATATATTTTAAATAATAATAAGCATACAATTATTATTTTCACATATTTATGATCTTCTCAAACATGTAAGCATAATATACTTAGTTTCCTATCTTGAATGTATCTATATTTCAGAAAGATTTTTAACCAATAATTATGTTTAAATATGACGCAAATATATGTTTTGTTTGATAAATTTTTGCGAGGGTTTCTGTTAAAGTTTTCAAATAATTTCTTTTGAACACCAACTAATAATTATCTTTTTCATCTAAAATTTAATATTGGATTCTCACTGGTTGCTCAAATCTGTGTTTTCTAAATCAATTTTCAGCAGCATATTTCTACATATTACCATTTGTCAATGGTTTTCAAACAACCCATGAATCAAATTATATTTCCTAGTTGCAAATCAGAATTGTTCTCAAATAAACTTTAGTAATGTGGCAAACACAAGGTAGACAAATATTCCAAAATAATTCCACAAAGGAGTTGTCAAACCTACCTCAATTTGACAGCTAAAATTTTGGACAATCTAATGAATACATGAAATACATACACTTTTAAGCTTTCATCAATTCTCTAACTTCAATTCACAAATTGCTCTCCTAAAACCTATGTTCAAATAACCAAAAACCCTCTAATAAAAAGTCCTAACCCTACTTGGGGTTTCTAACATCTAATTTACAAAAAATAACTCATTTTAATAAAAAGTTAAATAAATCAATTTGATTAATTGTTCCATGCACACTTAGTCATCTTTCAATTAAAATACCCATTTTACTTTCTTTTCTCCACTTAATTATTTATGCAAAGCACTTTTAAAAGCATAATTTATTATTTTAATTAATAATAATAATAATTAAAGCCTAATATTTTTTAATGTAATTCTAATATAATCGTTATTTAGTAAATAATTACAACAAATCTATATTAAATCTTTAATATTTTATTTCTTTTAAGCCAATTTCTCAAATTAGAGTTTCAATTAAATCTTTTAAATTAAAGTACAGATGTAATTAATTAAATATCATCATATTTTAATATTTTCTTTTTGATCAAATAATATTTAATAATTCTAATATCACAAGATTAATCCAAAAGTCATGATTAAATTATTTACTATGTAAATCACATAACTAAAACCACATAAAAACACATAAGCAAAAACATTGACCAAAGTTAGAGTCAAACAACCAACACAAAGAAAGACTCACCGCTTTAAAAAGGGTAGGCAATTAAATACATGTCCTTCTCAGGACAAGTACTTTGGCTTTGGTTGAGATTGGACCTGAACATTATCTCTTCATTCTTATCAGTGAGTTTGTGATAGGACATGCTCATTCTGGCAATTCAAGGAAGTCAATGCCTGATACCTTCAACTTGCATTAAAGACGAGTGTATATCTATGTGCATATATATCTAAGCTAAACAGGCAATGGCAGGGAGCAATACATCGTGTAGATCTCAACTGGCGGGTGACTACGACCCCCTCCACTAGCCAAATAAAACACATCATATAGAAATATAAAACAAACATGCACACCATACACATGCAATATAAAGTAAGTGTAATAAATAAATCATGAATACAAATAACCTCATATTTTACTGTAATGATGATACAATAATCATCATTTAAAGACATATGACATCATCAAGAAAATAATTACATTGAAGTATTTGCATTCAAATATCACTTTAAGGGTCAACACATTCGCAGGAGATTCAAATACAGCTTGAAAAAGAATACACAATGATAGCAAAGGGGATGTAGGATGGGTTTTACAGGTGACGGTTGCATTGCCGACGAGGTGACGGTTGCATTGCCGACGAAAACAGTAAAACCAACCAATCTTATAAAACAGGGGCACATCCCAGCCCATGTTCCAGCCCGCGCTACACCTCGTCTGGAAGATCGATTTCCTGTGATGGTGCGGTAATATGCTCGAGATACCTTGCACGGGAGGTTCTTCACGTGATCAATCCGCATTTTCAGAGCAAGAGGTAAGAGGTATTCCACGTCATTGCAGGTTCGTGAGCGTGGAACAGAACAGAACAGGTGTGAGCCAAACTGGCGATTTGTTTATTTTTGTGGGGATTGGAATTGTCACGTAACAAGGTCTACATACAAATTTGAGGGGTCCAGCATTCTGATTGAGGGGTCCACAAGACACGGGATCAGTGCAGGGGCAGATTTAAGGGTTTGGTTGGTAGTCTTAGCAACCGGTGGGACCATCCAGTACTAAAGACTTTGATATTGGCGGGCTTCCAGATGATGATTTTGCTTGATATGGTTTCCCTCTCTTTCAGTGGGCTCCAGCTCGGTTCCATTTGAAGACAACAATATGTGCCTCCAATAGGCGGATAGGCAGATCCCAGGTACGCCTTTTCCTTTTATCTTGCATATGGTTTTGCACCTGTTCAGGCTCCCTTTGTTTCTTCTCCTGGCATTGGTAAGTTTACAACAGTAAAACACCATTAAAAACATATAAACAAGGCACTGGTGGGAATGATATGGTCCTCATGGACGGAACAAATGGGGAAATCACAGATACATCTGCAGATAGGATACTTGTAAAAGTATCATTGACTGATCAACCTAAGATAAGAGAGGAATAGTCAGAACTCGATGGGTCCACCTTACATAACACAGGATCTGATAGTAACAGGGTGGCAGAGAATCAGATAGTCAGGGCACCCGTAACAGCAGAACAGCAAACTAGTTTGAAAGAAGCTACGAAACACGACATCTCTGGCAATAGTGGCTTGGTCCTGACATACGGAGATAGTTTAATGCACAGCAGCATCATCAAATGGAATCAAGGGAGCTTCCTCATTATTCCAAAACCCTCAGCCGGACACACGAGTTCATTCAATCTTGGAGGGACAAATGGTAATTTATCCACAAACACTTTGAGCTTATCACAAGCCAGCGGACCACTCACAGGAGGCAACTACATCTATGTGAATGCCAAACAATATAAAAGAATAATTAGGCGGAGAAAGATACGAAAGTTTAAAAATGCAAAAAGAGGGAAGTTAGCAGCTTTACTTCCGAAACCGATTCCACAAACCCCAGACAGCACAAGGGAGGGAGAACAAAGTCTGAGGCCGACTGAAATCTCTAAAACAATTAAGCAGTTTGATAATATCAAAGATATTAACGGTAAAGGGAAGCCAGATAATTCTCAGGTGATAGACATGGTGGAGGATGGGCTATCGAATAATTACAGCCCCACAAGGACACCTATGACGTGGTATCCAGACATTTTTGTGAATGATTTAGTAGCTATGAAGGAAAGGGTGTGGGCACTTGAGGAGAGGAACCAAATAGAAAGTATCACAATGAAAAGAGTTACTGAAGATAACTGGAAGCTGGCAGCGAAGGTCAAGTCACTTAGAGAACAAATTCAAAAATTGCAATTTAATATGGAAAAAGGAGAGTATGAATTAATATTGTTGAAGAAAGAAGTAGGGGAAAAGAGGACAGCAGCAAGTACTATGGGAGAAGGAGAGGCTACAGAAGCAGACAAAAACTCGCAAATGAAAAATATACAAGATGCCATGGCCAATATGGAAATAAAAGAGAATCAACTCAGAGAACAGATTGAAGAAGTTAGATCATGGGCCAACATAGTAAAGGGGCCAGCAAACACTCCTATTGACAACATAGAAAAACAAGTTCGGAGACAGATTAGAGAGGAAAAAGAAAGAAATGAGAAAGCAACAAATATCGTTGTCAAAGGGCTACAAGACTATGGAGAACAGGAGAAAACAACGGATTTAGTTAAAGACTTCTTTAAAGACCAATTAGATTGGCACAGAACAACCATATAAGCTCAAAGAATCGGAAAATGGATTAGAGGAGGCAAAGATAGACATGTTAGAGTGACAATGAAGAATATAGGAGATAAAAATAACATTTTCAGCAAGAGGAAGTTTCTTAGAGGCATACGCATATATCTTGATGATGACCTCACCGTAACTCAGCAAGAAGAAAGGAGGAAGGAATTGGAAAAAGTGAAAACAGCAAGAGGAAAAGGCAAGTGGGCGTGGCTACAAGATGGCAAAGCCCAAATCAGCGACAAAATCACACGCAATAAATAAGAACTCGGACCCACCCAGGAACATTTAACTATAGTTAGCTGGAACTGTAGAGGTTATCCTTGGAGAAGAGGACCTGGGTTAGGGCCGATAGCTAAAGATAATGACATCATTATGCTTACCGAGACTCATGAGCATGATGGATGTAGAGTTCCAGATTTTGAAGGGTATAAGAAGGTATCACTGTGGAATGAAAAGATAGATAATGGTAAGGGGCATGGAGGCATCACCGTTCTAATAAAAGAAACTTGGAGCAGATTTGTAAACTTAGAGAAAGAAGATGTAAACAAGCAGTATATTTGGATAAAAATAACAGAGAATCAGATTTCTACAAGGGTGGCTATATGTTACTTCGCTCCAAAAGGCTCAAAAATATATATAAAACATAGGTTGGATCGAGAAGATCCGTTTGTTGCGCTAAAAAAAGACATAACAGCCTTTAGCTCTTTAGGGGAAATAATGTTAATAGGGGATTTCAATGCTAGAACAGCAAACAACCAAACTCTCAATCTTAAGGAGAGTTACAATGAAAGCAGAGATTCAGTTTGGCTCAAAGAAGAAGGGACACAAAAATGGGAAAGATCTTCACAGGATAGCATGGGAAAGATTAATCATTTTGGTGCTGAATTACTAGGCTTATGCTGCCTATACAACATGGTTATATGCAATGGTATGGAAAAGTGGCCTAAATCAGGAGGCATCACATGCAAAAGACACAATGGACAAAGTGTTGTTGATTATGTTATATGCTCGCAAGACTATGTCGCAAAGATAATTAACTTTGACATAGAAGATTGCCCCATGGAGTTAAAATCTGATCATAACCCCATCTTGATAAGGGTGACTACTCACTTCAAAGATCAACATATTGTCCCAAAACTTTTACAGAAGAGGAAGATGATTCCGACTGGCAAAGTTTTAATGACACAAGAAAACCATGATACTTTTCAAGACTCTCTTTTGCGGCTGTCTAGGGTTCCGGGAAACCATCTAAAGTCTGAAAAACAACATTTCATGGACAAGGATAATCTTTTTCTTACTATCATTAAAGCATTGGAGGAGTGTAAAAGATCTAGGGCCACAAAAGAAGCCAAGAACACTTTTCCGGCCAATCCTTGGTTTGATGAGGAGTGCAAAATGGCAAAAAGGAATTGGAAAAAGAACATGAACAAAGAAAGTAGAAAAGAGTATAATCAACTGATTAAAAAGAAGAAAGAAGAGTATGTGAACAAGAGAAGAATAGAGTTGATTAATCTTGGTAAAAACAACCCCAGGAAATTTTGGAAAGAGCTTCAGCAGAGAAAAACTCAGATAGTGAATAACATAACAGGAACCAAATGGCTGGAATATGCCAAGACTCTCTACGAATGTGATCTAAGAGAGCATAGTATCATGGAAACAAAGACTACAGGGGAGTTATTCAGTGAAAATGATATTATTCAAGGCATCAGAAGGTTAGTTGTTGGTAAAGTGCAAGATATAGATGGGCTACAAGCGGAATACTTAAAATGGGGTGCTGAAATCCTCACACCACACATCACTAAGATTTTCAACAGTGTCAATAGAGAGGGTTTCCCTGTAAAATGGACTACAAGTGTGGTGATCCCACTCCACAAAAGTGGAGATATAAACAATCCTTCTAATTACCGAACCATCATGATCAATCCACTATTTGGCAAGTTATTTGGTAGTTTGGTAGAACAAAAAATCAACAACTGGGCTGAAACAGAAGGCAAACGTGCAAAAGGGCAAGCAGGCTTTAGACCAAAACACTCTACTATAGATCACGGCATCACTCTCAGGCATTTGATAGAGAAAGTTTGGGACACTCCAGGGAACGAGGCTTTTTGTTGTTTCGTGGACTTTAAAAAAGCTTTCGACATAGTGCCACGTAATAAATTATGGGATAGAATGGTAGAGCTGGATGTCCCTAAAGAACTTAGGTCAGCGGTTTACAGATTATATGAGCAGGTCAAAGCTAAAATCAGAACGACAGAAGGGATATCAGAAGATTTTGATAGCAACATCGAGGTTAAGCAAGGGTGTCCGCTTTCTCCCACACTATTCGGGCTTTATATTGACAAGTTAGAAGAGTGGATAAACAAGACCAATGGTGAGGGGGTGCAGCTGGCCCACTTCGTGATAAGATTGCTCTTATATGCAGATGATCTCATAATTCTTGCTAGAACAGCTAAAGGTTTGAAAGAGCACTTGAAAGCACTAGAATTTTTTTGCCATGATGTAGGAATGCAAGTTAACACTAGCAAAACCAAAATTATGATCTTCTCACTAAAGAAGAATAGGGGCATACAAGACAAGTTTCTGTTTGAAAATAGCCCCCTTGAGATTGTGGAAGAGTACAAATACTTGGGCATCGATTTTCATAACAAACTCAACTGGGATACTTGTAGATCGAAAAGAATCCAAGGGGGCTGGAAGGCGTTATACTCTTTACAAAACAAGTGCAGGAACACAAAATTATGGGATTGGACGACCATGAAAACTCTGTTTGGTTTGCTGGTCACTCCGGTTATTCTATACGGATGTGAAGTGTGGGGCGGTAGTATGTCCAAACAGAAATGGCGGCAAGTAGAAAGAATTCAAAAACACTTTATCACATGCAATCTTAAAGTCAAGACCACAGTTCCGTATGAAATCCTTTTGGCGGAGGTGGGTTCCTTTCCATTAGAAGCTGTCGCATTGATCCAAATGCTAAGCTATTTAAAGAAAACCCAAGGTCTAGAAACACATCGTTGGCCCAAGTTGATAATAGAGGAAAAACTTGTAAGGCGGAAAAGCACATGGATGAAACAAAATGACAAATGGATGCAAAAATGGGATATCAACATCCAAGCTTGCCCGGATAACATTAAAGAAATAAAAAAGTTTGTCAATGAAAAATTTCGCAATATTCTGTGGACAAGACACATAGGGAGGAAAAAATCTTATTACATTAAAGAATTTAATCCCACTTCTAGTCATGATGAAAAGGCCTATATAAGGGCACCTATTAACTGGAAAGCAAAAATGTTGATGGCACAAATTAGAACTAGTTCACATTAGCTGCGATGTGAAACTGGTAGATGGCAAGTTCCAAAGGAAGAGTGGGCAGACAGAACATGTTTATTTTGCAATATGGGAACAGTGGAGATAGAGCAACACTTTGTCATGGAATGCTTGGCTTACAACGACATCAGAGCTGATTATACAAAAAATTTGCAGAACAAGGACTTCAACTATTTATTTGAGGAAGATCAAGTGAAGAGAACAGCGGAGTTGATTATCAAAATTCAGAGAAGAAGAGACAAGTTAACCAAAACTTTGCAACTGACTAGTTTGGCTCCTGACTCGGGAGGGCGATTGCATGGGTCCCATAGACTACTTTAGTCTCGTGGACGTCATTAAAATCTATCATATCATATCATAACCCTCCTTCCCGTCAATATCTCAAGACTCTTCATTATCTAATTCAAACATTTCCTTCACAAATTCCTTCTCGGGTTTGCCTTTGAGTCGGTTGGACCTAAAGGGGTGATAGCCTCTTAAATAATTTCCATATCCAACTCAACCTGCAATCCAACTTTCACGGTGGATAAGGGCTTGGTTTTAATGAGGTGGGTTTTTTTATCTCTTTCCAAGTTTCGCATGGGAAGAACCAGGGAAACTATCCTGCATTTTCTTTTGGGAGGAATAGAGGAGATATCCAACGCTTTTTTCATAGAAGTTTTTTTCCTTCTTGCAGCTGGGGCCAACAGCATCCACAGAGCTAGCTAAGAGTGGCTTAGGAGGCTCAACATCCTCCTCGACAATAATTTGGTGAGGGGGAAGAGGGAAAGGTGGAAGTGATATAGGTGGAACATCAACCCCTGATGAAGGATACTTAAAACATTTCCACGACCCATGGCCTCAGTCACATATTTAACTATGTTTTCCAATGAGTGAAAAAGATAAAGGTGAATAGATATAGCAATGTTGTTTCTGAAAATTATTCTAAGGAAGATGGTAGTAGTAATGCACACCAAAGTGACCTTCGAGCATTAAGTGCCTCATAACAACTAGGCAGACTTGGTCCCAAGGCTCAAGAATCTTCTCGCGATCAAAACCCCCGCTAATTTCACAAGTTGTTTGCCCACTGAGAAGAATTGATTGAGGCTTCAAGTATTTGGTACCTTATAGGATTTTATTTTTTTTGACACTCTGTGGAGAGGCCTGTGGCCTGAGCTATCACATCCTCATTGACTTTAAAATAAATTCCTCTCATGGTCACCCTTCTAGTATCCCAAGAGCTAACAATCTACTTAGAGTCTTTGGTCACTTGTTGATACAGTAAGAACATGAAAATAACATGTTTAGCATTGATACACATTCTTGTCAGTAAACAGGTATATTTATTCTCAGAGGGCAGGTATATTATCTATTTACTAATTTCAGTATGAAGAATGAAGGATCCAATTTACAGTGCAAGTTCATCATTTCAGTAGATTCTATTTACTCATGCTTAGATTTACTTAGCTATTATTTGTTGTCAGTTATCTAACCTCTCTTTGCCTTTATAAGCAAGGCTTTGTAAAATATTTTCAAAATCTCGATAGTCTAAACTGTATTAGTGAAATAGCCTAATGCTTCTCTATGTGTAGTGGTGGTTGTTCGCATACTGTGTGTTGGGAGGTGGTTTACTTCATCATAAGACACCACCCTCCGTGCACTTGAGTAATTTCATCACAGAATCACTTTCATAGCTCTGCTTTGCATCGTCCATCCCTTTCTTGTACACCAAAGAAAAGCAAAAAACCTTATGGATAACATAAGAAGAAAGCATATAAAAGCAAGGTGAATAAATTCCATTTCAATTAGGAATAAGTTGAACAAAAAACAACCTTCGTATAAAGCAGCCAATCCAATTTATTTGCATGCAGTCCAGTAGATCAATTTGTCAGGCAAATGACATTTTGGGCTACAAGCTTTCATAAGCTTTGCACAACTTTGCAGACTACCCTCTTCAGTTTTCTTCAGGGAAAAAAATCATAATTATAACGGTTTCAAATGTTTCTGGAACCCAGATTATTCTTCAGGTTGCATCAGGGTTTGCAATGAATCAACACATAATTGTGATAAATGCCATCAAATGTACACAAGAAAATAATTCTTGCATCTAGCAAGATAATCTGACAATGACTTTGTCCTAATTGTATCAGAGATTCATTATAAATATAAACTTGTTAAATGAATAAAATGCCATTGGGAACTGAGCAAAATCTTGCATATAATGTCATCTCTGGAAAGAAGCTTATTTCCAGAAAAGTCTCGTACAAACTCGACTCTCAACTATAATAAATATATATATAGTGTAGAAATCTACATCAATCGTTGCTTGGACTCTATATTACATGTGCTCAGACATTTCTGTTCCTACACGTGCCATTTGAGGACCTATTTTCAGTGGAAAATCAGATCCTTTTAAGAGAGACATCGAAGCAGTATTCGGAACTAATAGAAAAAAATTCCATCATGCCTCATGATTGGCCCTCTATGTGCAACTTTTACAATACTCTTGTATCACTGAATGCATAAAAATATGGATGTCTAAAATTTAAAAGGTACTATTTTCTAATCTATCTTTTTTGGTCATCAAAAATTCGTTTTCTGAAATCTTCAACCATAAAGGGTAGCCCTTCCCTCAGAGAAACTTTTGGTTCCCACTTCAAGAGATCCTTTGCTTTTGTAATGTCTGGCTTTCTTTTATGTGGATCATCAGCTGTGTTTTCTTTAAACTCAATCTGTGCACTAGGATTTATTGTTTCTTTTACAACCTGCCAAATGTAAAACATCAGTCAGATCGAAGAAAAAAATTAAATCTGAAAATGGTTAGTCATATGTGACACCAAACGTAAGTTACTTGCACAAACCTCAGCAAGCTCCAACATAGTGAATTCTCCAGGATTGCCAAGATTGAATGGTCCAACATGGTTGCTCTCCATTAATCGTATCAAACCTTCAACCTACACATAAAGAACATGTTATGAAGAAAGTCAAGTGTGAAAGCCGTACAACTCCAGACTAGTTATAATATCATTTTTACCAACATATGATATGGAACGGAATATGAATAGCATATTTAAAACATCTGTCTATATACTCCAAAATCAAACTGCAAGGTAAGTAACATTTTTTAATGTTCCACATGCTTATATATTAAGGAAATGGACAGGTTTATACTTTATCAGACTGTGGCCATCTAATTGTCATATAACTATGCCCGCCTACTGCAAACAGAAAATTTAACTGAAAAAATTATGACCTTCAGGTACAATGGTGAACTGGCATTTATCCCAAACAAATGACCTCAGTTTTAATGTGTCAATTACCCAGATTCTTTTTGAAATACAAGGGTGTATAGGTTAGGTCCCTAACATTAATCAAAAACATGTTATAGCGCCAGGATTTAAGCTGTACAAGATATAAATAATAAAACATCTAGAAAACTTACAGATTTATATAGAAAATACAATTGCACTGGAACATACCAAATCAGAAACATACTGAAAGCTCCGTGTTTGTTTACCATCACCATAAACACTCAAAGGCTCCTTGCGCAGTGCCTGTGCAGCAAAGGAAAAATGGCATCATACATATTTCATCAACAAATAGGATTGCCAGTCTATCTGTATCATAAGAATGCTGTCGATGCTTGCAAAAACTTAAATTTAGGATCCTATTTAAAATATTTTTCCTGAGATACAAACCTGAGCAACAAAATTGCTGACAACACGACCATCATCAATGCACATTCTGGGTCCATATGTGTTAAATATACGTGCAATACGCACCTACAGAGCCCATATTCAACATTTAATCACGTTTTATCAGAAGTTACAAATAAAGTATGTTTATAACTACACTCTTTTTCTTTCTCCTATCTCACTCTCTACAGAAACTCAGCCATCTTATTGCCTCAAACTATTTCAAAACAGGACGAAACACAAACAGTATAGAATGGCTAAGGAACTATAATATAAAGAAAATGCCTCAAAATGGGGAAAGCCAATACAAACACATACAAGATTGAAAGCAACAATCTTTTAAATAAAGCAGTGATGACATAGAAAATAGATGAATATTGAGGGTACAGTAATTTCTTTCCTTATTTAAGTTGATGTTTGATCAACAACTCAAAGCAAGGCATTCCAGGTGCAGATTAATTCAAAATAAGATATAATTTAGCTTCTTTCACCTAAAGGTTAAGACTCTTGAATAAGGGGTGTTTTTCATATCACTCATTGCAGGAGGCCTCCCAACAAGAAATAGTCTGTCCCACTGCATTCAAAAGACTTAAATTAACTAGAATACGCTTTTGTCATGCCTTTGTTAATCACCATTGAGCCAATCTTGCATATATTTACTTGTCAAATTTGAATTTGTATTTTGTCGGGAGCTCAATTTTTGGAGCACTTCAACCCAAAACAGACCGCACCACAACATCTGAAAAAGCATCAACACTTATGAGGCAACGTTAATTTTGTTTAACTTAAAGCAATTTGCAAAAAGCACAAAAATTAGTCTCACGCACACAAGATAATGCTATACAGTTCTTATCGTCACTTGCACAGAGCTTGTGCAGACATATACATTTGAATTTTTGGTATCATGCATTATTTATTCTGTGCTTTTGCTTTGTATTCTTTTGTTTTAAAAAAAAAAAAATTAAAATTACTAGGCTGACCCCATGGGGTATACAATATAGTAGGGATAACATGTCCCAACAGGGTTGACAAGCCTTGCCCAATGCTTGAAACTAGCTAGTAGATTATGTTAAAGTGTCCACTGCACAAAACATGGCAATAGCAGTACAAACATCTCACCAACTATTCTTTGATTATTGCCTAGCCGCTAGATCAACACCTCCTTCAACTTTTCTACTCATTCACACTAATATGGAAGGAATGAAGTCACATGCCATGCATTGTGATTCCACCTCTTCCTGGTGACACTAAAAATTGCTTTGTCAAAGGCTTTCAGGGATTCTTCAGAATGGGAAATCATGTGGATTGAGTAATGTAGTCACGTGACATTTCATACAGTTCCACCTTTTGTTTGTTCCTTCTACGAATTTTAAAAGCTTCAAAGAGGGGTCTGATGACTCTTCATAGAAAAACATCTTGCATGATGAACAAGGTAGCTACAAGGCCTGCATTGAGATTCCACATCCATACACTTATTTGGCACATGTTGTACATCACTTTACACATGTTGCTAAGTGGTCATCCTCTTTAATCAGGCCAAAGACTCTTGATCTGACATTGGCACCAATCACCACATGCATTAATGACCATTGCATAAATTTTACAGAAGTACATGATGTGTCTCCTTCCCCCACTCTCCTCCTTGGATTGGGAAGACCTTCTACAGGCTCCTATGGATTTAATACTGCCTATGGGAAGGAATGTTGTTTGACATGAATGAAGCTTTCAGTTTCACCCTCCCAATGTAGGAAACAACAGATTTATGGGGACTCTATTGTGATTTTCCTAATTTTTCCTATAATTTGCCCTAATATCACAATCGCACAATTTAGGGCCAGGGTTACATCTTACCAAGTAGATATTTCTTTAAAATATTGTGATCTTGGATTTGAATCATGCAATCATAATATAAACATATACAAATATGCATCTATATATTCATTAAAAGATTAGGTTAGATCACATCATAATCATAAACCATCAATAAAATTATGTTAGCATATAAAAGTTGGAGGACAGACAAGCAAGGTAAGCCCAAAGCCATTTTCCATACAAAACACAAGAGTGGATGTATATCAATGCCCTCCTCTTGCTTTCTTAATGACTTACTTGTATCTGTTTTCCCCATCAATGTCTCGTCCTCCTAATAGACAAATGCCACCTGGCAGAATTTGGGTTGAGGTTGTAAGGAGGTTTCTTGATCGTCTGTCAGTCCTCTCTTGGCCTTCTTAAATGATGTAAGTGCTTCTCCCTGCCTCCTTACATGATGCAAGTGCCTTCTTGGCCTAATTATATGGCGTAAGCACTTTTCCCAGCCTCCTTACACGATGCAAGTGCCCTTATTTTATTTGACCTCAAAACAAAATACTAAGTATTACACCCTCTCTTGAACAAGGAAACTCCAAAAGCTAAACAATGTGACAAATGTGTGAACAAATGAAGCAACCCAAGGTTTACAATGCATAAGTGTGAAATATGTTGTATATTACTCAGTTTAATGATGTGATATGTTAGTAATCACTCAGTGAGTTACACTATTCTTCCTAGATTTAATCAAATTATGTTCCTTAATGTAACTAGAACTTGAAAGTTGAAACATTAACTTGACTTCAAATAAATGGGAGGAGATGAAGGGTTCGGAGAAGTCTAAGCAATTCGCAAGGACAATAATATCAATGGATGATGCTTAGATGAGTGAATTCCTATAAACATGCATTGCTTTAACAGATGAAATAAGTACACAAAGATGATGCACTCTCCGAAGGTAACAAAGGATTTTCACATTGTCAGCATTCATCCAAATGCCACATACTGACGCAGTCCAAACGAATATTCACAATTGAACTAACTACTTAATCCAGTTCAAACTATCCTCACACTACAACTTGCAATCAAATAGAAAAGATATGAACTTAAAATTCATCATATATCTTTTTTTTATAGTAAGATAGTTAACAGATCAGGTACAGCCATATAACTTCAGAGTCTGATATCAAACTCAAAATAGAGCAACCAGGAAGAACAGTACCACCTTGATGTCCTAAACAACCACAGTCATGCCCCACCTTTATATACAATCACAAAATGGGGGCCATGACAGCAAACCGTTTTTACTTTACATAAATCATTTACATGCCATGCTACAAGCTGTTAAAACATTTACATTTTATACTGTGTATGGTTACCGCAGAGATATCATCAAAAAAGAAAATTCAGGCTAATCAACTCAATGGCCCCCAGGATCAGCAGTCAGCACGGATCACACCATGCCCCAGGTGACCACCATCAGCAACACTAATCAGGGAATCATCAGTTTGGGTAGGGTTGAAGTTACCCTCCCAAGCCAGAGCAAAAGGCTCCACAAGGTTCAGCATTAACATTCTCCTGCTCCTCACCAATCTTGAAGTCCTTCATAAGCTGGTTCAGATTATCAAGTTCTTTTGGGTCCAACATGCTTTTATAAGTATTAAGATACTGATCAGACCTGACCTCATCCTTGAAGATCAGAAGAAAGCCTTCACGGACAAGAAGCATGAACTTACTTTTCAATATCTCCATCACCAAAGACACCTGAGACGTGATAGAAAAATGTACGAGTTTAAGATTAAACCCATGTAAGTCTCCTCCTGTTTTGAAAAACCTCTCCATTTCTTTCCTTCAAGAGGAATCACAAAATTTCACAGGACAGTACAGACCACAACTTGTTAAGCTTTAAATCAAAATAATCCACTTAACCAGAAAGAATTTCACTCCATGAGATGCCAGACCAAGAGTTTCAGACAAATGGGAGAACGAAGAAAAATAGACCAGACCGCATGGGCAAAACCATATTCGAAGAATAGGTGCTCAACATTTCCACTAAGCAAGCAGAGACCACATTTGACAGACTCAAGACACATAGAGGAAAGGCCAGAACCCACAGCCAACTTCTTAAGAAGGAGCAACCATTTAAAACATAGCTTTTTAGGCTCAGAGGGAACTTGCCGGAAAAAAAGTGCCAATCAGAAAAGGAATAGTCAAAACCCCAACACTAGTTAACCCAATTGAGGATCAAAAAGCCATCCTTCAACATATTATATATTTGTTTAGCAGAAGCCTACATGAGCAAAGATCCATCAGCCCACTTCTCCTGTTTCAAAAAGTGCCAGTATCAACATCCTACCCAAAGAAGAACCTCCAATAGCCTTTGAAATTAAGGTATATGACTATATGTCTTCTTTTGAGAAGGGAGAATCCCGAATTTAATGCTAATCTCTTCCCAAGATCCCAGTCAGTTATCAATCAAGAGATCCCTAACAAAAAGCAATGTCTTTGCAATTTCAAATTTTAGCAGAACAACTTTGGGCCAAAGCATGAGGCTTTTTATTCAAATGCATACCCCACCAAATTGACCTATCCACCACAGCATAGGAAGGAGGGCCAACTATAGCACCTCTGGCTGAGAGTAGTTTTCTTACTAGGGACCAAGCCTAATGAAGGAAAAACACTATAACCATATATCTTCATATTGAAATCACCCATGATGATATCACACAAAGGTGTGTTCTTCCACTGCCTTCCCTTCTTAATGACAGATCTTTCAATATTGTTTCCAATTAGGACATTCCAATGCTCATTGCCCCAAAGTGACTTAAAGATCCTTTTGGAGGCTAAGGAAATACCATGAGATCTAATATCCCTCGACCCCAAACCTCCCATCTCTTTAGGCCTACAACACCAATCCCAGTTAACACAATGTTGCTTCTTGTTTCCTAGACCATCATACCAGAGGAAGTCTCTTGTTATCTTGACAATCATGTTCATCTGGTAATTAGGGAATAGACAAGCAGGGGAGAAGTAAATATGGTGAGAAGCTAAGACCTTCTAAACAATTTGAGTTCTACCTGCTGGTGACAAAAGATGATTTCGCCACTTTAAATGTTTCTTTTCAATCGTACCATATATCCAGAGCCACATATCCTTAGTAGAAGGTTCAATAGCAAATGGGATCCCAAGATATCTGACAATAGTATTAGGTCCAGCCTATTGCGAACCATTAGAGTCTAGACAACACCCAACTAGGGGCTTTGTTATTCCATCCAAGAATAGTAGATTTGTGTGGAGCAATCTAGCACCAGATGCAAGGCAGATTAACTGCAATCTGTTCAAGGAGTTCCCAAAATTATCCTCATTCAGAACTAGAAAAAAGGTTGTATCATCGGCAAACTGAGCATTAATCAAACTTCCTTATTAGGAAGGGAAATACCTCTAACACGAGGGCCAGTTCAGATGTCCTATGAATGTAAAACAAGACATCTTCAGCTATGACAGACAAACCTGGAGCAATTGGACAGCCTTGCTGGATAGTATTCTAAGACGAACAGGTTCAGAAAGTTCACCATTGATCTCAATGACAGTGGACGAGTCCTTAAAGAGGATATTCTACCAATGATGAACGGCCACTCATTCCAAATATAGAAGAATCATAGCAACATCTTGAGCATCTGCCTTGGCCCAGTGCATCGCCTCCCAACTAGTAATCAAATTCTCCAATATATATCGGCCTTTAATAAATCATATTTGTGTCACTGAGATCAAATTCTTCAACATATTGGGATTCCCCCTAACCATAATTTTTGCAATGATCTTATACGATAAATTCAAAAGGGTAATAGGCCTCCAGTTCTCGAGTTGAGGCCTATCCCCACATTTAGGTAGCAACTTGATAATACCTCTGTTAATATTTACACCAAGAGAGCCTTACTCAAACACATCTGCATAAAGGGACAATACTCCATGCCAATCCAGTCTAAATTCTTCTTGTAAAACTCAGCAAGCAGCCCATCAAGTCCTGGGGACTTGTCATTGGCCAACGAACAAATGGCACCTTCAATTTCATCAAGAGTGATGCATTTAACCAAAGTAGAAACCTCAGCAGAGGATAGGTTCTTTGGAATTAACTTAAAAAATTTGCTTAGAGCCTCTTGATTTTCTTGACCACGCTCTGAAGAGAATAAATTGCAATAGAAATTGTAAAAGGCTACTTGAATGGCTGTAGGATCATTAGTGGGACCAGAGTCAATATGAATTCCTCAATAAGTTCCCTTTTATTCTTAACCCTCATCAAATTAAAGAAGTCCTTGGACCCCCTATCACCCTCACACAACCAGTTCATCTTGGCCCTAACTCTTTGCCACAGAGAAACTATCTCTGTAATCATTAGCAGCATAAACATTACAAATTCAAAAGAACTTGTCATTATTTTGGAATTTTACCCATAAGGCCCTTTGACACAGAGAAACTCCATTAGCAAGAATCTTGTCAGCCCACTTAGGCCCAATAAGGATGGTTGTACCACCTTTGCCTCTTTCATGATTGATTCGCTCCAATGCTAATATCAGGGTTAGAAAGTCCATTTCAGAGCGGATCAGAATTCAAGGAGACAACCTGCAGAAGTAAATCAGGTGTGGAGTGTTTACCATATAGGATAAAAGGATACTTATCACATGTAGTACAATAAGATATTACACAGAACAGATACTTTATTCATATATGCAATATGCACTTCAATGCTTACAATATGATTATGCTCAATACAATGATGATCCAAAGTCCCTTCTGGACAGTGTACATATACTTTCCTGAAGGGGTGACTCAACCGTCACATGCCCTTTTGGATACTATTCTACCCGTCGGCTACATTATAGAATTTACCGACAACATGGAGGAATTCATTTACAATCAATTTTCTTGCTGATAAGTCTGCTACAGTCCATACAGGTCAGGTACAGTTTTGATAGTGTTTCATTGGTTGAAATGAAAATCAGTCTTGTCTCATTTTGCAGTGCATAATTCATTTGTAGTTGTTTATACCAGCTTCTCTTTCATTTGGCGCATTCTGTATTTCCTAATTATCATAAAAATTCCAAAAATCAGAAAACAAGAATTCCTATCAGGGATTTTTCAGATGGATTGATAGGGATGACTGATAAGTGATCATTCAATGCTTGGAATGAATTAGCCTTTAGTGCTGAAAAGGTTGCCACCTTTCATAAGACTTGAGTGACATAGATAAAAAAATTGTGTATCTACACTATAATTGCATTAAGATTATTACCTTACAAGATAAGGTAAGGCCTAAGATGGAATGGACTATGTTATATTATACAAAGGCAGTAGGTAAGGCCTGCACTTGAATGGGCACAGGCTACATCATACCATAGTTTAAAAACAGATCTCGCGAGCCAAATCGCTGGGCAATTTTATCACCGAAAAAATCAGCAACGATATAATGATTTTCGCAGTGCGGTGTTTTCCTCAAAAAATCGTGAAATCGCGTGAGGATATGGATTTAAAATCTCCACGTTTTGTCTGTGGCATCCCTGTTCACCAAAAGACCATTTCCGCGGTAGGCACAAGAAAGCGTTTTTGCTATGTAGTTTTGGGTATCGTCATTCATCTTCTAGCTTCCCCACATCAGTGGACATCACAAAGCAATGGGTTGCAAGGGAGTAAATTTGACATGAGTGGAGTAAAATACTGATTCTCAGCATTTCAGTGAGTTAGGTTTTGCAATGGGTGCCATTACATTTTGCAATGGTGGCCGAGGAAGACAAGCCTTCCTATTTCTTTTTTAATTTTCTATTCAAAACATTACATTTATAAAAAATTATCAAGCTTATTTTGGTTAACTTTTTTCCAAGTATTTCCTTGTCAAACTTTATTTAGATTTTAGGTTTAGAGGTTCATATGTGCACATGCCTTCAAGCTCTATATATATACAAAATTTGAATATGGAGTTTTTTACATGGACTAAATATCAATGAATATTATCCTGACTAAAAAAATTTATTTTTTTTAAATATATTCAAATGTTCGATAAAAATGCTGAGTTTTTTGTCGAGTTATTACCGAATCCGAGTTTTTCAAAATTTTGGGTTCCGCCGAGTTATTGGCAAATCTGAGTTTTTCAACTATGAATCATACAAAGGCAACTAGATAACGCATGTGGTGGAATGGGCATAGGTTACATCCTACAAAGGCACTATCTTCCAAGATATAATCCACATTTAGTAGAGGGAGTTACAATAAGTGGGAATGGTGAGATTCGCTAGGTACACCAACCTTACAAGGCGTGGGGCGAAGGGGGGGAGGGTTCTACCCTTGGGCCTAAGGTTGGGCTAGGGCATCCTTTTGTAATTTTTCCATCTGCCCTTAGGAAAGGAAAATACTACACATTACATGTTATGGATTGGAACTCTCTTTATTAAATCATAAATGCATAAGATAGATTATATCATGCTAGCAATATATTTAGTCTATGAAAGTATGTGTGCTCTTGTTTCCTTTTTGGTGTTGTAAGATCTGAAACAAGAGTAATCTTGCAAGAAGACATTTTAATTGATCGTGCAGTATCTCTAACCATCTTACAATTATTATTTTAATGGAATTTGTGATTCTAGGGCTACAATTAGGGCAGCTGCATAAAGGGGGCATTACAAGTGGTATCAAAGCATGTTTCTGCAAACCTAAGATACATTATGATGAATTAATTGACCCATGAGATGAATCTGGTCCTCTGAGTGGACGTTCCTACCTCTTGTGGGGCAAGTGAACTATGTCCACATATATTCATATTTATGCTTTGTGTTTTCATTAATATTCCTTGAACCTAGATTTATTCACGCGTCTATTGTGTATATGCTTCGTGTTTGCATATATCCATATGTGTTTCATGTTTTCATGTGTATGCTCCATGTTTGGTTCATAACTAATGTATTTCTCTAAAAGACCATCCTAATTTATGATTGCTTGAGGGCAAACAATCTTGGGAAGGGCAGACTGTCTTGTCCTCTTCTTGAAATAGGATTAAATAATAAACAACATTAATTAAAGTAAAAATATAAAAGAATAATATTGACATAATATAATATTAATTAAGTTAAACAAAAGGGCAAAAGGCATGAATGGAAAGGTTGTGTCTCCTTCAAATGAGAGGTATAAAAGGAGGAGATGGAAACTTCATTTGGAAAAAAGAGGAAGGGGGAAGAAAGAGTGGAGCATAAGAACTAAGCAGATATTAAGAGGAAGGAAGAGAAAGAGAATAAGGACGTCACTTTTAAAAAAGTGAAGGGTTTGACTCTTTGGAAGGGCCATGACTGTGAAGGGTTGTGACTCTTCAAAGGGGTTACGACTATTAAGGGTGGTGACTCTTTGAACATGTTGTAATTATAAGGGATTGTGACTCTTTGAAAGAGTGACGATTATGAAGGGTCATGACCCTTGCCAAAAGGCACACATGATGAAGCGGTGTGACCTCTCCCTCCCATGAGAAGATATAAAGGAGAAGAAGGATCAAATGGAATGGGGGAAGAAAGAAGTAGACGAGATCTAGAGAAGTATAACGAGGGATCTGAAATAAGAATTGAGATGGAAAGAAAAAAAAAAAGGATATGCAGATGTTAATTAACATATGTGTAGATTTGAAAAGTAGTAAAGACAGACTTGATAATTGACAAATAGGCAAAGGTTAAATAAGGAGTGAAAGGGCAACAGTTCTTACCAAACATATGTATCTTTTCATAACCAAAAGGGTGGGACTTCCTACACTCAAAGAAGATATTGAGGTTTGACAAACTTCAACAGAACAAAAACCTCCAACAGCATATTTGTACAACTAGAAATTTGTATAAGTGCTCAGGGATATCTAGTATGAGCAACTCCATGTGTACGTGTGTCTTATATATATATATATATATACAGAACACTGACTTATCCTTGCCTACTAAATACTAAAATCAGATGTGTACCACTTAATAATAAATCACTGATCATTTTATACATCCGTCTTTATAATCATTCATATGCTAAGTATGCCATACATATTTATATAATCACTCATGCTGAATATGACTGCGCACTAGAGAATAAGTTGTATATAATTACTTCATATTATTTGATATAAATATAATGGAACTTGTAATATACATGTGTTTGGAAAGACATGTTTCATTGATCATATTGACTTCGTGCTATTTCTATGATTGACAGTAATGCATTTAACATAACTGTAATCATAGTAATGCAAGTTAAGAACTGTTATCTTTATTAGGCTCTATGTATTTCAATTGCAATATACATTTGTATGTTGTAAGGCATATTCATCAGCCTACCTCAATTAAGTATATAAATAGATTTAGTACTGTGTGTGTCTACATTTTAATTGCATTAAAATTATTACCTCACAAGATAAGGTAAGACCCACAGTGGAATGGATTGTGCTACATCATACAAAGGCACCAATTAAGGCCTACAGCAAAATGGGCATGGGCTACATTATACAAAGGCACTTGATATCATAGAAAGGCAATATCTTGCAAGGGATAATCCACATTTGGTAGAGCGAGTTACAATAAGGGAAAACTGTGAGGTCCACTAGGTATCCATGCTTGGGCTAGGGCGCCTTCTTGTAATATTTCCATCTATATTTAAGAAAAAAAAAGTACTAAACATACGTTTTGTTATGGATCGGAACTCTCTATGTCAAATTATAAATGTATAAGATGGATTATAACATGTTAACCACATAGTTAATCTTTGCATGCATATTTGTGCTCTTGTTTTCCTTTTTGGTGTGACAAGGCCTAAATCAAGAATTATCTTGTAAGAAGACATTTAATTGGTAACGTTATATCTCTAACCATCTCACAATTCTTATTTTAATGGAATTTGTGATTCTAGGGCAAAAATTAGGACAAAGCAAAAAGGGGGCAAGACAACTTTACATTGTTACCTTCGGAAATAATATATTATTCCCCAAAATGAGATCCCTTGGATGTCCTCAAAATGAGACCTTCTCCCATTTATATCTTCTAATGTGAGGGAGAGTCATGCCTCTTTACCATGTTTGCCTCTATAATGGTCATGACCTTTCACAATTACCACCCTTCAGCATTTATGCCCTTTGAGAGAGTCATAGCCTTCATAATTACCACCCTTTGAAAGTCACAAACCTTGACCATTGCTGCCCATAACAACCATTTAAGAGGGTCGATTTTTCATGCTTTCTGCCTTTGAAAGAGTCACTTCCTTATTTTCTTCCTCATTCCTTTTTGCCTCCATCAATCCTTCCTTAATTCATATGCTCCATTCTCTCTTCCCCCCTATCCCTTTTCAACTGAAGTTCTCTTCTCCCTTTTAAATCTCGCATTTGAGGAAGTCACAAATTTTCATTTATGTTATATTTAAATTTTATTGTTTTTTATTTTAAACTTAAATTTTATTTTTGATCTTTTATATTATAACTGTATCACTAAATCCTATTTCATAAAGGGCACGTTACATTTGTTGATAAACTTAAAATAGCATGTTGTTCGTTGTTCAAAATCTCCATGGGAAGCTCATAATGCTCAAAGGACTAAGCATCCTTGTCAAAATTATCATCTTTAGTCTCTCCTTTCATTCTTTATAATGAAAGTAAACCTTGGAAGATATTGTATCCCACAAACATGTCCTTCAAGCTGGAGGCTTCAAACTTGGCTCTTTTCCATTTCAATACATAATGTAAATAAGACTTCTAAACACTCAAAAATGAGAAACATTGTGGTCCTCTCAAGTGAAGCCTCCTAGAATATTGTCCTTCGATGCTTTGTGGAGACGCCTATTTAATATGTGTAGTGCATAGTCACGTACTTCAACCCAATAAAACATAGACAAATCTAAGACATGAATCATAGACCTGATCTCTATGATGTACTTGTTCTACCTTTCTGTGGTCCCATATGTAAAGTGTTCTACATCTTTTAATAAGCTTCAAAGTCCTAGGATTTATACTCAACTCCATTATTAGATCTCAACAACTTAATCATTAATAACATCAGCTTTGGTCTTCGTGAAATATCCCAATAAACTCATCTTTGATCTTCATGAAATACATTCAAAGTTTTCTCAAAAAAATCATTAATGAAAGAAACACAATAAATACTTCCAATCAATAAAATTGAAGACATAGGTCTACAAGCATTTGAATGCATGAAAGCTAGAATTCGTTTTAATGTCTATTGCTTGGAAAAGAAGACCTAACTGATTTTTCAAGAGCACATCCCTTGAACATAATTATTTTTTATATCTTTCAATTAGGTAATCCAAGCACCATTTCCTTCAAAAGAGGATGAGCTCCACAATGCATGTGGCCAAACTTATGTGTCAAATATCACACAATTTTTCATTGACATGTATGAAGGATGTTTACTTGATCAAATCAGCAATCAACTTGTTAAGACCTCCTTCATGAATCCCTATCACAAGTACTTGATCAAGATCTTGACTACAATAATTGATCATAAATTATTGATCATTGCAAAGTCTATACCCTCAATCCAAGTTACAAAAACTGAGTTGACTTAGAAAAGAACTTAGAAACTCAAAGGGAGTAAAATAGAAGCAAAACAAAAACAAAATCAATATGTAAACCTCCATTGTGATACCTATTAGCAACGAATTGCATATACCCATTTCAAAACTCCCCACTCTACAACTTGTTCGGCTTTTACCCTCATATTGTTGGTATTTTCAAAGAGAATGGTGCAATCGATAGAGTCTTGATGTTCGTTAGCTATGGTTCGATCAGCTTCGAGATAATTGAAGATTTTTTTCCCTCTTTCAAAACAGTTTGAGTCAACTGATTCGTGTTTCACCTGATCCACTGAATAATTCGAAAGAAACATTCTCCATGTCGCTCAGTCACTACATTTGCTAAGACTACAACCCACCCTATTGCATTGTCAAAAGTTTTACGAAACCCACAAGCGACGATAGCATCTGCAATGTTTCCATATTCAAAAGACCCTGCAATATAATTGCTCAGTCACCCTTTTCTAGAAGTTAGAACTTTCAACTAAAGCTTCGAAACTAAGTGAACCCACCAGCTTCCGACAATGGGTTTTTCAAAGTACAGTCATCATGAAGTTACCTTGTATTTAATGAAGCAATCCTAACGTAATCTTGTAATGGGATGTAATGATCCGAAGCACGCAACTACTCTCAACAATCTTTCTCCCAATATGGTGATCAAATGGAAAATCGTACACGATTTTGGAGGGCAGTACGATTAGGTGGAGTTGGTGTACGGATGCCAAATGCAACGGTGTAGACAATGTGGAGGTTGTACGGTACAGGCCATATGGTGTGATAGAAGATGTGTCATATGGTGACACAAGGGAAAGGTCGTACAATGTCTGGGTGGTTGTACGGTATGAGGGGATGGAGATGACAAATGGAGGCATACACCAATGATGTAAAGACTGTACGGTGTGAAGGAGTTGTACGGTGGATAGGTTGGGTCTGTATGGTGGATAGACAATGGTCGTACAGGGGAGAAGCCCAATGGCTGTACGGAGGAGATTCATAGCAATACAGTATGGGAAAGGTTGCGTGTTGCTATTGCATGGAAGGTGTTTCCAGTCTTTCAAGCATAAACTTATAGTTTCCAATTCCTTAGATAAAATCCAAACAACAATGGAGATCGTACACAAATATTTCTTCAATTAATATTTGCCAAAAGATGGTGCTCTGATTTGTCAAATCTGAGCAAAATATTACAGGCGACAGAATAGGGTGAGGGTTGAGTCCCACCGAAATCAGACGAGCCAAGTAGGGAGAATCTTTCACTTTTGAAATGGCGAACAGAGAATCCCAATTGGAATTCGCAGTACAAGAAACAATCTAAATCACGTGCCTAATGACTATCTACAAGCTATGCTTGAATATCCATCGAGTAAAACTTTCCGAGGTTGTACAAAGATAGCCAACGGCAACACAAACTACGAAAACAAAACAAAAATGAGTCCGAATATATCAAATCAATTGGCCCAATAACAATAGTTTGATTAATGATTTATTTTGTAATGGAAACATTATAGTCCTCCAGTCCCAAATTTTGCTTGTCCTCAAGCAATTGCAATGTCAGATGCTAAAGAATGTGCTCGCCCTCCCACGTCGCGTCATCCAACGGCAAGTGTTTCCAATGTACCAAATATTCCTTTACCATGCAATTCCACAGGGTCTTCTTACGTACTTCGATGATATCGACTGGTTCCAATATGAGGTTTCCTTCTTCATTGGGCAACGGAACGTCTGTGGCTACCGTGATGTTCTGTTCCATGGCTTCCTTCAAGCATGAAACATGAAAGACGTTATGAATACGGCTCCCCTTTGGAAGTTTCAGCTCGTAGGCGACTTCACTGATGCAACAAACTACACGATTGGGGCCATAAAATCCTGGCTTCAGTTTTTCTTTTCCCTTTTCCTTCAATGAGGATTGTCGATATGGCTGGAGCCTGAGATAGGCCAAGTCTACTACTTTCAAACTCCTCTCTATTCGGTGTCTATTGGCGTACATCTTATGTTGATTTTGTGCCCATTGTAAGTCTTCCTTCAGGCATCTTAGGATGTCTTGTTCCTCTTGAAGCCAGTCCCTCGCCCTCAGTGTGCGATTGTCATCCAAAACTATGTCAATGAAGGAAAGGGGTTCATACTCGTATAGAGCTTTAAATGGTGTCATCCCGATGGACATGTGATACATGGTATTGTAACAATATTCCCCTAGGTGTATCCATTTGACCCACGACCGTTGTTGTGCCAAACCATAGTTCCGAAGATAACCTTCGAGCCACTTATTCACAATCTCCATTTGTCCATCTCTCTGAGGGTGATAACTAGTACTTTGTGACAATTCTATCCCTGCCAGTGGAAACAATTCTGCCCAGAAGATATTGATAAAGCGTCCATCCCAACCACTGACAATGTTTCAAGGTAGACGAAAAACTTCTCCAAAAAAAAGATCAGCTACCTGTGCAGCCTGAAAGTCTGAGGGAATGGCAAAAAAATGTGCGTACTTCATCAGTCTGTCAACCACCATGAAAATACAATCTTTTCCGTTCACCTTGGGAAGTCCAGTAATGAAATCCATTTAGATGCTTCCCCACTTCTGTTCTGGGATTGGCAGAGGTTGCAGCAACATTGCGAGTAGACTATGTTCAGATTTGTTCTGCTGGCAGACCGCACACTCTTACATACTGCAATACGTCTCCTTTAAGACCTTTCCATGAAAACCTCTCCCTCAGACATCTGTAAGTTTTGAGGAAGCCCGGGTGTCCTACCAAGGGTGAGTCGTGTACCTCCTTCAAGATTTTATGCTTCAATTTGGATTCTGACACTAAGAATCGATGATGTCATCCACCACTTTGTACTGATCATCCTGGGTGTTACTATTCATTAGCTCACAAGCAAATGTGTTTTTGGAGTATTCTACCAATAAATGTGCTTTCCAGTCAGCGGAAATTTGGGTTAGTAAGCAGATGGCGAGTTTCCTGGACAAAGCATCTACAACCACATTATTCTTTCCTTTCACATATTCAATGTCAAAATCAAAAGCCTGAACCTTGCTTACCCATTTTTATTGCCTCTCATTCAAGTCTCGTTGCTCCAAAAAATATCTCAAACTATTGTGATCCATACGAACGACAAACTTGGCACCCACCAGATACTGCCGAAACTTGGTTAGTGCATGTACGATGGCCAACATCTCTTTGTTATAAATGGAATATAAGCGTTCTGTTGGCGTAAGCTTTCTGCTTTCATAGGCTATGGGATATCTAACTTGCATCAGTACCACGCCAATGCCTTCTTCGGATGCGTCGCACTCCAAAATGAATGGTCGACTGAAATCAGGTAACGCAAGTATGGGACAAGTGCTCATTGCCTCTTTCAACTTATCAAAAGTGAGTAGCACCTTTCCATTCCACTGGGAAAAACCCTTGTCAAATCTGTTAAAGGTGTGCTAAGCTAAGACAATCCTTTAAAAACCTCCGGTAATAACTGCACAGTCCGAAAAATCCTTGCAATTTCGAGTGATTTTTGGGGAGGCCAATCAAGGATAGCTTGAATCTTCTCCTGATGAACTTGAACTCCATATTTACAAACATGTCTCAAGTACAATATTTCTGTCATACTAAATTCACACTTGGATCATTTGGCAAACAAGGACTTATCCTTCATGATCCTTAGGACTTCATCTAGATGCTTTAGGTGTTCTTCCCATGTCCTGCTATAAATATCATCAAAAAAATCAATAAGTACTTATGCAATTATTAGTTATAAATGTGATTCATGCATGATTGGGATGTAGCAGGTGCATTCGTTAATCCAAACGGCATGACCAGGAACTCATAATGCCAATAGTGGCAACGAAAGGTCATCTTTTCCATATCTTCTTCCCTCATGCGGATCTGGTGGTATCCGGAACGGAGATCTATTTTTGAAAAATAGACTGCGCCATGTCATTCGTCCAACAACTCATCTATTCTTGGAGTGGGATATCTATTTTTATTTTTATTTTGTTCAATGCACGATAGTCCACACACATGCGCATCGTCCCATCCTTTTTGACCAATACCACTAATGACGTAAAAAGGCTAGAACTAGGACGGATCCATCCTTTCTCCAGTAGTTCCTGAATCGTTCTTTCTATCTCATCTTTAAATTTCTTGGGATGGCGGTAGGGTGTGGTTATAATCGACTTGGCTCTTGCTTCCAACTCGATAGTGTGTTCAAACCCTCGATGAGGCAGCATGCCAAGAGGAATGTATATAAAAACTCTGTCATAATCACTCAAAATATTCTCAAGATCATCATCCTGGGGAGGTGTTCGTTGCCCTTTTATAGGTTCTGCCGAGACACAATAATGTGCAGCCCAAGCAACGTCATCATGCCGGAAAATTGCCTCCATCCGATGTGCAAAAACTTCCTTCAGACCCTCATTTGCCATTCTGCGAAGAACAACCTTCTTTCCATTGATAACAAAAGTGAAGTCCATCCGTTTTAAGCTCTAAGTGTATTCATCAAGTGTCTCCATCAACTATATGCCCAGAATAACCTCCATGTCATCAAGGTCCACTATGAAGAAATCCTCGATCAACGTATAATTTGCGATTGTGATGCTTAGTTGAGGAAGTTCTGTGCAACGCAGAAGAGTCCCTTTGGCAACCTTGACCTAGAATCCTGCATGTGTCTCCGTAGGTAGATCGCTTCACCAGAGATGAGTTTATGAAGTTTAGAGTGGCTTTGCTATTGAGCATCACCATAACCCTTTGTCCTTGAAGGGTTCCCCTTACACGAAAAACCATGCACCTTGGGCTACAGACTAGGGCAATAGTTCCTCTGCGCTATACCAATGCTACAATTCTTTCCGTATGATTCAAACCAACCATTTTGGTGTCCTCATGGGGTTGGTTGTCTTCAGACGGTATATCTTTCTATTCGTCCTCATCATCAGACATGACCTCAATGTAGTGGATTTTTCCTTTCCCGAGGCATCTATGCCCAAGTTCCCATGGTCCTTTGCAATTGAAACATAGTTTCTTCCTTCGGAGCTCCTGTCGAGTAGGTTTGTCCAACGATGGCTTTCTTGGTGGAGGTTTGTTATCTTTGTCCCTCAAAAACACCGATGGTTTGGAATGTGAATAACTTCGTGAGGATGACATCGTTGATGATGCCATACTCCTTGCCTTCTTAATGGCCTTCGATAGAGTGGCAGGATTGAACCCTTTTACCCAACCCCTCAATAGTTCTATCAGTCCATCCATGAAAAGCACTATTTGTCTCCTTTCAGAAATGTCCATGACAAAAACAGAAAGTTTCTAAAATTCCGCAATATACTAGTCAACCGATCCAATTTGCCTCAATTGTGCCAAATCTTTAAAATTGAGTTCCAGATCTTTACCATCAAATTGATCTATCAATCTCTTAGTGAATTCCGCATAGGTATTTATTTGATAATGCCCTAATGTGATAGTGCCATGATGCCACCATTCATGCGCAACTCCCTCCAAGTGTAAGGCTACATTTTTTAACTGCTTCTTTTTCTGGCATCGGATTAAGCTAGAAGTATCTACCTTCATTACCCACGCTTACACAGATATGGATCCAGATCTTGCAAATTATGACAAATTTACTTTACTCAACTTCCTCCTAAGATCATCATTAAAATATCCTCTGTTTCCGCCTCCCAAATACCTCATTCTCAGATCTGCATAATCTTTGTAGGATATATCTTCCTCCAAATTCGCATTCTTCCACTCTTCTCTCAGTTGTTCTTGCATTTCTTCAAAGGTCAACTACTTCCCTCCGGGTGGTGCCTCCATTCATGTGGGAAAAGACGGCATGGAAGGTCGAGAGCGTGCTGCATGAGGGTTTGCTTTACCCAACACCGAGTCCGCGCTATGACTATTTTGTTCTCTAAATATTTTATTGTTTGCCAACTTCTTGAGAGTCTCTTCCATGAGTCGTTGAGTATCATTGATCTGTGCCTATTCCTCACAAGCTCTCTCAATAGTGACACGAGTTCAGCAGATGTGGGTTCTGGTTCCACAGCCATTGTATCAACAGAATGAGTTCTTCTCTTTTAGCTATAAACTCTCATAAACTGTCCACATGCTGGCAGGATCGAAGCTTTGATACCACTGTAATGATCCAACCCACGCAACTAGTCTCAACAATCTTTCTCCCAATATGGTGATCAGATGGAAACTTGTACACGATTCTGAATGGCAGTATGGTTAGGTGGAGTTGGTCTACGGATGCCAAATGCAACGGTACGGACAATGTGGAGGCCATATGGTACAGGTTGTACAGTGTGATAGAAGATGTGTCGTACAGTGACACAAGGGAAAGGTCGTGCAATGTCTAGGTGGTCGTACAACATGAGGGGATGGAGATGACAAATGGGGCCGTACACCAATGATGTGAAGGTCATACGGTGTGAAGGAGTTGTACGGTAGACAGGTGGGGTTCGTACGGTGGACAGACAATGGTCATACAGAGGAGAAGCCCAATGGCCGTACGAAGGAGATTTGTAGCAGTACGGTATGGGAAAGGTTGCATGTTGCTATTGCACAGAAGGTGTTTCCAGTCTTTCAAGCATAATAGTTCCCAATTCGTCAAATAAAATCCAGACAATAATGGAGATCGTATACAAGTAATTCTTCAATTAACATTTGCCAAAAGATGGTGCTCTGATTTGCTAGAGCCACGCAAAGTATTACAAGCGACAAAATAAGGTGAGGATTGAGTCCCACCGAAACTGGAAGCGCCAAGTAGGGAAGATCTTTCACTTTTGAAATGGCAAACAATAGAGAATCCCAACTGGAATTCGCAATACAAGAAATAATCTAAATCACATGCCTAATGACTACCTACAAGCCATGCTTAAATACTCGTCGGAGAAAACTTTTCGAGGGTGTACAAAGATAGCCGATGGCAACACAAACTATGGAAACAAAACAAAAATGGGTCCGAAATATATTAAATCAGTCGGCTCAATAACAATAATTTGATTAATGATTTATTTTATAATAGGAACATTACATGGGACATGTTATTGAACTTGGCGTAAGGTGTATCTTGTCACAAGGTGGCAAAGTACATGATTTTCAATTTCTCAAGCGCCACCAAATTTAATAGCTAAATGAAGTGATTATAAATAGAGTACAAATTCATTCCTTTGTTATTCTCTAACAATCATCTTGCAAGTTGCGTTAGCTGCAATTCAATTCTGTCGAGATGGGAATTCCTCTCACAAAGGGATACAAAAATGAAGATCCCAAACCTCTGCTCCAACCTGGTCTCATAGAAGCAAAGATGGAACAATTTGACATTATCTACAGTGATCACTACCACTTGGGATTTAAGAACCAAACACACCCGTTATGAGAGCAATATTTTCAAACTGGAAAGAGAGAGAGAGAGACCGTGCCAAATTTAGTTTTATATTGGCCAAAGTGGAAGAAGAAAGGGCTCTGGACTTTATGGTGAACCTCCTTAACCTGATACAAACAAACATGGATGATGAAGAGGAAGCGTAAGAAGAAAATGCAGAAGTAGACCGAAATGGAATCTAAAGAGTCAACTTCCTTGATAACAGAAATGGAACCAATTCCGTTCTTTTTGTAATTGTCGGTGTAGTAGATAGTTATTGGTACTATAAAAGCATGTTCCTTATAGATACAGAGGGGGAAGAAACAAAAAGAAATGGCATAATTTTAGCTTTGTCTATAATGTAAAGACTTTGATCTTTTTGGGTTTTCACATGAATACAAATATCGGTGTATTGTCATTCTTTGGGCCTCTATTTCATTGTTTTGTGTGAATTATTTCCCCTTTAAGATGATTAACAAAGTTATGAATCTTGTTATCTTTAAATAACAATGTGTGGGTGCTTCAAGAATGACCTTCCCTATTCTGCATTACGTTAAGTTCTATATAGATGAACTTTGTTTCATTTGTGCATTCAATAGTCAATGTTTATATCTATTTACATAGCTATGTGTAGATGTTAGTTTCTTTCCTTCTTTCTGGTTAAAACCATATCAGCATTCATTCATTGCATAACTTATAGAAAGAGTTGTACCTCTGAAATTCAGAGATGGGTTTGGTGTAATTGGACATCACCTTTGTTTGTTGTGAATGTTTTGATGTTTTTATGCGCTTACTGGGTCACTGTAATATCTGAAATTCAAAGTGACAAGCCATTTACCAACAATATCATAGATCTACTATTTGATAGAATGTAGTTTGACCGAATCAGCAGTATGCACTTGCAAATGATCATTTGAAAAGCCCTAAAATGAATAATAACTCAATTGCTTTATAGAGGTGAAAAAGGGAACATGAAAATTGGAAGTTCAATCTCAATGAATGATTGAGATTGAATGAGAAAGTGGCAAATCTTGACTAGCTTAGAATAGTAGTGAGGGCTAAAAATGGGTGGATAATTATCTTCAATTATTTATTCATTTTGGATGAATAGATGTGTATGTCCTAAAAATAGAGATGACATAATGAGGGGGGTTACAAAGGAATCTTGTCTCGACATTTATGAGTTATGGGAAATTGATAATAGATATTATTAGGATATGGATAAATGGATAATGAATATTACATGTATTTTATCGAAAAGGGGATAATGGAAATTATTTTTTCACTAATGATGGAAAAATAAAAGGGAAAATTGGAAGGGTTTGATTTTATGTCACTAATTTTGTTTATGTTGTGTCCTGTCATCAACATACAATACAATTATTATTATGCCACCTTCATCATACTCTTTCACATATAAATTTGGATCATGAGGGTTATTATGGAATCCTTGAGTTTGGGAATATTCATCAATTTTAGCATACCAAGCCCTTGGAACTTGCTTCAAACCATATAAAGACTTCCGAACTCTGCAAACCCTGTGTTCTTGTCCTGGGCTTTCAAATCCTTTGGATTGTGTCCATTGGAAATATAAGAGTAACTGAGAGGGGAGGGGTGAATCAATTACCACTGAAACAATTTGAAATCCCTTAAATGTCAATACAAACTCTCTTATAACTCACAACTCAGTTAGAACTAGAAATCCACTGTAACTCTGTTAACAAAGAAATCTTGAAATGTTAATGTGCATTAACCTTTAGTAACTTAGTTGCAAAAGGATAACACAATAAGAATATAACATGAACACAAGAGACACCAAGATTTAACGTGGAAACCGAATTTGGGAAAACCACCAATGCAACTAGTTACAACTTTTCACTCTTCTAAAATGAGCCTTGTTAGGAGCCAACCCTATTAAAGGTTACAAAACACACTGTTAGGTGTGACCATGTTAAAGGATTTAAATCACCCTATTAGGAGTGGCCTTGTTAGAGGTCTTGAGACACTTCAATCTAGAAATGCCACCTTGTTAGAGGATTTTCAAAATGACTGTTAAGTCAACTCTGTTAAGAGATTTCTTCACTGCTACAATTGTTAGAGTAACAATGATTGACCTGATTGATGAAGCAATTGAATTGCAGATTCAAATCACTGTTTTGGTTTATCCTCTGGATCCTTCCTAATCAAAATATTATTTGCAACTCCTTGGATGTTCTTCCCTTTAATCAAATATCCTTCTTAATTCGCATCTTATCTTCTTCCACAACTTCTATATTTCAACCCACAACTTGACCTTTCATATATATGAAATGCAATCTCAAGTCGGCTTGCATAAACAAAATAAATAAATAAAGTTATTCTAATGCAGGTCGGCTTGAACTGAAACTAAGTCACTCGGTTACCACTGAGTTCCTTGGTAACCAACCTGACTCAATTTACATTGAACTTCTTTGGTAACCAACCTAACTTGGTTACAAATGAACTTCTTTGGTAACCGACCTAACTCGGTTACAACTGATCACTGAACTATGCTCGGCTGATACAGGAGTCTTCTAAGCTCGGTTCCAACTGGAAGTGCTTTGGTTAGAGTATAACATTTGGGTAACATCAATGACAATATACAATTGAATAATTGTTATCAACAATCTCCCTCTTTGGCATTGATGGCAACATAACATGTCATAAGCAAAGAAAACTTTGGAGCAAACATCCTTAGTTTGATTCTGATTCTTTAACCATGAAAACTCCCTTTGAGATTCTCCCTCTGCCCTCTTATCTTTAGACTCCATCAGATCAAGTTCTCCCTCTTTCAAATATTTAGATCACTTCCTCTGATTCTTCCCTGAATACATCAATCTCTCCCTTAAATGAGTATATGACATGATTCAACCTCTCCCTCTTTGACATCACATGCCAAAGACTTGATACAATGTTTTTATAATGTACCTAATGTACTGATTCATATGCAATGAACTCTAACTAATTTGCATCAACTTGATAGACCTTCAATATAGTTTGGTTGATGCATCACTAATCTGTACTCTAGTGAGCATCAAATAGGGGAATGACCCCTAGCTTTCCTCTTAAATACAAAAATGCATCCTTAGGTAATGGTTTGGTAAATATGTCAGCAACCTACACTTCTGTGTTCACATATTTCAATCTTACCTCTTTATCTTGAACTAATTCTCTCAAAAAATGATACTTGATTGCAATATGTTTTGTCTTGGTGTGTATCACTGGATTTTTGGATATGTTGATTGCACTTGTGTTATCACAATAGGTAACCACTAGATCCTTGATTTCTTCCTTCATTCCTGACAACAGTTGCTTGAACCACATTATGTTGGAACAATTAACTGTTGTTGCAAAATATTCAGCGTTTGCTATAGACTGAGAGATGCAATTCTGCTTTTTGCTTGTCCATGATACTAACTTCTTTTGAAGAAAGAATGCTCCTCCACTTGTGCTCTTCCTGTCATCAATGCTTCCAGCCTAACTAGCATCAATAGAGGATTTCAATTCAAAGTTTCCTCCCCTCTTGTACCGTAGACCATAGTCTTGAGTGCCTTTTAGGTATCTCATGATTCTTTTGATTGCCATCATATGATTTTCTCTAGGATTTGCAGAAAATATTGCAACTATACCAACTGCTAATGCAATATCAGGTTTTGTGTGAACAACATACTGAAGTTTCCCAATCATAGATCTGTAGGTTGTCTAATTTACCTCCTTTGAATCATCATTCTTCGATAGTTTATGTCTAGTAGACATAGGTGTTCTAACTGGTTTGGAATCGAAGTCTTAAATATTTTATCTGACTGCAACTCGGCTTTCTCTGTCTGACACTCAGTTCCCACAGTCTGTGACTCGAGTTCCTTTGTCTGAGAATCAGTTAGAATTGTTTCCAACTCAGGTTGTACTGGTTGCAACTCAAGTTGTATTGTGGGCTCGGTTTCCTCTATCTGAGACAACAAACATATAGTTTCAGTGACATCTAAGTAAAGCAAATTACCTTGTCTGATTTCCAGTCCCAACTAGGTATCCTTTACCATCCAGTAGCTTGGCCTTCCCATTCATGAATTCTACCTTGTATCCAATGTTATTTAGTTGTGCTACACTTAGAAGATTGTGTCTCAGTCCTTCAACCCAGTAAACATTGTCACATTTGAGTTCATCAGTTAATGCACCAAAACCTTTTCCCTTCACATAACATAGTTCATTGTTTCCAAATTTAACACTTCCACCATCATAGTGCTCCAAGTGTTCAAACTTAGTTTTATCACTAGTCATGTAATGAGAACAGCCACTGTCTATTATCCATGTGTCATTCTTGCTGACATGAGAAATGAGTGCTATCTTTTCATTATCCTCATCATCAAATTCATCTTTAATAGCAATATACACCATTTCATCTTCATCATCACTGTCAGAATCTTTAGCAATGTAACAAGATTTCTTACCTTTGTCTTTGTAACTTTTGAAATCTTTCTTGCCTTTGAACTTGCTGAATTTTTTGTCATCCTTGCTTTCCTTGTTTGGACACCTTGCAGCAATGTGACCAACTTCTTCACAAAAGAAACAAATCAATGGAATTTTGCCTTTTGGTAACCTCCTTGCAAGCAGAGCTTCAATAGCTTCAAGGTCGTCATCTGATTCTTCTTCTTCTTCGTTGTCAAACTGTTTTCCTTTTGAGTTTCCTCCCTTTCTAACAAGAGTTAGTTTGGCTTTGAAAGTTGATTCTATTATATCAAAGTTATCCAACTCAAAAGTTGTTAACCTTCCCACTAGTGCATCCAAAGTTATATCATTTTTGAGATCACATCTCATCTCTTGAATAGCTGAAACTCTAATTGCATAATAGGAAGAAGAGTTCTTAATACCTTGCCAAATACTGTCACATCATCGATTGTTCCTCCTGAGGCTCTGATTGCACTTACGCTTGCTTTGATTCTTTCACTATAATTTGCAAAATTTTCATCTTCTCTCATCTTCATCTAATCAAATTGGCCTCTTAGACTTTCTATTTTGGCTCTTCTCACATTGTCATCTCCTCCATAGATCTTTTGCAACTTGTTCCACATTTCATGAGAAGTAGGTTAATCTTTGATTTCATCAAATTCAAAATAATTGAGAGCAGAAGCAGTGTCAATCATCATTGTGTTGTAATTCTTCTTTTGTACCATTTGATCCACAATCAAAGGATCAGAAGGTGCCACATACTTGTTCTCTAGAAATTTTAGGCTTGTGTCTCCAATAGTTGCCAAATGCAGCTTCATGAGTTCCTTCCATGCTTTGAAGTTACCTCTATTCAACTTAGGAATCTCTCTTCTATAAGACATCTTGATCTTTAGCATAGGTCCTTGAAACCTTTTTTGCAAGCACTAAATGCTTTGATACCAATTGTTGAAAATATAAGAGTAACTAAGAGGGAAGGGGTGAATTAGTTACCACTAAAACAATTCCAAATCCCTTAGATGTCAATGCAAACTCTCTTATAACTCATAGCTCAATTAGAACTAGAAATTCACTGTAACTCAGTTAACAAAGTAATCTTGAAATGTTAATGTGCATTAACCTTTAGTAACTTAGTTGCAGAAAGATAAAGTAGTAAGCAAATAACATGAACACAAGAGACACCAAGATTTAACGTGGAAACTCAATTTGGGAAAACCATCAATGCAACTAATTACAACTTTTTACTCTTCTGAAGTGAGCCCTGTTAGGAGCCAACCCTGCTAAAGGTTACAAAACACAATGTTAGGTGTGACCCTGTGAAAGGATTTAAATCACCTTGTTAGGAGTGCCCTTGTTCGAGGTCTTGAGACACTTCAATCTAGAAATGCCACCTTGTTAGAGAATTTTCAAAATGATTGTTAAGTCAACTCTGTTAAGAGATTTCTTCACTGCTACAATTGTTAGAGAGTAACAATGATTGACCTAATTGACGAAGCAACTGAATTGCGGATTCAGATCACCATTTTGGTTTATCCTCTGGATCCTTCCTAATCAAAATATTCTTTGCAGCTCTTTGGATGTTCTGCCCTTTAATCAAATATCTTTCCTAATTTGTATCTTATCTTCTTCCAAAACTTCTATATTTCAACCCACAACTTGACCTTTCATATATATGAAATACAATGTCAAGTCGGCTTGAATACCCTTACAAATAAACAATTAACATCCATTAAGTCAGCTTGCATAAACAAAATAAACAAATAAAGTTATTCTAATGCAGGTCGGCTTGAACTGAAATTGAGTCACTCGGTTACCACTGAGTTCCTTGGTAACCGACCTATCTCGGTTTATACTGAACTTCTTTCGTAACCGACCTAACTCAATTACAACTGAACTTCTTTCGTAACCGACCTAACTTGGTTACAACTGATCACTAAACTATGCTCGGCTGATACAGGAGTCTTCTAAGCTCAATTCCAACTGGTCGTTCTCGATTAGAGTATAACATTTGTGTAACATCAATGACAATATACAATTGAATAATTGTTATCAACAGTGTCATATGCATCTCTTCATCATTCAAGAATGCATTCTTAACATCCATTTGGTGAAGAGGCCACTTGAAATGAATTGTCAATGCTATAATAATTCTGATAGTACTTATCTTTGCTACTAGGGCAAAGGTTTCTATGTAATCAATTTCCTCCTTTTGAGAGTACCCTTTTGCCGCTAGTCTAGCTTTGTATTTCTCAATGCTCCCATCTAACTTGAACTTAGTCTTATATACCCACTTATTGTGGACCACATTCTTTCCTTTGGGAAAATCCAGTAATTCCCATGTGTTATTCTTTAGTAAAGAATCATATTCACTTTCCATAGCTTGTTTCGACTCATGCTTCCCTTTAGCCTCATCATATGTTTGAGGGTCATTAGTTTTCATTATGATGGTCATTACAGCATAATTGACTTGTTGATCCTTTTGATAAATTTCTTGAATATTCTTCATCTTTGGAGATGAACGAGATTCCTCAAACATATTAGGGGTCACCTTAGGTATTTCACTAGTTTGGAGAACATTGGAAGATTCACCATTATTTATGGATACTTGTCGAATAAAAGGGAAATTTGGAAGGGTGCTAGTGAATAGGAAGAGTTATAGAATATGATGCAACAAGGTTCTAGATGATGGTTGAAAATAGATCTCTACAATTATTATATCCAAACCCTTCAAATCTAACAAGGCTAATCTAAATGTCAATTATTTTCTAATCCAAGAAAACAAAAAAGACCATCTAGATCAAATATATCAGCAGAAAGAAATTGTTATTGTCCCAGTAACAAGATATGAATGAAATCATGGAAAAGGTAAATCTTCTATGAATTCTCATCCATTATCAAAGCTTCTGCACTACTTGCAAACTACTTCTATTGCTTTCCCTTCCCCGTTTTTTCAAGACATTGAGAATCATATAAGTCAACCTTTCGGCAATTGAAACACTTAATATGGCTCAAATCTCACTTGATATGGCCTAAATCTTTCTTACCTCATTGAAAAGAATATATATCATTCATTTCTTAATGACCCCTCCAAGATCCTTTCTTGCCATTTTTCTTCATCATCCCATAGCTTCTCAAAGGTGGGAAGCTTCTAACAAGCACAAACACCTTAACAAAATGGTTCCCCAAAATGGAGAGAACCCATCCGGGTTTGAATACCAACTCTTCATTCTCCCACTCACCTCAATTATTGTAAGCAAATCATGAAGTCCTATGATCCTCGTGAAGAAGATGGTTACCGTGTTTGTGTCACTCATGCATGTACATTGAGTTTTTCCTCCATCAATGTCTTACAAAAGATGTTCACAAATTAATAAGGAGTGGTCAAAGCATCATACAATTCAAAGTACATCAACCTACATATACAAACTTTTGAAAGTACAAAACAATGAAATAGAAAACAAAAGTTTACAATTGCAATCCAATGGTAGCTTGCAAGGGAGAAGGGAATTTGAACTCGAGATTGGGCAAGAATTTTGCAAGGAAGGTTGTTGATGCATCAAGTGCTACTGGATCTCATGAAGACGGTGATTCAGGCAAGGAGGTAGCAAGCCAGGCGGATGGGGACCCACGGGGTGTCCAAAATGACCGGGGAAGGAGTTTTAGAGGAAAGATGTTGGACCGAAGATTCGCCGAAAGGCGAGGGAAGCTATCAGAAAGGTTTCCCGTGATCCTCTACACTCTCAAGATCATAGAGTTTCCTCAAAGCCTTTGTTGACTCTTTTTGGGGTCAAACCAACAAGTAAATCTAGTTTCCCAAACATCCAAGATATCTCAGATAAGGAGAAGGGGATATTTGCGATTGTTGTCCCAAATGAGCTGATTGATCATGACATAGGGCTGATGACAACTACTCTGGTGGGTAAGTTTGTTGGTCCTCAACCAAATATTGATGTTGTTAGAGTGTTTGCCAAAAAGAAATGGGATTTAAAGGGCAGTGTGGAAATCTCGGCGATGGCGAAAGGTTTTTTATCTTTTTCCTCTTCCTGCCAAGAGGACTTTACAAGGATTTTCTATGGGTGTCCTTGGGTGATTGGTGAGGCTGCTCTAGCTCTTCAGAAATGGTCTCCAAACCTGGATCTTAATGACTCCTTTTTTGTTCAAGCCCCAGTTTGGGTTAGGCTTCTAGAACTCCCGCTAGAATTTCGGTATGAGGATATATTCAAAGGCATTGTTGGCTCCTTTGGAGAGTTGTTGTCTATTGACCCAGTTACAATGTCGCGTAGAAGGCTAACAAACGCCAGAATTTGTGTTTGGGTGGAACAGGATAAGGACATGCGGGAGGTTATTGAAATCCTGTTAATCATATAGCCATTATATATTTCATATGAATGACAGTTAGACAGTTGAATGTTATGATCTTGTGAAATGGAAATTAAGGTTAACCATTTTGATTCATGTGAAAACTACTTGTTGATTTCTCATTACAACTCAATTAAAATGGATATTTACATTTCAAGAAATTATAAAGATAATTGCTAGTGGTATGGTGGTTAGCCATTGTGACAAGTATGAAATGCTTTTGTTTATAGTTATCTTGATTTAAATTTGAAGAATATGTTATTATTGTGGAAGTGTTTTTTTCCTGGATGCAGAAGGAGACAAAGAGGGGAGGAGAATTGTTTTACAAGAATTAAGGATTGGGGCACCAAAAAGGTCCATTGACAAGTTATCACGTATGGGCTCTAACCATCTTGGTGAAGGATTTAATGGCTAGGCAACACGGAGTATACCTTGGACAATCATGAGCTACCTGGTCGGTTCTTAATACAAGAAAAACATTAGACTTTTATTAACATAAAAAAATGTTACCTTCTTTCTATTTGGCGACCACGGAGTAATCATTGGAATGTAAATCTACATATATTGTCACCATAGTATTTTAACACCTATAATTGCACCTACATGTATATATATATATATATATGTGTGTGTGTGTGTGTGTGTGTGTGTGTGCACAAATTAATATATTGATAAAAAGAATCTCATGATTCAAATTACACACGCACGTGTATATATATAATATATATAGGTGTACGTACAATTATAGGCGACACCAATAGCATGATGTCAATATATACTTGATATAACTTTGAGAAAGTATAATCTTCATGTCTTTATTTTGACTCCATATCAATGAGCGTTGCCAACATCATATCGACATTATTCCTTTTTAAATTTTAAAAGTGTGTAGGAGTTACGAGTGACCGATGGTTGCCTATACACTGTCACTTTTTTTCTTGTAACTGAAGAGTGTGCGGGTGGTCTATTTTTTTATGCTCCCCGCTATCGAAGAACGACTCTCTTCTCTTGTCTCTCTATCGTTGATGGCTCTACGTTTTATTGAGTAAGGTATTTCATCCTCTGATTGTTATTACCTTCGGGATATATCTTTTTGTTACACATCATGACACTTCAAGCTGTAGGAAAGGCCACGCCATAACTATCAAAACAAAACTCATTCTTGTGTTGAAGCTCATGATTACGAGCCGTGATTCCGAACGAAATTACCACTCTGAGGTCATGCAACCATATACTCAAGTTATGTTCATATGATATTTGTCTTTTCTGGTGGTTTCAAGATGTTTGTCTATGATGTATTGAATGTCTATGATGTTAATATGCATCCTCAATCATGGATAAAATAATACTTGTCATGACCACAAGCTTCCTATGTTGAATCAGAAACTATAAGAACTAGTTCATCTCACTTATTTCCATGCGTTTCGGGTGCTAGAAATCTTACAGACCCGCTCAACCATGATTTGTTTGACACCATTGTGATTTTTTGCAAATACATATTGTATGCATTGTTTATGGAGCTAGCTTTGATATATTTTCCCAAAGGCATCAATCTGACCTGTACAATGGTACTGACCATATGCCATTGAGATAAGGCTCAGATTTGAAAAAATAATTATGATTGATAAGTACAAATGTTTTATATACACACAAATCTCCCAAGATACACCCAAGACCAAGAGGGTCAAGCATGAATGGGTGGGGAGGAGAAACACTCCTGCAGTAACAAGTGAATGTCAATAACAAGTGTAAATGAATAATTAAAACTGCACATATTGAGTCAACTCATGGTTGTCCAAAATATATTTCGGTCGTCAAGTCAAGCAGTGGGTGATCGAGCTTTCATAATGCCCATCTAAATCCTTGGCCAAGGTAGGTTAGTGGCATGCTTGCCGCAATTGATCACTAGAGGTCAAAGTACTAGCTAACAGAGGGGAGGTTGATAGAGGATATCCACTGCCTTTCCTATTGCTTACATGACACTCTAACACCAGGATGCTCGGGTGGCAGGACCATGGTGCCCCAAGCCTAATCCCGAGGTAGAGAGGGTCATTCTCGTATGAGATTGTGTGTGGGATAAATTAAGGTCTGCAGTTGGGGGGTTAAACCTATGTCAATGCTTCTCCTCTTCACCAAATGCCGAGACTTGTACAACACCTTGACAGTTATTTGATACATGTACTTTTGATCCTTTGTACGTTTCTTTCCTTAATTTAATGTTATTTCTTGAGATGTATATATAAATGCATTATGCATGATGTCTTATCAATATATTGGTAGATGTTAGTTATGGAAGTCATAATAGTTTCCTTTCAAGTTAACTAGATAAAGGTTGCTACTTTACTTCTGTTACTTATTCTTATATAATGAATCTGTTTGTTGGTTTCCTTTCTAAATGAAATAACTAATATAAGTACCTTTATGTCATTCTGTTATGAAAGCCAATTATAATCTTAGAATATGTTTTCTATTTTTCAACCTAGGTAAAATAGTATGTTACAAATCCATTCTAAGCTCGGTAAGTGGATTCAAAAGCTTGATTTTGAAAGTGTTTCATTTGCTTGTTTTCGTTGTAAGAAGGCTAGACATATTGCAAAGTTGTGTCCCTCTTTCATTGCTGAAGAAAAAGCCAAAAAAGCCCAAAAAAAGGGATGGAGAAAGAAAAAAAGGCTTTAGAAAATGAAGAGAAGAAATGCGATACTCCCAATAAGGGCGGTCGGGAGTCAAAGGAGCCTGTTGTTCATTTACAAGAGGAGAACACTAAAGAGGATGCTAACCTTCGCACAAACAACCACCCTTAGGAGGTTAAACATGAGGAGGAAAGTTTGAGAAGCTTGAAAGAAGGGTGCTCTTCCAACTCCCCTCAAGATGATCTTGAGAATATTTTTGTTGTTCCCGATTCTGTTGGGGTGCAATCTCTAGAAGAAGGAGAGATTCAGGACAAACGGAAGTCTATGGAAAGTTTTATGACTAAGAATCCTTATCAGGAGGCTCAGCCATGTAATGTGATGGGAGAGTCTAGGTGACAGTCCTTAGATATTGGATATAAGAACCCCCTGATAAAGAATATGGAGCCCCTATTTGCTCAATGTGAAGGAGGACAAACGTCTAATGAGGAATGGGAAATGGTTTCCAAAAGGAAATCAAAGAAGAAAAGCAATAGGGATCCATCTCTAGCCTCACTAGCAACGACTAGAAGCAAAAATAACCAAATGTTGGAGCTTAGCAAAAGACTCCAAAAAGAAAAAGGGCGAGTATGGTTAGAGAGGAATTAGCATGTAAGAACATAGCGGATAGAACTCAGCTTACCATCCAGGAGGCCTGCTCTCAAAAGAAGAAATGAAATTCTTTTAGTGGAACATTTGTGGTTTGAATGGACCACACAAACAAGATGTTTTAAGAAATCTTATTCGAGATCATAAACCTGATATTGTTCTGATTCAAGAGACCAAGATGGTTAAGGAAAGAGTGGAATCCTTGAAATTTTGTAAGAATTTTGTTGTGGTTGGCTCTAGTTCTGAAGGTGCTTCAGGTGGACTTGTTGTTCTATGGAATTCTTATAAACTAAAAGGTGAGGTTATGTTTGAAGGAGATAACATCTTGTTAGTTAAGTTTGCCAATTCAAGAGAAGTCTACAGTTGGAATATTTTGAATGTATATGTTGCTAATTCTAAAAGGGGTCAGTCTAGATACTAGGATAGAATCAGAAATCTTACTAGTAGGATTTTAAGTGGTAGATGGATCACCATGGGAGATTTCAATACTCCTCTAAAGAGTCATGAAAAGAAGGGGGGATCGGAGATTGATTTGGATAGTAGGATGGATCTTATGAACCTTATCAATGATCTAGCTCTTATTGATGTTGACCTTCAAGGAGTTTCGTTCACTTGGACTAATAGAAGACTTGGGGAGCACTGTATTCAAGTTGGATTGGATAGGGCCTTAATTACTATGGATTGGCTTTCTTCCTTCTCCTGTTCTCTTTTGGCTTTAGTCAGAATTGTGTCAGATTTCACTCTCCAATTTCTTTGATGCTGGATTCTCTTGGCAAGAAAAGAAGCTTTCCTTTCAAGTTTGAGAAAATTTGGATAGGTCATCCAAGCATTCGGGATAAAATACAAGAGTGGTGGTCAATAAACATTGATGGTACTGCCACGTTTAGGGTCGCCAAAAAGCTGAGGAATGTTAAAGAAAAAATCAAGATTTGGAACAAAGTTGGGAATATTTTTGAGTCGAAAGTTGGGGTTCTCTTGGAAATTAGCCAGTTACAGGAATCTATTCAAAATTGGGGATATGACCAATATAGAATGATTAAAGAAAAAGCTTTGCTCTCTCTTTAATATCTAGATATCATAGCTAAAGAGAAGGTCTATTAACGGAAGAGATCTAGGTCAATATGGTTGTTTGAGGGTGACAAAAATACCATATTTTTCACCTTGCCGCCCTCAAGCATTGAGCAGCGAACAAAATCTCCAAACTTGTTAAAAAATGATAGGATTATTCGGGAAGAAGAAAGTATCATTTTGGAAGCTAAGAAATTTTTTTGTAGACTTATTATTTGTGGATTCTATAAACCTATCTAGTGACAAACAGGATATTCTCCTGAGTCACATTCCTTCAATCGTTGGGGCTGATCAGAATAAGAAGCTTAGTGCTATTCCTTCGGGGGATGAGGTGGAGAGTGCTCTCTTTTTCTTTGAAGGTGACAAGACTCTGCAACCAGATGGGTTTCCCATGTTTTTTTTTCAGCACTTCTGGAGGATTCTCAAGAATGATGTGAAAGTTGTCCAAGAATTCTTTGGCTCTAAGAATCTTCTGAAGGAAGTCAATGTTACTTTCTTGGTTCTGATCCCAAAGGTGGCTGGTGTTGACTCTATGGATAAAGCCCGCCCTATTAGTCTCTATAAGTCATTTTATAAAATCATCTCGAAAGTCCTCACTTTGAGTCTATTGGAGATTCTTCCAATGATTATCTCTCCTCAACAATAGGGGCTCACTCTGACTACGCAGATCCTTTATTCAATTATCCTGATGCATGAAGTTATTCATTCACTTGATGCAGCTTGGAAGCAAGGGTTCCTTCTCAAGCTTGACCTTTCTAAAGCCTATGATAAAGGTGGATTACGACCTTCTACTGAAGATTCTTTCTGCTTTTGGTTTTGATAGGAAGGTCTGCAGGATGATATCTCAATTGGTCTCCACTGCCTCTATGGTTGTTATGGTTAATGGTGCACCTTCTGCTTTTTTTAGACCTTCTAGAGGATTAAGACAGAGAGATCCTCTCTATCCTATCATGTTTGTTATAGCTGTCGAGTGTTTAGGCAGAATGATTTTGGCTGGTATTACCTCAAATAGCCTGGAGGGTATTAGGTTGTTATCAGATAACAACATTTTTTCGCCGCAACAATTTGTGGATGATACCATCCTTGGGGGAGCTGCTACCATTAACGAGGCGATAAACATGAAGGAGTATCTTATTTGTTACAGTCAGGCGACAGGGCAACTTATTAATTGGAGCAAAAGTTCCCTATTTTTTGTCAATACTAATGTGGAGTTTGTAAATACTCCTGTGGAGTGACAGAGAAGGATCACTGGCATTTTGGGCTGTAATATTGTTGAGTTTCTTTCTATTTATTTGGGCCTTCCTCTTGGGCTTAAACCTCCCGACTTCTTTTGGGATAGTCTTGTGGACAAATTCAATAGGAAGTTGGATGGTTGGAAAGGAGTTATTCTCAATCAAGCGAATAAGGTCCAGCTGCTCAAATCTACTCTTCAAAATCATCCTACTTATGCTCTCAGCCTTTTTCATATTCCTTCCAAATTCGCTGAAGCCATAGAGGTTTCAAAAAAGATTCTTATGGTTGGGAGCTGAGGATCACAGAAGATTTCCCCTTATTTCTTGGGATAAAGTATGCCTCCCTAAAAGGATGAGAGGTTTGGGGCTAAGAAAGATCAGGTTGTTTAACCAGGCTTTGCTGGCTAAACAAGTTTGGAGAATTTTCCAAAGTTATGGGGCTTAGAGAAGAATCTTAAACTCTAAATATCTTTACAACAGCCCTGCCTTCGAGGAGTTTTTGATGGCTGAAGACATTCCTAAGGCTAGACACTTGGCCTCACTGAAAGTTAAATGGAAGTCGGGCAATGGAGACTTTCTTTTTTGAGAAGATAATTGGCTGCCAACTAAAGTCCTGGAGAACAATGAGTCTTTCAGAATTTAGAAGGATCAGTGTGTGACTAGATATGGGACTACAGTGGGAAATTATTGGGTGGAGGGTGGATGGATTAATCTAGGTGAATTTTCTCCTAATCTTCGGCCTCTCATGACTCAGTTCTCCTCTATTGTCCTTAATAATAAGCAGGACTCTCTAATTTGGGAAGTTACAACCTCTAGTGATTTCTCTGTGGCTTCAGCTTATCAGGTGATTTCCGGTGACCAGGGTGATCCTCCTTGTTGGGCAAAGGTTTGGAATTCGGCCCTTATTCCCAAAGTGAACATTTTTTCTGGATTCTTCTTCAAAATAGAATTCTTACTATTGACAATTTGCGTAAACGTGGTTTTTGCTTACCCAATATGTGTATCCTCTATTATTTGAAGGTAAAATCTGTGGATCAACTCTTTATTCATTGTTCCTTTTCTAGAGAAATTTGGTCTCTTTTTCTAGGCAAGATCAATCTTTCTTGGATTTTTCCAGCCAGTATCACATATTGTTTTTCTCAATAGTCTTCCCCTATTAAATCTTGCAAGCAATTCGTGGTCTCTCTCTCCCTCATATGCTTTTGGGTATTTGGAAAGAGAGGAAGAATAGAAATTTTAGGGACAAAGCTTCCCCTCCTAAGGTGGTGTACTCCAAAATTGAAAATGCCATTGTGGAAAATCTTAATGCCAAAGGTGTTGGTGGTCTCATTTTGAAGACAGTTATTGAGAATACACATTCAGGGAATCTTTCTGAGAAGAGGAGATTGGAGAGTAGATGGTCCTTCCCTCTAAAAGATTGGTGTAAGGCTAATTTTCATGGGGCAGCCAAAGGTAACCCTAGGCAGGGTGGGTGTGGGGGAGTGATAAGGAATCATTTTGGTCATTGTATGGCTGCGGTGGCACTTCCCTTGGGAACTCAATCTAACCACTTTGCTGAAGCAATGACCAACCTTCAAATTACCAAATTGACCCAGGATAATGGGGTCTCTAAGCTTTGGTTGGAGGCTGATTCAATGAATATAGTTAAGTGCCTAAATGGTTCCTCTAGTCCTTCGTGGACAATTGATAATATCATTAGGGAAACTATTGATATTCTTAATTCTATGGATAAATACCATATAACTCATGTTTATTGAGAGTCAAATAAGATTGCTGATGCAATTGTCAATGTGGCAGTGAGGTGTGACCAAAAGATGATATGGCAAGGTAATACAAATTTGCCTTTGAATGTCATGTCAAGCATTGATTTTGACATTATTAACGGAAAGGAAGGGACAATTATTAATGGGAATGGAAGTACTTAGAAGTAATGGATTGTTGCTTACGAGACACTAGAAGGGAAGAAAGGACGACAGTTGTAATTATATCTTCGTTCTCTCGCATGCTTTTTTGGTGTTTTTCAGACATTGACTTTTATTGCCTTTATTCTCTGCTTATTTATGCTAATACTCTCTGTAATAGCCTTCTAGTTAGCAAGAATCAAAGTGAGAAAATGGGTGGCCAGTGCAAGAGATGAGAACCCCTTAACTGTGAGAAGTGGAGACAGCACACCAAAGTTTGGGAGATTCTTGAGAGAGAAGGTCTAACCACCTCCATGGAAAGACTCCATGGTGGGAATCCTCAAGTCACTCAGTTGTTCTTGAGAAAGTGGAATGAGGGCACGTTGAATGTGGGTGGTCGGAATATTACCATCATAGGGGAGCTTATTTCCAAGGTGACGAGCATCCCAATTGCGGGCAAAAAATTCTATAGGGACCGTAAGTTCTCGGAGGGTGCTATTGAAGAGTTGCCCAAGGAGCTGGGTGAGAGTGAGGCACTGATCAAGCATGAAGGTAAAACCTACTTCCAGCCCAAGTGTATCAAGAAGCTCCAGGGATTTGTTTTGCGTGCTATTGTTTCTAGGGTTTTCTCGCACCATTTTTCCATTCTAAACCATTTTAGGCATGGCATTAAGATATCCATTCTATTTTATCTTTATTCCTTGATAAATGCCAGTATTAATGGTTTGAGAGTGAAAATTCTCACCAATTCTCCCCTTCATGATGGTTTAATGTTGCTTATCTACAAGCACATTAAAATTCATTATGTGGGGAAATTTATTGAGGTGAAGGGCATGGCAGAGGATGAAGAGGAATCGAAGGATTCTCGGGGTCTCTCTGATACTGAAGACAGTGAGGGTCTACATTTGGAGGATGATGATGTGGCTCCAAAAGGTAAGGTCAAAGGCAAGGGGTCTATTTCTAAAGCCCCTGTGAAGTTGCCTAAGAAGAAACTGAATGTTTCTCGAGGTAAGAAGGTTGTGGAATTTGACAATGATTACCTAGTAGAGGATGAAGACATGGAAACAGATGTCGAGGAGGTGGATTATAGTAGAAAGAAGCAGGGGAAGGGGTTATAAAAAAAGTAGATGAAGGATAGCCCAGTCATGAAACAGGCCGAAGTTGTTGGAATCTTCTGATGATTATGATGAGGAGGGTGATGACATGGAAATAGAGATTGAAGAGGAGGAGAAGTGTGAAGCCTTTAAGGAAAAAACAGAAGAAAGGTGATGATGGTGCCAGCAAGGGCACGGACTCCCCTCCGAATCTTATTAATGACCAATATGGGGAGGACTCTCCTGTCGAAGAGGCTGAATAGGAAATTCAAGCCACCTAGACTACCCAGGTCAAGAATCCTATTGAAGTCCGAAGTCTCCTCTGCTCCTTCCAAGGGTAGGAGAATGGTCTAGAAGAATATGAGCATGAATTTGGTGAGGCTCGGCATTGCCAGAGAGAAAATTGATCTCTTGGTTGCTGAGGTGGAGCCAGGCAAAGTTGGAATCGAAGAACTTATTGACCCTTCAATGATTATCCTTAGTGACTATAATGAGGAGAACATGGATGTGTTGAACAATCTGAGAAATAGCCTGTTGGATAATTTCAGGTCCATCAAGTGGTTGTTCCATCAGGTTGTGGATTTAAAGGACAAGATGGGTCTCCTGGAGGGAAGGATGGACAGCCATAGGATTCCAGACATTGCTGATAAGGAGAGCCCTATGATGGGATCTTTGAATGATATGGCGGCCTTTTACAGACTAGGGGCCACGGTGTTGGAGCTGGATAACAAGGTTAATGGCATTGAGAGTACTCTGAGAAGTTTTGCTGATCAGAGTTATAAAATTCTCAGAGCCTCCAACAAGCATATCAAGATTCTCATCAGTAAGTTGGAGAATTTTGCAGGGAAGAAAGCCATTGTTGTTGTTCCTGCAGATCCAGGTGGAGCTACTGATAGCAAGGATGGGCTGGGTAAGAGGACCAGAGCCAGTAATAGGAAGATGGCTGCAGTTGTCTCTACTGATGTTAGTCAAATTAAGGAAGCAGCTGAAAAAGTGGACCAATTCAAGATGCAGGCTGTCGAGCTTTTAAAGAATATGGGCTAAGTTCCTTTGTGTCCTAGTGCTTCCTGTGTCTTTTGTGTTTTCTATGACTTAGTTGGTTTGCTGTCCTTTCGTTGCTGGCTTTTGATTGTCTGTTGGCACTGTCCTTTTTTATCCTAGTTTGCCTGATGGGCTAAATGTTTAATCTTTAAGGTTTCCATGTACAAGGTTTCAGGGGGCCTTCAACACCTGTTTTCTTAATATTAAAAAAAAAAAAAAAAAATACAGTTGCTGGAAAAATACTGAATACAAAAAAGACAAATGCCACAAAGTTAACAATAACCCATGAACTTAGCACTCCAAATCAGAATGAGGCACAAACATGTCTAAAAATAAGCGCGTCATCCAAAATAAAATAACTAAAAGCAATGCCTAAAATTTAACCCAAAAATACACCTAAAAGAAACTAGTGTTAGCACCTAAGGTCAGGAGCTTTGACTTCTAAAAATAATGCCCAGACATTATTTGCACATATACAGCAGTTTCATATACTAAGAATAGACAGTTTTCCAGCACTCAACAGCAGCATCAATCGCTAAATTAAAGTTTGATCATCCCGATTGATGTTCCAAATCACCAACCAAGAAACTCAAAAAAAAATAACACGATTTAACTTGGAATATTCCTTTTCTTTAGTAGTTTCTCCCAGTTATCCACCTAAGATTTAAGCTTAACTTATATTAATCTTCTATTTTTGGCCTTTTCTCACACTTAACCACCACATCAGTTATTATTAAGTGATAAAATCTTCCAGCTTTGGTCATCTCTCACTTGATCACCTCATGCCTTAATTTTAAAAAGCATTGAGAGTGCTTAAATATTTTCTGGATGTACTGCATCGATATTTTAAGATCAATATTTCAGATCACGTTCTACAATCCATCATCAAGAAGAGGAAAATATTTGGATGAGTTGCAACAGTACTCCTTAAAAGGAAGGAGAGCCTGAGACAAAAAATAACAAGATGGAGATGCCAAAGACAAAATTAGGGAAAATATTTTTTAACATCAGCATTTCAGATTATACTCCATAAACCATCATCAAAAAGATAATATAAGATAAAATAAATTTATTAATGTCCAACAAGAGACTGCCAAAAGGGTCTAAGGGACTAAAAAGCATATAACCAAGGAGACAGCTAAAAACAAGGGCACCAAACAGTGACCAAGAAAGAGCTAACCAAGAGCAAACATGAAAGCAAGAGAAAAACCACTTGGAAGAGGAAAAACTTAAGATAGATTGCAGAAAATGGTCATTAAAAGGGAGGAGAACCTGGCACAAAAAAAAGGATGGAGATATCAACGATTTTTTTTGTTTTTTGACATTTTGTCATTGACAGCACCATCCTAAGTCTTTTTAACTTTTTTGTCATTTAAATCTCCATCCTCTTGCTTTTTTCCCAGGCACTCCTTCCTTTAAGGAGCATAGTCTGCAATCCATCCTTAGATCTTCCTCTTCCAAACAATGGCTCATGGAGTGTGATCCAAAACCATGTTTTTAGAAATCTTGATCCATTTACATCCAAAAAGATTTTAATTTTTTTCTATGAACTGTGGAAATACCATGGAAGTTATAGGCATTAAGGATTGTTTTTGGTGATGTGGATGGTCAAATTTATATTCATTGTATGAGTTTTACTACAATTATTATAGCAATGTAACTTTGTACCAAATTACAAGTTCCCTTTTCATTAAATAGATGAAATCTTTACACCTTTCTGAAGACATTTTACATAAGGTATTTGATAAACATTGAACAATGAACACAATCAGAAAAAAAATTGTGATGAAATATTTCCAAGAAGAGTGATGTCAAAGGAGACTTAAAATGTTAAGATGGATAGCCATTACAAAGTTGTATTCAGACATATGATATCATATTTGCATGTGAAAATGTCACATCTTTGATTAAGAACTAGTTTGGTTAGATTTAGTTCGTGTGATAGTGAAAAATATTTTAACGCAAATCCTGTAATGATACTTAACCACGTAGTTAAAAAATCGTAACTGCAAAAATGGTGTGTGTATTGCAATTTCTTCCACAGAAAAGTGTGAAAAAAGATGTATGCAATAATATAATAATGTATGCATCTTCATTAGTGGATAAGAATTTTTTTTTTTATTTCTTGAAAAAAAACACATTCAACCAAGCATCTAATAAATCAACTGCATAAGCTATAATTCTACTTAAAATACAAAAAATAATAGTAAAATACCTCCACGTTTGCCCCTCGGTGATAATCCATTGTCAATGTCTCAGCTGTACGCTTTCCCTCATCGTAACAGCTTCTAACACCTAAGAAAGACATCTTTTAATTAAAACAACAACCTAAGTATTGGAAGAAACTGTGTAAAAAGTTTTGTATCATACTGCAAGATGACATTGATCTATATATGCTAACATGACATCGACATATACATGCTAAAACAGATTTTTTCCAGTACTCTTTTTCTTAATTATTAATTGTTGTGTAAAACTCCCATCCCCGTCATAAATTTTGAAAGCAGAAATATATACTTGCACAGAATGGCATCAACCAGAGATGCAGATGCTCATGCCATAGGGACCAAGACTTGAGGACAAGTGCAATAGAAATAGGATTCTCCTCTAGTAGCTTTTCCCAAAACGAAAGTTTAGGCAATTAGGATAGATGTTTGTAATGACTCCCAAAGCACTTAAAATTGCAAAGAAACACTTAAACTGATTTCCTTCTAGGATATTTCAATGTTGATGAGAGACTAATACACATAACTAACAGCAAAGACATCATACATGCAACAAATGGAAGCACGTGATGCATACCTATGGGATTGACATTTCCCCAATATGTCTCCATTTGTGGATGCTGAAGAGGATCTCCATAAACTTCACTGGTGCTGGTGAGCAAGAAGCGGGCCCCAATACGTTTTGCCAGACCAAGCATATTCAATGTTCCCATCACATTTGTCTTGTACAAATATTAAGGGGCTCCAAAATCAAGAAAAAATTAAATCAAGTAGCAGTTTTTTTAGTCATTTTTTTGCAAAACATTAGTAGCAAATAGCAAATAGCAAAAATATAGAAAAAATGAATCCAAGTAGCAAATTTCCTCCTAGAAATGTTAATTGCATTCAGTTTTCACATTCATCAAACAGCAAGTTGTTGCATTGTACTCCCATCCCAAAAGGGCAATGATAACGACCTTAGCTCTCAAGGTATTAAAGCGACATCTCTAAACAAGAGAGGATCTATTGTGGAATTAGATCTGTCCTGTAGCACACTTGGTGATTGACCATTCTTTAAATATAAGGTACAAACACCAGAGATCTTGAATGCTGTATCGTGTCTGGAGGTGATTGAAATTGATTAGAATTAAAATTAGTTTTGGGAGTAGGTTTGTTCCAGGTAGTGCTGGTATCTGCCTGCTGCAGGTTCTGAGACAAGTCCACTTGATTTATTGCTTCAATATACTTGGTAACCATCATGTTTGCAGCTAGACACTACATAAAGAGAATTGCCTGCTCTTTAACTTATATTCATGTAATTTCCACAGTACATAATGTTAGCTTTTAACTTCTGGATTAAAAATGTTAACAATATTACACACAGTTTAATCCAGAAGTTTAAAACTGACATAGTATGATCCAAAACATTGATGATGAAAAATATTAGATACATTGTGATATTGCTATCATTATGTACTGTACAAATTACAAAAACATGATGAAACCATTCTGCTCTCTAGCTATTTAATCTGGATGATAAATTCTGAAGTATAATCCAAAACATTGATGATGAAAAATATTGCCCACTGATTAAATCAGATAATTTTTTAAGTGTTCTTGTAGGACAGTAAAATGTGTTTCATTTTCATAGAGGTCATATGCTGCTATGTTTCTTATACTATGAAGCCTATGCAAACAGTAAGGTGTAGGGTGCCTAAGAAAGTAAACTTTTTTTGTGTTAGGAAACAGATTTGTCCCGGTGGTAAGTCTTTTTGCCAGCTATTGCTCCTGAGACCAGCCTCATAAACTTATGAGAGTTTGCTTGATCTGTTTATATAGTCAACATAGCACAGCATTACGGCATCCACTTCAAATGATCTGTGGACAATCAAATTATAATGTAACTATTTCAATCACGGCCATAGTTCTGGGGAGTTTTGTATCACTCATCTGGTTTCCATTTTAGTTGAGGTGCCTCACACAAAACATGTAAATAAAAGTACACAGCCAAGAATCCAGTAAACTTTGGAAGATAATGCACACCTATAGAAGAAATGAGTTTTCAAAGTCTGAAAATGAGTAAAGATTGTGATATTGCTATCAGATTTAACTGTGTGATTTTGAGTCAAACTCATTGACCAATGTTTCATGAGTAGTGATTCAACATGAATCCATCTCTCATGCCGGAGTAGTACTGGGATGGGTGACCTCCCAGGAAGTCCCGGTGCTTCACCCCTGTGAGCATCACCTAGATCCACTGAGTGCTAAGTGTTCCATTTATTCTCATGAGAGATGGATTCATGTTGAATCACTACGCATGAAACATGGATCAATGAGTTTGACTCAAAATCACACAGTTAAATCCTGATAGCAATATCACAATTTGACTTGCTGTCGAAATTATCTCCTACTTATCAATGAGTAAAGATGTTTAGGCAAGAAACTGTGGAACTTTAATTTTACTTTTCTATCAACATTTTGGATCCCATTCCATGATCCATCATCAGGTGATGCAAAAGAACAATGTTATTCAAAATGTTGATATATAGTAAAACTTAAGTTGCCCATTCCAAAAGGCATCTCTACTTGCTCGGACTGTGAACTCTCAAGCCAATGCCCAGTAGATAAAGAAGACCTTTCTACCACAGAGTTGATACTGGTAAGACTGAGGTGTTTCCTCAAGTAATTAGATGTAATCCAAGTAATACAGTGTTTTGAGGATGGGCACAGAGTTAGAAATGGTAGGAGATGTTTCTGAGATGACGAATATTTTTTCCCTGGATGCAAGAAATGGGGGGCTAAAGAAATTATACGTGTGAAACTCTTGTGGGTGTTTGATAATCAAAATTCAATGTTGCTATAGTCTATTGTACCAAGAGACTGAGTATATACATTGAGACATTATAATTACTCGTGCGGTTAAATATAATTTATTAAACAAAGGTATATTGAACATTCAAATGAAATCAGAAACTACGAAATCTGCTTCATAGTTAATGAGACTGCTAATGTCAAAATAGAGGCACAGTCATACTGAGAGAATAGAGTACTCGGTATTCAATACTAATACAAAATTAGTCAATGTCATATCAACAAAATGACCAATCCAAAAGCAGAATCCTAGCCCGACAAACTGACTGCTTGTTTTAGCAGCTACACAATAAGCCTCATTTTAGGTTCTGCTAGCCTGTAAAGGTTTGGGAGAAAGACCCTTTTTTCTTTTATTTCTGGTATTTCATTTTTTGTTTGCTTGAGAATGTCTCACCATCCAGAAAAATATCAAGGCTTCATAACTGCTTTCAAAATGGAGCACAGGGCATACCTGCCAAGGGGAGCTACTTAATGATTCCATTGGGGCATCTAGAGTACAATTTCCTAGATGCCCCTGCATACTACATGCTCTTCCCCCAATCCCATCACACAGAACAAATCCCTAGGCTGTGTAGGGTGTAATCATAAGCGATAGGGATTACATCATAATAACTGTTTTAGCAGTTTAGTCCTGACACTCATTAGCTCAGAATATATAACCAAAGAAAATCCAAAGGAATCTACACGGTCTGCCGAAGGACCCAGGGACTGATACTTCGAGAAGCCTCTTAAAAAAGCTTAAATCATCGAGTCCCCTTAAACCAATCACAAAAATGATCGTTAGCATCCATCCAATTGACACATCCCATATTGATTGAACAGTAATATCGAGAGCAATGTTAGTCTACAGGTATATCATGGAATAGTGTTAGCTCCCTGCCCCACTCCTCCAGATATGACATATGCTAGTGCCTTTGCATCAGTCAACTATGGAGGCCAGGCAATTCATTAAATGACAAAAGAGGATATCCGACACAACTGACAGAAACCCCCAGGCATATCTTCTCTTACCCGAAAGGAAGATGAAATGAAATATCCTCTTATAGATTAGGGTTTCCTATAGATAAGAAGCCGGTGAAGAACCCTACAGTACTTTAGGGCCAATGAGAGAGACTTGACTTAATAATACAGACGAAAAATATAGCAACGCATTGTGCGCACAAATTAAATATCAGAATTTACCTAAACACGAGAACTGAGAAGTTAACATACATGAACACACGAAAGCAAACATGAGTAGACATAATAGCAACTTCCAAAAACAAAGAAGGTCATAGTTGGCAACAAAGTGTGGATATGATTGTCTTGACAGGATTGTACTTGTAATGTACAGGAGAAGCAGGGCATGCAAGGTGGTAAATCTGATCCACCTCCAACAATATAGGTTCAATAACGTCATGGCGAATCAGCTCAAAGCGAGGATTGTTGAAGTGATGCATAATATTCTCCTTCCTCCCTGTGAAAAAATTGTCAATAACAATGACATTATCTCCCCTCTCCATTAGCCTGTCAACCAGATGGCTGCCCACAAATCCAGCTCCCCCTGTGACGACAATTCTCAGAGGCTGCCTCCTCAAACCCATCAAAACCTTGGAGGCTGTAATTGTCTTGGTACCACTATTATCCACTGCATTTTTATTTCTATTGAAAACGAATTTCTCAGAGGTTGGCACCACATAATTACTTATTCCGTGCCTTGCAAGATTGGGCTGAAGCATGAAGATTGTAGTGGCTATCAGCATACCCACCAACACAAACAGCAAGCGTTGCTCTTTAAGTAGATAGTTTACCGGTCTGGCAATGGATTTGGGCTTCTGGGGCTTGGGGAAATACGGATCTGAATTGGAAGGGCTCTGACCTTCTTCATCCCTACGATGATTCAGGCTTGACTGCTTGTGCATTTTGGTCGTGTTTGGATATATTGACAATAAATTTTGAATTGGTAATTTAGTCAGGAGATTAGATTTGCTTCTGCATTTTTATCTTCTCGATCAGAGCTGAATGCAGGAGATGCCTTCAAATTGGCAATGAAATCTGAATTGGGCGTACAGTCAGGACACTTACCTACTATTGACATGTCATTTGGGATGCCTTCTTAGTCAGGTGTCTGTCATTGCTACCAGCAGTCAACTCCAAAACTGCCTGACCCATTTCACAAATTATACAGTGTCTGCTATGTTGAACTCCACTTCGAATTTTAGATGTGCTCGCTATGACAATCAAGCCAAACACCACAAAAAAAATTAATCAAATTAACCTCAAACTCCCATATTTGCAGCCTTCCGTGCAGATTAGCAAGATGCGCGTTTTGGGAGCCTCTTGATAGACACAATCAACATGCTAGATATGTGCTTCAGACTTCTTCCTTAATTATAACTGTCCTTTCTTTACATTATGGCCGTCAAGCCTTCGACTTAAAGAAGTCTTTCCAGTCGCAATCGGAGCCAAAAAAACAGAAAGGTCACGATCAAGGAAGCTTATTTATTACGTTTGGAGTGAGTCTTGCATTGCATGCTGACATATGGGAAGAAGTCGAGATTAAGGTTGTTGAGGGTTGAGGAGCGCATATTTGGAACCTTTTTACGGGTGAGAGAAGACCTTACAACTTTTTAGACTGTGCGAGTGCTTCTGTCCACGGGTTTCACATAAATCGTTATTAATCTTTTCTTACAACCAATAATATTTGCTAATTATGCTGCAGCTACGTTAATCTGCAATCTCCCTTTTTAGAAGTTTTGTCCTACATTTTGTGACTATCATGGGGCTAGGTTTTTACCCCATGCGACACCCATGATCTCCTTAAGTTGGGACAATTCCGGACTACGCCTATTTCCAAAGTTTTCAAGCTGCACACACCCTAGTCAACACAAACACAATATATATCTTGCATAGCAAAATGATTGAACACAATATTTTGGAGCAAACAAGTAGCTTTATTAATTTCGATAAATGGCTCCTAGCTCGGTCTACATCAATCTCAACTATGTTGTTGATCACCACCCGAGTACTTCGTAAGCACTATGTACAAGTTCCCACCACCAGATATATATCCACTTTATGAACACCGGACACACACCTCATGCACTTCACGTCCCTGGTTGTAGTTATTCATGTAGATTCCACACCCCAACACCCTGTGTCATTGGAACTCGCTGAGGCGACCCTAGCTCATATTGAACCTGATCAACTTACATGGATAAGACCCAGGCCCCCTCCCTAAACGAGGACTCCGAGTCACTCTACACTCTCACCACTTATGCTAACACTACACTACTCTCTTCACGCTGCTCTACACTCCTCCTGAACTCCTTGCTCATTGAATGTTGTTGTGTGCCTCCTCAAATTTCTCCCCCATGACACTTCGCCTTGTGAACGAAAGCAATCACTGTAGAACGTTCATCTTTGAACGGTTGGGTTACTCTTATTCACCCATATTCGCTACTAGGATGAGGCCAACTTTGCAATAGAAATCAGTTGTGCTTTAGACAACTTCCTAAGAACCATTTCTAATACCCAGGAGCAGCCCTTATCCTTATGTGAATCAACCACCCCTTACATCCTCCTCCACTCTAAAATAGGTGACATCTTTGACACCGGCAACAATGACCATACAGTGTCACAAAGGTACCTAGTGCCACACTAGATGTTTAAAGAGGTAGGGTGGAGTCCCTATTCAAGAACTCCACGACCTTGTCTTCATATTTCCACATGTTCTCAACTCATTCCCAAGTTGCTTCTGCCCTAGTCTGGCCCTGCCAATGAACTAAGAATTCCTTCCCCTTTATGTTACCATGTCCCTGATCTTTAACAGCAATCACCTCTTCCACCTCCAAACCTAGTCTATCCTTGACAAATGTTGGTTCGTGAGTTGGGACATTCCTATTGTCGTCCTCCTTATCCTAATGATACAGATGGAGCTGGCTGAGATGGAACACATTGTGAACTCTCATGTGGGTTGGCAAATTCAACTTGTATGCCACCTTTCCAATCTTTTCAACCACTGAGAATGGCCCATCGAACTGACGGCCCAATGTTGTACTCAATCCTTTGGGTGGTTTGAACTAAATCAGATCCATCTTCAAAAAGACCTTGTCACCAAGTTTGAAATCCACACTACTCCTCCCTGAGTCTACATTGTGTTTCATTATTTCTGCAACCTTGACCAAGTTATGCCACGCAAGATCAACTTGGTCATGCCACTTCTACAACCTTTTCTTTGCATCTAGACATTGTAACGCCCCACCATGTGACCCAAATTAAGTTAACCTAAAGTTTTACTAAGTTTGTCAAACATGTATTTAAAGTAAAAGATAATAACTTAACAACAACAGTTATAACATAGTGAAAACAATTAACATTCACATAAACACACTATAAAATAAATTACAATTCTTAAGGGTCCCATGACGTTGAATCACATTTAAGTTTAATTAATAATAAATCTAATATATAATAAATCCACATCAAATAATAATATACTAGTATGAATCCATTTAAATTATAAACAATTATATATGATGCTACTTGGCAATAAACAGAATGCACAATCATCCACTGTACAAGTCACAAGGTATGAAAGGCTGAAATAATATACATCATGAAATAAATTACATCACCTCTTAAGATCTTATGAAATCAAATACAATACAATAGTACAACCATCCATCATAGAAATACAAGAACAAATAGAAAGGAACATTTGCACAAACGCATCCAGCAGTGGCATTTGACGGTTGGATCTCAATGGTATAAGAAAAAGCACTACCACCCAACTTCATAGAACCTAAATGACTCACTCCCACCGCGCTAAGCAGATAGTCTCAAGTCCCAAATAGGATAACAAAATCAAAAGTCAAAAACCAACATCTAGGTTCAAGGAATCACCTAAAAGAAAACTATCTCAAAGGGTACCAAGACACAAGTATTAACTAATCCCAGAGGCAACACAAACATGTAGGAAATCTACTATGCAAGTAGGCAAGTGTCATCACACGAATCAACGCTAGAGTTACCTTGGCAGTCTAACTTGACCTCGACCCCCTAGTGACTCTATGCGACACTAGTATCCTTTCATACTGACAAAGCATACTATCAATGCATGGTCGCAACCAAGCATCCTCTCTACTCCCATCCTAGTCTATACTAGCACTCGAGGCATGGGCAAGGAAATACAAAAACTCTTATTAGGTTCATTTTATTCCCATTTAGTGTAATGTTTTCACTTATTAAACAACTTACAGTGGGTTACCCTGGCAGCCGCTTTGGGCCCCGACCTCCATTGCAAGCCACTTCCTGACATGATATATAGATAACCTACCCTAAGCTCAGTAAAATTAGAAGATCACAAAAGACCACATACCATACATTAGTTCTTAAACAAGCAACTGACAAGTATTGCGAAACACTGATCATAATCACGGATTTCACCAATACAATCATCCTAACAGGACTGATCCCAAAATCAAGTATACATAAACCAATCCATGTCATAACATGACATCACCAAGAACAAATCATACAAACACCTCAGTCCTATAAAAGCGACTGAAAAGCAATCCAAATACAATTGATCGAAGACTCAAAGGTTATATTAGATAGATCACACCATTCACCTCAGTTTCACACAAGAACACTAGAAAGCAATAACAATCAATGCATCAAAACATCTCATAGAGCATACTAGACACATTATCGTAGTTGAGTATAAAAGATTGAGATCAAAACATCAAATGACATCAAAAAATATAACTCTCGAGCCTCTGGTAAACATCTTGACTGGTCAAAGCTAAGTCAAACCCGAAAACCCTAATACTAGTAAATCACATGTTACATAAAATGCATACAAAAGTGAATTTCATAATAAATTAGGTTTTGAAAACCCTAAAGTTCAATATTTACTAAAAGTTTTCAAATTAAATCATAGACAATTCTATAATGGAAATTAATTTTCTCAAACAAGAGTTTCAACCTAGAGAACTTATGAAAACAGAAACACAACAAACACGAAGAAAACAAGAATTCAAAGAATGAGCAACTATTGCACAAACCCACAAGATCCTACCTAGATCCAATGCTAAAACAATGAATGCACAAACACGCAAGAATCTTCCTTTTCCTTCAAAAACTCTCTTTTCGAAAATTGGCTCCTCCAAACCTGTGTACTTAGAAATGAGCTCTAATTTCCTTCAGAAAGAATTTTCCTCCCAAATCAAGGCTTTGATCATGCAATCATGCGAAAATCTTTTGTCTTTCATTACTATATTTTAATTTTCATGCACACACTTTATGCAATTTAATTAAAATAAACTTTATTAAATTAAAGCTTTCTCTCCCTTATTAAATCATGTGATGTTTTTAATATAATATTTATTAATTTAACTAATAATATTATTTAGAATTTATTAAAAATAAAACTCCTAAATAAATTATTATTAAATTAAATAAATATAAATATGTGTAAATTAGAACTTTAATCAAATCTTTTAAATTGAATTCTTTCATGCACATTTAAAAAACTTTTTAATTAAAGTATTCTTTTATATTTTCTTTTCCTCCACTTTATTAATTATTGTAAGCATAGTTTATTATTTAAATTAATAAGAATAATTAAAGCTCATTATCTAAATGCAACTCTAATTTAATAATTATTAACTAAAGAATCATAATAAACCAATATTATATCTTTAATCTTTTAATATTTTAATTCTATTTTTATCTAACTTCTTAAATTAGACTTTTAAAATAAATATTTTAAACTAAAGCTAATTAATTAAATAACATCATATTCTAATCTTTCTTTAACCAATTTTCTAAATTTAGACCTTTAAATTTAGACCTCTAATTTAGACTTTTTATTTAAAGCATAAATTTAATTAGTTTTTAATTAATCAAATATTCACATATTTTAATATTTTATTTTTAATCAAATAATATTTATTACTCAACTAATATTATTATTTAGAATTTATTAATAAAATAAAACTCTTAAATAATTACTATTAAATTAAATAAATATAAATATGCTAAAATTAGAACTTTAATTTAATCTAGTAAATTTAATTATTTTATTTTATTAATTTATCAATTAATTAAATATAATTAAATATTGAAATTTCTATATACAATTTTCATGCAACAACTTTAAACAATTTAAATTAAAATATCTTTATTAAATTAATTTTCTTTCTCACTTTAATAATCATGAGACATTTTTAATATCATATTTATTAATTTAACTAATAATATTATTTAGAGTTTATTAATTAAAATAAAACTCCTAAATAAATTATTATTAAATTAAATAATTATAAATATGTCAAAATGAGAACTATAACTTTATCTTTAAATTTTATTCTTTTATTTAAGTAATTCACAAGACATTTTTAATAATATATTTATTAATTTAATTAATAACATTATTTAGAGTTTATTATTAAAATAAAACTCCTAAATAATTATCATTAAATTAAATAAACATAAATAAGTCAAAAAAAAAAAAACTTTAATAAAATCTTTAAATTTAATTCTTTTATTTAATTAATTTCTCAATTAATTAAATATAATGAAATGTCAAATTTCTTTATAAAATTTCTATTAAATTAAATCATTAAATTATCTTTTAATTTGATTTGATTATAACTAAAAAATCACCACATACCCACAAAACTAAAAATGACAGCTCAACTAAAGACATAGGACAAAAATCAAATTCCAACGTTAAAATCACAAATTCACGTCACTTGACGAATTCAGATGGGTAAACTAACTCAGATACTTGTTCTACTTTCTAGGACAATTGGCTCATGGTTTAAGATTTGGACTCAAGAGTTATCTCCCCACTTATACCATTGAAATACTGCGATAGGGTACGCCCATCCTAGCAATTTAGGAAAGTCAATACCCGGTACCTGCAATCTACATAAAAGCCACACATGTACAAACACAATATTCTAAACTAAACAAGAAATGGTAGGAAGTGGTGCATCATGTAGATCTCGACTAGCAGGTGACTACGACTGACTTCCTTAACCACATCAAAAATGTCAAGCATAAAGAAAACATATGCGCACACCATACACATGCAAGTATGGGGTAAGTATCCATAGAAAACACATATAAATAATTCATCTATCTAACCATCATGAGATAACTAAAAGTCACTACATAAACATATATATCATTATTGAGGCAACATGAAATCACTAGAATAACTACTAACTCAATACACATATCAACTAAATATGAAATACATTTAATCTAATCCAGTAACCAAGTACTGATAATCATAAAACAAATTAGAAAAATGGCCTAAAAGGATCTAACAATACAATTAGAAAAAGTCAAGTAGGGGTAGGCATTACAGACATTCTCTCATATATCCACTCAACATTGTATGAGGAGTCAGTGATTGTTGTCATGTTGCCAACTCAAATGATGAGAACTGACTCGATGCACTCTTTTGCATGTTGTAGCTAAACTAGGTTGAGTCAAATAGCCTTGGTCATTTGGATTGGTCTAACCAAACAAGGTGCCTCCAATAGTCTTCTAGAATTCCATTGATCCTTTCAGTCTTTCCATCTGTCTCCAAGTGATGACTCGTCGACATAAGCAACCTTGTCCCAATCGGTTTGAACAACTCTTTCCAAAAATTGTTGGTTAAGCAAGTGTCCCAGTCACTTATGATACTCAATGGAACACCTCAATACTTCACCACATTCTTGAAAAAGTAGTCAGCAACATCCTCAGCGTTGCATGGTGCCTTGCATAGTACAAATGTGGCATATTTGGAGAATCTATCAACCACAACCATGATACTTGTATACTTGTCCACATCAGGCAAATCAGTGATAAAGTCCATACTTACACTTGTCCATGGTCTTACTGGCATAGGTAACGGCTGCAACAAGCCTCCTAGAGACTTTGTTACCACCTTGTCCTGTTGACAAATGAGACAACTCCTAACATACTCATATATATCCTTCCTCATATTCTGCCAGTAGAACCCTCTTTCCAATAATGCAAGGGTACTCTTCTACCCTGCAAGCCTTGCCCAAGGACTATCATGACATTCATTTAGGACCTCCTTCTTCACATTCTTCCACTTAGGAAGGTAGACTTGATCTTGGTTGAAGACCAATAACCCATCCTTGATACTAAACTTGTGAGTCCTACCCTCTGATGCTTGCTTGAACAGTTGTGCAGCCTAAGGATCCATTTGATACCCTTCTTTGATAGTATCCAAGACCTCCTCAAATAGTGTCACTCGGCTAGCCCCCAGCTGAACCTCACAACACTAGAACATTGGACATCTATTTTTGATTAATTTTTTTGACCAAAGGCCATTTTTGCCTGTTAATTTCATTTTTTGTTTGTTTTTATTCCCAAAAAGGTCAAAATTTCAACCAAACTAAAGTTTATCATCGAAAGTTTGACCAAACTAAAGTTTATCATCAAAAGTTCAACCAATGCCAAATTTATTTATTTTTAAATGAAACTCATTTCATTTTGACACTTGGACGGATTTTGTGTGTGTGCAAGTAGAAGAAGGGTTGTTTGCACGCATTGTGTAAAGGAGGATTGTTGGAAAGCACGAGAAGCAACATAGGAGGAAAGGAGGAAAAGAGGTACGTCATCTACGAGTGGCCTCCCATGGCATTTTGCATGAGCATCTAGATCCCCTCTTGGTTTACTAAAATGAATGTTCTCCCATTTCATTCCTCTTGAATTTGTCTTCACCCAAATGAATGTCCTCTAGCACTGGCAGATCACCATCTATTGATAGAGTTTTCAACGATTGCATGCCGATAAAAGCAAGGTATCCATGTCGTATAGCTCTTTTTTTTTCATCAGATGGTTTCATATTAATTTGTAATTCTTTATTTTTAAATATAGTTGATTTGTTTGCTATTAAAAAGGGGTAATTCATTCAGACTAGAGAGGGTTCTCTAATTTCAAGAATTGGGAGTACCTTCTACATTTGCAATTGTTTGTAAGTACAGATTCAAGCAGCTATTGTGCATTTGTTGGTACTAAAATATCTTTCAATTGTGAATTCTTAGATAGGCGCTGTATGCGGGTTTACTTCATATACTTAATCACTCAATTCATTGTTACCATTATATTTCTGCTAATGTTATTAGTATTTTTCAAGGGCACGACTTATAGTTTGACCTCCTCAATTCATAGATTGTTTTATGAGGTTTTGTTTCTTTTGCTTCAAAAATTTAGGCAATTATATTTGTGACAAAGATGCATCTCCATTATGCTTGAATATAGATACATATCGAACAAAATTAATATTATAGCACTGGCAGATATGTTGCACACAACCTATAAAGCAATAACTAGATGCATAATAGATACAGGTCTGAATGCAAATGATGTACAACATATTTGAATCACAAATATGTAGGATGCTTCATGAAGATTCCATGTGGGCTGCAAGAAATTAGAGGCACTTTCAACCTCTTACAAGAGTTGTCTTATGACCAATTACAACTTGGGAAATGCAAATGAAATTAAAGTTGTATTTGAAGGTTTTGTTGAACCCATGTATTCATGAAAATCAACATATGTACATTGGTGTCTAGGATCATGGGGGGGAATAGGATACAAGTAAGCACATAAAATGACGAAGGTTTTCCTAAATGAGTACCAAAAATGAAGAATCCCAATCAGGCAGTGACTAATGTAACAAAAAATATACTCTGCAAATTATATGAACAATGGATGGGAAGACATATACACATTGTTCGATCATAAGTGATAAAGGGAAAAACATAATATGATCAAATAGTGAAATAAAGATACAAATACCACATCAATAATCAACATACATAAATTTATTTCCAATAAAGAAATAACCTAAAAGGAGGAAATTATTCAATGAATACAACATATGATAAAGAAGTGTAATATCTTCTTTTATGAATTTATGATAAAATATAGATTGATCTAGCAAGAGAAATTACAAGGAAGTCAAAAAAAGAATTGTTCCTAGATGAATGATAGAAGCCTATTATTCTCATCTTTCTTCAGTCAGCATGAGTGATTGCCCATCCTGACTTGGCATTACATTTGTTTCAAACTCTGTAGTCTTGTTGGTGTGCATTTTTTTTTTATTGAGGGGTATTGTGTTTGATCATGAAAAAAAGATGGTGACATTCACAACTATGTGATGCATCATAATCTATCACCAATAGAACTTTTGTACCAACCAATTTTCATCAATGACCTTGTCCATTTGCTTGTAGCATGCCATAAATGGGGCATGAGTCCCATCACATCATTTACAAAAATTGCCTTAGCTTAGTTCATTGCTTGTGCAACCTCATCAAAATAAGTAGGATCAACACCAACTACATAATTGTAGGTCTAGCCTAGAGCAAAGTCTTACAATATATCACAAAAGATAAGTATATATGACCATACCATAGTAGAAACTTAAATATTTAAGTTCCAAACTCTCACAAACTTAGGAGTCCATCTAAAAAAAATTATATTATTTACCTTAACATTGATTTTCCTCTAATTCCCTTTAAATCTACCCTCCAATGTATCAGTTTCTACTAGCCATTGGACCTCAACAATTTCTTTCTTTCTTTTATTCTATTCAACTAGCTCTTTTGTAAGTTCATATCAAACTCTTACAAATAAAGATTGATATGAGATAATATGAGTCAGTAAACCTCCAAGCCAAATCTATAGAGACATGTCTCATAGCAATTGAAGATATTGGGATACCTCTATACCAACAATTTTTACTCCATATTTTCCACATAGATATGTGTTATAAATAAGCCTTCTAGCACTAAATTATAAACTTTCTTGTATATATGGTTCAATGGACCATTCTTAATTTTATACTTGGCACTAGTAACAATGGCAAAAAATGGCCTGGTGGGACTAAGAAGTGCTTGCACATGGTAAAGTTCATCCTGTAAATAGTTTGACAATGATATCCTATAAGTAGTTTGGTAATGAAAGGAAGATTTTATCGCCAGTTTCAATTTTTTTTTTAATCCAGAAAAATTGTAAACATTGGTTTTTGATATGATCAAGCAGACATTTTTTATTGTTTATGTCAGAGATGGCATATCTCTAAGGTTAGTATCGATGTTTCGTTAAAAACCCAGTAAGTGGGGGAAGGCTAAATCTAGAAAAAAGGACCCTTATTTGCCTCACTTAACAAAGGTAATAAGCTTCCATCAACCTGAAAGAACTTGAGAACAACTTGTTATATTACATCAATAAATATACCTATATTTCCAATTATACACATACCTTTTAGGTATATGCATGACAATTTCATTTTATAAGGGCTTTCTACAACAAAGATGGTGAATCAGCTCCTATCTAATTCCATAGCTAGAAAAAAAAAACATTATAACGAGTCATAAAGTAGTTGAAGAAAATAAGGATACATAATACAAGTCTACACAACTTTCCCTCAAGTATCATATGAGACATCCATAACTTTGTTACAGAACAACATTAATGTGGAGAGCCTTTAGCAAGGAAGCTACCATTTGTTTAACAAGTACCTGACCACCAGGCCACTCTCCATCCCTATGTTCTTCAATAAGGCTTTGTAGCTTAATGGGCAAAGAATTATCAACTACATGTTGCTTGGGCTTAGGATAATCCTCATAGATATCCTTTATCAACTTGAGTAGATTGAGTTGAGCACTTAAATCTTGATGATCAAACCTGCCTAAAAGTAATGGAGTTAGTCCATTAACAACAAGTGTTGTATTTATGCAAGTAGATTTTGTTATTATCTTAAGGAATGGATCAAGTATATGGGAAAAATATTGTACACTACAACACTTAAATAAAGTGACCAACTTCTATATGGCTTCCTTCTTGATCAAAGCTTTCTCAACTTTCCCATGATCATTATCATTAGCTAGAAAAAAATGCAAGTGGTTCTAGCATAGTTATTGCCCAAACCTCATTATCCAATAAACTCAAATAAACATCCAACCCATTATGCATTCATAGTTTCTCCCTGGTATATTGAGAAGTATAAGCCATATCATGGAGTGAATGAAAACCAGTCTTCTTTAAGTGAGAATCTGTAATAATGAAGTGCATTAAATGTGGAATGATGACATTTTCTTATTGTTATTCTTGTCTTCTCTTGTTTTTCTTACAAAGGCTATGTAATGCATTGAGTGCTTCACTATATATTTGAGAAACAAGATGTCCATCAGGACACTGAAGGTGAGGGATAAGATGCTTCATTACATCTTCTCATTGAAGATAGTCTAAACAAGTTAGATTAGTTGATAACTGATAGATGCATTTCAAAATATTTAAAAGAATAAGATGCTCAAACTTATTGAGCATCTAGAAAAGGAAAACTAGCAAAATTGAGATGAAAATACTAAGCTTGACTAATGTATCTTCTCAAGAAAACTCTAATGCTAGGTTTGGTACTTTCACCAAGTATTCTCTTGCAACTTTGACATCAAGTATTGGTACCATATGGGAAAGTATGCTTGATGATTCAGAACTCCAAACCCAGAGAGAATACATGATGTTGTATGTGAAGCAGGCCCAAACATAGATGTGATTCCCTCCCCAACAACTGTATGATTTCTACACATTGGTGGCCCATTCTTTTTGTTTGATTTTGGTGACAATTTTGTACTTGACTCAATAGTTCCATTATTTCTACCATTCTCTGCAAATGTAGACACTCGATAATCTAGTTCACCATTTGACTTTCTTTCTATTGATGCATGTTCTAGAAGAGGAAGGACTATCTTTCAAATCCTCCTGAGAGACAATAATATATTCAAGCTGGCTTGAGACATGCCTAAATGGTGGTTCCTTTTCTAATAGGCTTATCAATGGCTGCACTGGCTCATGCTAAGATGATGAAACTTGTGTAGTTCCAACTAGCCCATTCAAAGATCAAGGAATCTATTTCTATGACTGATATGTTCTAAATCTTTGTAATAATGGTATTCCTCAATGCTATCTTATTGTGTTTAAATCCAAGAAAGAAAGCTTTTGACATCCTAAATCAAACTGGTCACAATCCTTAGACAAACCCAACAGTGGAACTTTTTCCATCAAAGACAATCTAGTCTGATTCAAAGTTCCTTTCTTTGAATCATCCAGTATAATAGTCAATGGTTGTTGATTATTAATGTTGACATTATTGTTTTTGAACTAAAACATTGATGTGGTGGTGTATTTTACTATGTTTCCTTAATATTAACATAGTGGTGTATGAGATTATTTTTTGATGCATATATGTACACACACACACACACACACACACACACACACACACACACACACACACACACACACACACATACACATACATATACATATACATATATATTTTTTTAAAATCTTGTATGGATGAACCCAAAACAAATTCAAACCCAACCCCAAAAAATGCAAGGTGGTTCGATTTTGCAAAAAGTTGTCAAAGTTGTCAAGTGTAACTTTTGCAAAATGTAAAGTTGCTTGAGAAACTTTATGCAACTTCGCATTTTGACCAATTATGAACTTAAAAACCTTAATCATATTAAAATACTAAGTCCAAATTATGGTGGAGGAAAAATATTAGGAAAAATGATTTGGGAAGAAATGTGCAAATTGGTTGGCCTAATCTTGTGAGCATGATTTGTGTGTGTATTTGTAAATCTTGTATAATCTTGTAATATTTAATTATTTTTTATTATATACAAGATACTTCTAATGCTTGTATGTTTACATTTTGCATATTTATAGCCTGAATATTTTCTTGTGAAGAAAGATCGCACTTGGCAATATGAACTCGAAACAAAATAACGAGACTTCTGCTAGATTGTGGTCTTAGTTCTGAAGAAAAGTTGATAAATATAATTGTCCTTAGAAAAGTGTAAGGGCTTAAAGAATCAAAGAATTCTAATCACAATAGCCTAAAGTCATTGTAGGTAACATAGTCATGTTGAAGGGGGGCACAATTTTCATCGATTGATGAATGTGGATTTCCAGTTGGAGGAACATGGAAGTGTGAATATCCAAGCCAAGGATAACGCTTCCATGGAAGAAGATGATCTTGTGACAGATAACACAACTGAAGATGATGGTATTGGCATAGTTGATAATGTGCTAGAGGACATGATTTAACAAGATGGTATTTGGCATATTTAATCAAGATGATCATGATGATGAATCTAGCACATCTGATAATGATGATGAAGATAGTCTTGATATGCCTATTCTTGAGAAGGCATATGAACCCCTATACCAAGTCTCCCAAACAACTCTTCTCTCCACTATAGTGTTGTTGGTTAACTTGAATTTTATGAATGGTTTATCCAATGTAGCAATCTCATGTATGCTACAGTATGCCATTTTTGTCATCTTCAATGTTAGCATACCATTACCATTCATTATATTAAAAAAAACATATTTGTTGTTGTAAGTTGATAGGTGAGTTTTTGTTGCCGCCATCAAACATTCTGCCTCGTTCATACTGAGAATTATCTACTATTATGAATCAAATTGGAATGAAGTATCAAACAATACATGCATGTCCCAATGACCACATTCTATATCATTAAAAACATGAATTTGCAACAGAATGCCCTAATTGTCATATTAGTAGATATCAGTCATATCAAATAACAAAAGAGGTGCCTCACAAGGTTCTTTAATACATTCTCATTATTCCATGTCTTGAATGATTATTCGGGTGCACTATCTTGGCACAATTTATGGATTACCATGCACACAATAGAAATCAAGATGACATTATGTGAATATCTATGGATGGTTTGTAATGCCCCACTGAGAAATCCTTGGAACAAGGATTTAATACAAGCCAAGATATATATATATATATATATATATATATAGAAGTATGAATGCACATGAAAACATCATACTAGGATCACAAAGATTGCAACGGAAGACTTCACCAACAATCCCAACAACCAATAGATCTCCAAATGCCACAACCTAATTGACACGACCAAACTGAAGAACAAAAGCCAAAGATGATATCAAAACACATAATCTCTAATTTGTTGAATTATGGAACCACAAGTAATCCAAAAGGGTACTCAAAAATACAAATTACATTCTCCAAAAAATAGCGGAGAGGCCCCCCATTTTTCATATGAGAGAATAACAACTGATAGTCTCGCATGAGGAAGTACCTCTTCGCATGAAAAAGTACATTAAGCCACATGAGGAAACACCATCTTGCATGAGGACATGCTTGGCCTAGTAGCCAAAATGCCCAAACTGGTGTGGGGTTTCATACGGGGATTCACCACAGGCCACGTGAGGAAACCCAACACACCACACGAACATTTGCATTATCGCGTGACAAAGTAGAATTTTGCACGAGGATACAAATCAACAAGCCAAAATATATAAAGGTAAAAAGCTAGGAAATAAATTTCCTCCACAACAAGGAGTACCAGATCCACATTTTGAGGCATAGGCACTCGAAAACAATAGCTACTAGATGGATCTACATCTAACCATCTAACATAGCAATGAAGGGAAATAATTGAAAGCAACATCACAATGTACAAAAGCAACAGCATAATGTACTAAGGCCCCGTTTGGTTGGGGAAGATGAATTTTCCTCATAACCAAGTTATTTGATAACCAGGTTTTCGAAAACCTGGTTATGTATTTTAGGAAGATAGTTGGACCGTTTGGTTGACACGGAAGATGAATTTTCAAATCCATATTCTGCATTTGGTTGCCAATTTAGAAATTGGAATTGGAACAGAATATGACTAGGAATATCTTTTTGTTGCGTTTGGTTGTTCATTTTCTAATTGGAATTGGAATTTGATGTAAAAATTTTTAATCTTATTTAATTAGTGAAACACAAGGATTAGAATGAGTAAAGTATTAATACTTATGATTTAATTTATTTATAATTAGACTACATTATTATTATTTATTATTCTTGAATATTCACAGTTTTATTTTGTTAGTCAATAATAAATAAAATGATTATTATTTTTTATTTTAATTCTATTTATTAGCAAAGAAAAGTAAAAAATAATCATACATGCAATCATTTGTACGAAGTTATTTTTTGTCCCATTGTTGGAAATTGTGATCATATATATTATATATTTTTGAAAAATTGTGTAAGACAAATTTATCGTCGAATTGAATTTATTGTCAAGTTCATCCGAACTTCATAATTGTCGAACTTGAATTGAAACTTGAACCTTGTGACTTAGCCGCTAAATATGTGTGTTTGTGTCCTCTCTCTATCCCTCCCTGTGTTTGTGTTCATCCACATGATTTGGCAGAAGGATTGGACACAATAAATGTTGTTTATGCAGATGAATTATTGCCTACACTATATGAGAATTCTCGCATCTCTTAAGACTAGTTGCCGACACAGAGAGGGATTGTGAGGCGTGTTGTGGCTCTTGGTCGGTATCTTCAGAATCCATTGGCCATGGTTGCAACATTATATAGTCTTGGCAAAGAAATATTATCATTGAAGCTTCATTCACTAGAACATTTCCTTACTCCAGATGAAAAGTATGAAGCTGTTGAGCAGGTAATAGTTACAACAACCAACTGTAGAGGCTATGAAGCCACTTGTCTTTATAAATGCTATTGGTTTTTTTAAGGGTTAGAGGGAATGGACAAGAAGCATCCGAAAACCATGTTATGGATCCATTGGATGATACTAGAATTCATCCAAAGTCATATGAATTTGCCAAGAAAATGGCTAAGGACATATATTGTGAAGAAGCTGGACATGATATAGATGATATGGATGAGGAAACACAAGAAATGGTTGTTGAGCATGTCAAAAATATCCTGATATGTTAAATGCCCTTGATATTGATGAATATGCTAGAAGTGTGGAGCAATGGACATCCAATAAAAAGCAGGAAACCCTTGCTGACATAAAGAGTGAATTGTTACATGGATTTCAGGATTTGAGATCACCATATAAAGAGCCATCCCAGGATGAGGAATTTTATCTGCTGACTGGAGAAAATGAAGAGACCCTGTTAATGGAAAAAATTGTCCTCGTAGAGTCCAAAATCATCGTATAATTTGTGATCTGGAATCAAGCTTGACATGAATAATATTGAAAGAGGAGCTTTTTGATGATCTAGATATAGATCCTTTAGAAAAAATTGCAGAAGGCAGCATCCTTACCTGTTGGGTGAAAACTATGACAAAAGTGAAGTACATAGTTGAGTTAACTTGCAAAGAGAGTTCACTAAAGAATGATAACTATCAGGGTGCATAGGATAAGGATAAGGAGGTTAAGGATCCATATTTTGCGGAAGAGGATTCCATTTCACGAAGTGAACAAGAGAATAAAACCATTAAGTTCCTAACAAATAAAGAGCCAGGGGAGAGTATTATCCGTCCATGCTTGAAAGGGCCTACTCACTTGATTCTAACACTGAACATTTTCAATGGAGTTTATGCACACAAGGATATTGTGGAGGGAGGAAAAGACCAAAAGGATTTTGCTAGCTATCTTCGACTTGGAAAATACTTTCAATTGGGGAGGAGACATTTGAAGATCTTGATGAGGTCATAGACAGATATATATTCAAGAGAGGATAAGATATTTCAGTATTTTGTTCTACTGTTTGGTGAGTCATAAAACACACATCAACAGACACCTTTCTACAGATGCAGGAACACACAAGCTCCTCTCTCTCTCTCTCACTCTCTCCCTCTGTCCCTCCGTCCCCCCTTCTTATCCTGCACTCTCTGCCCCTCTATGTATCTCTCCCTTTTAATAAATTTATTAAGTTAGTTAATTATTCAACAAAATATGCAACTAAATTTTACGTGAAATATTATATAGGAAAAAATATACCATTTTACATTCACATACATTAAACATTTGATGATAACTTTAACAAGAAAAATGATGCTTTGTTAATAATTGCTCTTAAAAAATGTGGAATTTTGGCAACATAGATTTTACATGCAATTTTAAAAAAAAGATCATGAAAATCATTAATCATATAAATCATATTTTAACATCATGAAATTCTAATAATGAATTTCACATAATTACTACAATATGAAAACTTGCTAACTTGATAGAACAATATCCATGATTTGATGGTGGTGTGAAAACACACCGTTAAACACAAAAACACTGAGAAATCCACGATGTATGCCTTTATGCCCCACATTCGACGACACACCGTTACATATGAAAACACTGAGAAATCCACGATGTATGCCCTTATGCCCCACATTCGACGGCAACCCTCTCATGCTGCTCAATCTTCCCATTACTATTTGTGTTGTTAGATGGTCAATCCTGCATATATGAACTAAACATGCTTGAAAAATTAAAACCTGATTTTTTTTTAATGGAATACACCAAGGAGTGGCATTAGAAATATTGATCGTTTACAAGCACAATAAACAATCATCCGATAGCTCATTTTTTATCAGCATGTGTGGTCTTGCAATATTAGCAAATCAAGAGCAATAAAAAAATACAAGAGAAAGACACTTTATCAATACCATTGACAATCTTGTCAAGAAGCACGTACATAGGAAACCAAACTGTGGAAAAAGAAAAAAGAAATTTAAAAAATATCCAAGCAAATTAGGAATATACATATAACATGGGACATAATCATGACTGTACAATCATCTACCAAAAATCCTCAATACTTTTGATAATCTTGTCAACGAAAACATACATAGGAAATCAAATAGGGACAAAAAGACAAAAAAATAAAAACATATGCAAGAAAATTAGGACTATAGATATAACATAGGACAGAATCATGAACTATACAATCATCTAGAAAATCACATTTCTATATGCTTTCAAGTTCTACAATTGAGCATTCATCATTTGCCACTCCTTGTGTATTCCACGTATGTATGGTTCAAATATAACTCTAATTAACAATGCAATGAACAACTATACCAAACGTTTACGAGATCATAAACTACGTGTTGTGAGAGATCAATGCAATACCATTAAACAAAGCCAACTAACCCTCTGGAATTATTTCACATGCCAATCGTGTGAATGCCAATGAAATGAATAACTAAACTATGTACTGACCAATGCCAATCATGTCAATGAAATGAATGACTAAACTATGCACATATCAAGTATGTATACATACGTACATACATGCGTGAACATACATATGCACAGACATACATATATACGCACATACATACATACATACACATGTACATACATGTGTACATACATACGCACCTACATACATACATACGCACATACATACACACATACATACATACATGCTTAGCAAAATAGAAAAAAAGTGCTCAGTAATGATTTCCAATATAGTGTTGTAACAAATCAATGCAATACCATTACACAAAGCCAATTAACCATCTGGAATGACTTCACATGCCAATCGTGCGAATGCCAATGAAATGAACAACTATCCTGCGTATTGACAAATGCCAATCATGTCAATAAAATGGATGACTAAACTATGCATAGATCAAGTTTGTATACATACGTACATACATGTGTGTACATACATATGCACATACATACATGTGTGTACATACATACATACACATATACATACATACATGCTTAGCAAAATAGTAAAAATGTGCTCAGTAATGAGTTCCAGTATAGTGTTGTGAGAGATCAATGCAATGCATAGATCAAGTATGTATACATGCGTACATACATGTGTGTACATACATATGCACATAATACATACATACGTACGTACATACATACATGTGTGTACATACATATTGTTTGTTTCAAATCTGTTTAGCAAAATAGTCAATATGTGCTCACTAATGAATTCCAATATAGTGCTGTGACAGATCAATACCACTGAAATGGACAACTAAACTTTGTAACAGTTTCTTGCCAGTAATGAGTTCTAGTATAGTGCTGTGAGAGATGAATGCAATACCATATAAATAGAGCCAATTCATAAGCTATGTATAGATCAATGGCAATCATGGCTTTTATCTAGACATAATCAATATGTGCTCAATATGTGCTCAATAATGAAATTTACAAGTATATTACTAGCTTTTATCTATAAATAGCTGACCTATACATAGTTTATCATGGTTCTATTTCTATCTGCTATTTGCTTAGCATAGTCAATAGATGTGGTAACTATTTGTTTCAAATCTATTTAGCAAAATAGTCAATATGTGCTCACTAATAAATTCTAGTATGGTGCTATGAGAGATCAATACCAGTGAAATGAACAATTAAACTTTGTAACAGTGTCTGGCTGTTTCTGTCAAATATGTTTAGCAAAATAGTCAATATGTACTCAATAATGAATTCCAGTATGTGCTCACGTGATTACTTGTATATATCATAATGCCAATCATAATAGCAAAACATGGCAATTATGCTTTTATCTATACATAGTTGACCTATAAATAGTTTATCATGGTTCAAATCTATTTAGCAAAACAGTCCAATATATGCTGTAACAGTTTGTTTAGAATCTGTTTAACAAAATAGTAAATATATGCTCACTAATGACTTCCAGTATAGTGTTGTGAGAGATCAATGCAATACCATTAATCAAAGTGAATCATGCCAATGAAATGAACAACTAAACTATGGATATATCAAGTATGTATAGATCCATGTAAAATCATTCAACATACTTATGATGTCATAAACTATGTACAGATCAATGCAATACCATTAAACGCAGTCAACTCATAAACTATGTATGGATACATGGAAGATCAATGGCAATCATGGCTTTTATCTATACATAGTTGACATATACATAGTTTATCATGGTTCAAATCTGTTTAGCAAAACAATCCAATAAATGTTGTAACAGTTTGTTTAGAATCTATTTAACAAAATAGTAAATATATGCTCACTAATGACTCCCAGTATAGTATTGTGAGAGATCAATGCAATACCATTAATCAAAGTGAATCATGCCAATGAAATGAACAACTAAACTATGGATATATCAAGTATGTATAGATCCATGCAAAATCACTCAACATACTTATGACGTCATAAACTATGTACAAATCAATGCAATACCATTAAACACAACCAACTCATAAACTATGTATGGATACATGGAAGATCAATGACAATCATGGCTTTTATCTATACATAGTTGACATATACATAATTTATCATGGTTCAAATCTGTTTAGCAAAATAGTCCAATACATGCTGTAACAGTTTGTTTAGAATTTGTTTAACAAAATAGTAAATATATGCTCACTAATGACTTCCAGTATAGTGCTGTGAGAGATCAATGCAATACCATTAATCAAAGTGAATCATGCCAATGAAATGAACAACTAAACTATGGATATATCAAGTATGTATAGATCCATGCAAAATCACTCAACATACTTATGACGTCATAAACTATGTACAAATCAATGCAATACCATTAAACGCAGCCAACTCATAAACTATGTATGGATACATGGAAGATCAATGACAATCATGGCTTTTATCTATACATAGTTGACATATACATAATTTATCATGGTTCGAATTTGTTTAGCAAAACAGTCCAATACATGTTGTAACAGTTTGTTTAGAATTTGTTTAACAAAATAGTAAATATATGCTCACTAATGACTTCCAGTATAGTGTTGTGAGAGATCAATGCAATACCATTAATCAAAGTGAATCATGCCAATGAAATGAACAACTAAACTATGGATATATCAAGTATGTATAGATCCATGCAAAATCATTCAACATACTTATGACCTCATAAACTATGTACAAATCAATGCAATACCATTAAATGCAGCCAACTCATAAACTATGTATGGATACATGGAAGATCAATGACAATCATGGGTTTTATCTATACATAATTTATCATGGTTCAAATCTGTTTAGCAAAACAGTCCAATACATGCTGTAACAATTTGTTTAGAATCTGTTTAACAAAATAGTAAATATATGCTCACTAATGACTTCCAGTATAGTGCTGTGAGAGATCACTAATTAAATAGTCAAAATGTGCTCAATAATGAGTTCCAATATAGTGATGTGAGATTAATATAGTTTTAGTTTAGTGCTATTAGAGATTAATGCAAAACCATTGAATAGAGTAATCATGCAGCATAAGTCATTGCAATCCAGTCAGTAGCTGAAATAGCTAAATGGTACCAAATGTCATTGCAATCCACTCCACTCTCTCCACCTCATCCATCATCAAGAACCCTTTGGCTCTTTCACGTTGAAGCACAAAGGTATCATGTGCTTTCACGAAAATTGCTCGACTTAGTTCAGGGACAGCTTTGAGAGCAGTATATGCAGCAATCAAAATATTATCATCTTCAGATTTATCCACTTTTACAATCTGAGGCTTAATGAGGCCATCTTTCAGTTCCTTCATAGTTTCACATATCACATCCAATGATGCAGCCAAAGATGTCTTCTTCCTCTTTCCCTTCCTTGATGATGATGGTGGAGGAGTCCCTTTAGCACTTGCACTCGACTGATTGGAATGATATAACTCTTCATCAATATCTGGTTGGCTGTCAAGAGGTGTACCACAATTGGTATCATCCTCATCAAGCACATTAAATGCATCGTTCATAGGGTGCCCTTCTTCAGCATCAAGGGGTGTTGTAGATGCGAACCCTTCAGCAATGTCATTACCAACAATTACAGCCAACTCATTGAAATATTGGAAAGGTGACCTCTTATACATTTTTGCATTTTTGAATTCTCTCCTCTACATATAAGCATTAATAGATGGATTAGGTTGTAAGTTTTTCATTATTAAAATAAGAAGGAAAAATTTCTTCAATGAAAAGAGTACAGTGATGATCCTACCTTCAAAAGGTCATCCCACACTGAATCCTCAGCATCCACAGTTTGAGTTTCTTCATTCCAAGCTAACCCACTTGTATTTTTCAAGTCCTTCATTACTTTATATCCTACTTTCCATGTTTTTAGCTTATTCTTAAAATGATCTCGTGACAGATTCGAGTTCATCGCTGCATTGAATGTCCTCTCTATCGCAGTCCATGCCTCTTTTTTAAACCCACCTTCACCTTTCCGTCCGAGATGGACTTGTTCAAGGAGCAAGTCTAAAAACTTGTGTTCCATCAATTTTGTCCACATTTTCTTCTTTGAAGAAGAAGATTTGTTGCTCACAGCGAGGGATCCATCTATATCACTCAAAGTAATGGGAGAACACATCTGTTTCACATGATCAGATCCGTCCATGCTCATCATGAGCTCGGTATATGCCATTGTGTACTCCTTCCTGTATTTCATTTAAATTTGAAATAGAAAATCTTTAACTATCAATTTGTAATACGTCATAATGGAACAAGGCTAACATATTGAATAGGTAAACGTATTACAATTTAAAGTAATCATATGACTGAAATTGAAAGTTATTGCTCTTTAAATTTAAATGGAATGCAACAAGCAGTAACATCAGAAAAATAGGATTTTCAACGAATTCGTTGTTCTCTTCTTACTAGTGGGCTTATGATCTTCATCATTTGGTACTCCTTGCTGTATTTCATTTAAAATTGAAGATGATAAACTTTAAATATCATTTTTTAATACATCCTAATGCAATGAGGCTAACATTTAATAAACTTGAAAGAATTTAACTGAAGATGATACACATTTTAAGCAATAATTGATGATAACACATCAACATCAAAAAAACTACCAGTAAGACAAAATGGTGATATCAATGGCAAGTAAATAGTCATGAGCCCCATTATGAAGCATGTTATTGTACTTTCTCAATGCAAAGATGTATAATAATTGTGCTTTCTTGCATTTAAATCAATGTAATCTATATTTCAAGTTGAATTGTGTATTGCAGATATGATCAACAATTTTTGTACATAATGTAGGTGTGAAATTGAAAGTTAATGTTCTTTTTATTTAATTAGAATGTAGCAAAGACTGATATCAGAATAATGAAATCAAACACCATCATTGTATATGCATACATCAATTTAATCATATAAAGCACATTGCCTTCTAATAAATCATTTATTCTCGAGATCTATAATCTTCCCACATCCTATTTGCTATATCTTCTCGAAATTGGGCCCACTCATTTCTATCCTCCTGAGACAACCCATATGTCTCAAGTAGTGGCACCTCTATCCCATCATGATCATCTTCCTCTTCAATAGCTTCTTCCAATGGAAGGCCATCCTCTATCGTAATGAAATTGTGAAGTATGCAACATGCTAAAACAATATAGGATTGTGTCATGATATTGTAAGACGTTGCATGTCTTAAGATTGGAAAATGCTGCTTCAGAATACCAAATGTACGTTCTACTACATTTCTAAGAGAGGAGTGTCGATGGTTGAACAACTCATGTGCAGAGTTTATTGGGTTTTCTCTTGACCACTCTTTCAAGTGGTAGCGTGTACACTGATAAGGAGCGAGAAATCCAGGTGCATTTGGATATCCAGCATCCACGAGATAATATTTTCCTATATAAAGAAAGTATATTGTCAATACTTGAACCATTTAGCATAACCTTGAGTATATTAAAATGTGATTTGGCTTACCAGGGGGAACTACAAGTGGATCTGATCTGGATAGAGCTGAGGCTAGAACACGGCTATCTGCAGCAGAGCCTTCCCAACCAGCAAGGCAATACTGAAACTTACAATCAAACGAGCAGACACCCATAACATTTTGCGATAGGTTCCCTTTTCTATCACGATATTTACCCTGTATGTCAACATCAAATCGCACTGGAATATGGGTACCGTCGATGGCTCCAATGCAATCCTGTGGGATATGATACACTGATCAAATGTATGCTCAAGTAATAATAAGATAAGGACAACATTCTAGACAATAAACTTGTAATAATGTGTGATTTACCTTGAAGAATGGTTCAAAATGATCCTTCCCACTAATTTCAGGAGGAGTGCCTGGACTAGGTGGTATGAAGTAATCTCTGTGAAGGGCTAAGATAGCCATCAAAACCTTATGGAAGTACCGACTGACTGTCTCTCCTGAGTGCCCAAAGTTATGGGAAATCTTGCAGTTCCTTAGATTGTGCCCAAGGGTGTGGAGGAACATCACTAGTTGTTCCTCTAACTTCAAGTGGATCGTATCTCTCAAGCTTCCTTTCAGCCTCAGAATACGAGCTAGAGAAAAGAAGGCTGCCCTACTCATCCGAATCTGATCATGACAATCCACCTCATTCGAATGAATAATGTCTCTACAAAAGAAATTTCCTTTTCTTATTCGTTTAGCCATTTGACTACCTTCTCGGGCTACCAGTACTTTGGCTATGCCAACAAAAGCAAAAAAAATTGTGAGAATGCGGGTGTATGTGGTCTTCCTAACTATGCTTCCTTGGACCTCTATACTCTCCATAGGATCCATTAGTGACCTGAAATGTGGACAATTTAAACACTATCAGTTATGAAATATCAACTATCACCTATCGAGATACAACATGATTATTTGCTAGCCTCATTGCATTAAGAAGTCAATTATTTATTCAAATACAACAAGGAGTGCCAACTACCGAGGATCATAAGCCCATAAAGAACAAATTACAATGTGTCATTATACTCCATGTAATCTATCTATACCAATGAAAGCATAATATTGATTCCATTTGTCTATATGTATACACACATGTATGTATATATGTATGTGCACACACATGTATGTATGCATGTATGTACGTACACACACACACACATGTATGTATGCATGTACGTACGTACACACACATGTATGTATGTGTGTATGTACATACACACACATGAATGTATGTATGTATGTATGCATGTATGTACATACACACACACACATGTATGCATGCATGTACGTAGACACACACATGTATGTATGCATGCATGTATGTACACACACAAGTATGTATGTGTGTACATACATACACACACAAGTATGTATGTGTGTACGTACATACACACACATGTATGTATGTACACATACACATGTACAAACTATAACTTGAATTTGGGCTTTTATGATTGTGTTTTAATAAATCGTCGGGTCTGCTGAAACTGAGGCTCGTCTTTTAGAAGATGAAAAGTAGCATAGTTGGCAATAGGAATAGAGTTTCTTTCTGCATTGATCTATACATAGTTTGAAATCATGTCTTTTATCTATACATATTTTATGACCTCATAAGTATGTTGAATGATTTTGCATGGATCAATACATACTTGATATATCCATAGTTTAGTTGTTCATTTCATTGGCATGATTCACTTTGATTAATGGTATTGCATTGATCTCTCACATCACTATACTGGAACTCATTGGACTATTTTGCTAAACAGATTTGAACCATGATAAACTATGTATAGGTCAACTATGTATAGATAAAAGCATGATTGCCATGTTTTGCTATTATGATTGGCACTATAATATATACAGGTAATCACATGATCACATACTAGAATTCATTATTGAGCACATATTGAGCACATATTGAGCACATATTGATTATGTATAGATAAAAGCCATGATTGCCATTGATCTATACATAGTTTATGATTTGGCTCTATTTAATGGTATTGCATTCATCTCTCACAGCAGTACACTAGAACTCATTACTGGCAAGAAACTGTTACAAAGGTATTGATCTCTCACAACACTATACTGAAAGTCATTAGTGAGCATATATTGACTATTTTGTCAAACAGATTCTAAACAAACTGTTACAGCATATATTGGACTGTTTTGCTAAACATATTTGAACCATGATAAACTACGTATAGGTCAACTATGTATAGATAAAAGCCATGATTGCCATGTTTTGCTTGATTGGCACTATGATATATACAGGTAATCACATGAGCACACACTATAATTCATTATTAAGCACATATTGAGCACATATTGATTATGTATAGATAAAAGCCATGATTGACATTGATCTATACATAGTTGATTCATACATAGTTTATGACTTGACTCTATTTAATGGTATTGCATTCATCTCTCACAACAGTATACTAGAACTCATTACTGGCAAGAAACAGTTAGAAAGTTTAGTTATTCATTTCACTGGTATTGATCTCTCACAGCACTATACTGGAATTTATTAGTGAGCACAAGTTTATGACTTGGCTCTATTTAATGGTATTTCATTCATCTCTCACAACAACATACTAGAACTCATTACTGGCAAGAAATTGTTACAAAGTTTGGTTGTTCATTTCACTGGTATTGATCTCTCACAGCACTATAGTGGAATTTATTAGTGAGCACATATTGACTATTTTGCTAAACAGATTTAAAACAAACACCCAGAAACTGTTACAAAGTTTAATTTTTCATTTCACTGGTACTGATCTCTCACAGCACTATACTTGAATTTATTAGTGAGCACATATTGACTATTTTAAAAATAGATTTGAAACAAACAGTTACCACATATATTGACTATTTTAAAAACAGATTTGAAACAAACAGTTACGTTTGAATGAACCAAAAAAACTTAAAAAAATCTAGTATGCAAAGGTGGGTGTGAGAGGAGAACCGTTTACCGCCGCCGCTGTTCAAAGTGGAGAAGAGAAATCGCAAAAAATGCCACGGCCACACGCCATGGCCACAGGAAACCACGGCCATAGAAAACCCACAAACCAGAAACCCTCGCAAACCGCGGCCATAGAAAACCCACAAGCCCAACAAACGCAGCAAACCAAAAACCCTCGCCTTCGCACAACAGAGCACGAAAACAATACAACCGTCGTCTTCCAAAAAACCCAATTTGTTCTTCCAAAAACCTAAGGCGGATTTGACGGACCCGACGATTTATTCAAACGCATTCATAAAAACCCAAAACCTGGTTTTCATTTCAACTTCCACCTATTTCTTGGAAGAAATTTCTTCCAATTTTTGAGCGAAATTGGCAGACGAAACCCGAAACCGGGTTATGCGTTTGATGAACCAAACGCCACTGTTTTCTTCCATAACCCGAATTTGGCGCTGAAAACCCTATTCCACGCCCGGTATTCCCGTAACCAAACGGGGCCTAAAATAACAAATTAAGTGTGCAGTTCCTCCCAACCATAATAACATCATGATACCATCATGGGTCCTAGCCATCCCCCGCACATAAGATCCCAAACCACTAACCAGATTGTCAGAGCTATCTTATAAGGACATCACTACTAAAATGTGCTACAACATAAGAACAAGAAAATCTAACATGCTAGAAATAAAGCATAAGATAATCCAATAAATCAACCACATCATCTATCATATGCTAAAAATCATATGAGTAGGAAATCTCACATGCTAAACCAATAAGCAATAGATACACCAAAAAAGCAATTGACATCATCTAATCATATGTTAAACATCATAATATAGGAGTACGTCAAATAAACTAGCATCATCTAAACATGATATCCAAGTATTCTAATGAAAGCATAAATCACAAGAAAGCATACTCCAAAACCCGAAGTATCGAGTGAAAACATCCAACAATGGTCACACTAGGGAAAAAGACTATCTTCATACATTAGTCCCCAGTAGCGGCGAAGGTAGCTATGCCTCCCAACCATGTGGACCCCCTAGGTACACTCCCACCGTGCTGATGGAGATAATGATCCAACCACAAACACACATAAAGAAAACACCCATGGCTAACACTCATGCTAGATAGTATGATGACTAAAACCAATAATATAGACAATGCATAAACTACAAGTCCTAGTTAGATACTTAATCTGTTACTAAGTAGGGGCTGACATCATGGAGAGTAGCTTGGTATCCAAAAGCCCAAGCTCAGACTGTGCAGATTCAACTGCTCGACAGAAGGCTCTAGCACACCACATTCTTTTTATTATCTTAAGTTTTATTACCATTCACACATTTTATTTAGTTATCACTTGATTAAAGCTCCCTCTACCAACCTATGGTGCCATGATCGCCAGGATGTGAGATAGAAGTGCCCTCAATATGCTACCCTACCCTACCCATGCTCATCCAATGATGAGTGCTCGAAGGCATGCATATTCCTAACCCAACCTCAAATGATCATAACTTGAAGAAGTAGCATGGAAGATCGGGCTTCACAAGTCACTTAAAAAATGTACACACATGTACTTGTGTGTGGTGCACCACCATCATGAAGATCATAACACAAGGACTAAATGAGAACACAAGCAAAATATCACTCAACCAAAAACAAACTTGGGAGGATGGATTCTACATGAATCTCAAGAACAATAAAACCATACATCATGAACTCACTCAACCAACCTCAATCTAAGATTATGGATTCTACATGAATCACAATGATGCAACAAGACCAAACATCATGAACTCACTCAGCCGGCCTCAATCCAGGAGTATGGATTCTACACGAATCTTAGTGTCCATGAAACTATAATAAGGGTCCAAAAGAAACAATAACATCAGTTATAAAATCACTCAACCAAACATGATGTCAGGAGTACAAATGTGACACACATCCCAATGCAAATATAAAAGTGCAACAATGGTCTAATTGACATTCTACAAATAATCCAAGTCCACAATCAACATCATGCCAAGAAAACCTGAGAAAACTAAGTGGTACACAAATCGAGGTGAAAACCTCAAAACTCAAAAACTTTGAAATTAAAACCCATTTTTTCTTAGGACACAGAAGCCACGAATATCAAATAAAATTTGAGTTTGGAGTCTGTATGCAAAAACAACTAGTATAACAGTGAAAAACTCCAAACCCTCATCTTGAAAAATAGGGAAATGCTCATACCCGCCCAACTAGGTAGAGCCAACATATAGAAATGGAGGGGAACACTAGTTCTCAGCCTCCTAACAAAAAACTACCAAAACTAGAAGTAGAAACGAAGCTGAAACAACAAAACGGGAGAGCCCTACCTTGCAACCAAAAGGGCAAAATGAGAATCTGAACCATAAAATAAAAAATCCTGCAGAAGCAACTGAAAATCATGACAATCTAAGGTCTTCCTAATCTAGATCCAACAAGATCATTCTCATGACACTTCCATTCCCATAGATCCCACAATGAACAAAATAGTAAATCCTCATGAAGAGGATTTTGGGTTTTACTCTCAAACTTTATAATTCAAAAGTGAGAGGCAAGGAATTGAATTTCTTTTTCAATACTTATTCACTTTTTGAGTGAATAATCGATTAGGGTAAATAACCAACCAACCTAGTTAAACCCCAAATCGACTCAAATGAAAATAGGCTATTCCTAGTAATAGGAATTCATCTATGGCAAAGCTATCAAAAATTAACATAAATCAATTAAAAGCTTGAAAACCCAAAAATCACAGAATTTTCCTTAATAACTTTCATGACAAATGCGAACCTCTAAATGCACAGACACACTCATGGGTCTAGTCATATAATGCAAATGATTTTGGATTTAATCAAATCACCAAAAGGTTTAATTAAACAATTAAATAAGATATGTTGATCATACAGGAACAACATTGGTAAAATATGAATGGTTGAATCACTAACTCCATGTGTCACTGTCAGGGATATAAATCTTGCACACTAAACAACATGATCAAGTGCAATTGCATATAACAACATAACTGGAGTAATAAATGCAATAAGTAACTTAATTTAACCATTTATTCAATTATATTGAAATAATCCATTTACATCACTCATGCTCACATAAAGCATAGTAATGCAAGAATGAAGTAAATACCCATAGCCTTAAATCCATCACATAACATAATCAGGGATATGTGCAAATAACAAATAACCAGATATCATCATAAAACATACTGTCATCTCAAAATGGCATCATCATGCAATTATGATCAACTAAATAACATAGTAGTCTAACATCTATGATACTAAAATCAATGTATAACATCTGACCTTTAAATCATCTGAAATTTAAAACATAACATGAGTAGCAAGTATCTCTCAGATCAAAATATAATAAGGTAAATATCTGTAACACAAAACTAATAAATCCAACATGGACAATCCATTCTAATTATTTAAGCATTTAATATTGGTTGTAAAGACAATATGAAAAGACACTTAAAACACATAAGTTAACATAGTCATAAATATGACTAACCACTGCTATAGGAACATAGTCCAATATAGTAGGTAATAGTACACAGTGTAATCTCTGCACACATCTCTGGATAATCATGGAACAACATCATAATATCACATCGATCCTAGTAACCATTGGCACAAACCTTAGTGAACCATAAATCACATCACAATCTCATAAATCAACCATAAGCATAACCAAAGCAACTGATACAGTAACCTAAATTCAATCACCTCAAGGGTGTAGACCACTCATGGTCCCAATTATGATCCCTTCTCAATGAAAGATCAATAAAGTTGTATCCATCAGGATGACTTATAAAAATCAAATGGGAGAGGCACTAAATGGTTTTGCATTTAAGGACATAGAAGATAGGTGGTCAGTATTTAAAGAAGAACCTCATAATTTAAAGCTTTCATTGGTAGCAGATAATGTCAATCCATTTGGAGATATGAGATATGTTTACTTAGCGTGGCCTGTTTTTGTTATTAACAATAACATTCCTCCTTGGATGTCCATGAAGAGGGAGCATATAATGTTGTCAATGATTGTACCAAGTATTTTATCATTTAATAGTTATCTAAAATAATTTATAAACATTGCATCAAAATGGTCATAATAATTATGTAATGTTTATGTTCATTCAACTAGCTAAGTACCAAGTTAAAGATATGAACGTGTATATTGAGCCTCTTATTGCCAAGTTGTTGAAGTTATGGAATGAGGTCACTATGTATGACATCTCTAGACCAATAGGACAAAGAAAATTTCAATTACATGCAATGCTTGTATGGATAATACATGATGCCTTTGGGCTAACTCATTTTTGCAGTATGTTATATTGTTAAGGTCACATATTTTTGGTATGTTATAGTGCTTACACATTATTTTTGTATATTTAAGTTGCACATGATAATTGTACTTGGTCTTTAGACAAAGGGAAAATTGCATGTCAGTTTGTGGTTTGAAGATAAAATCTTATCATTCAGAAAGTTCAGCAACGCAGGTGTTCGATGAGTTTAGGCACTTTCTCCACAATAATCATAAGTATTGAATTATTTAAAATTATCTTTTTAATGGGAAAGAAGAGACAATATCAAGGCCACAAAGAATGACACCTCATCTATGGAAGTTGGAATACAATAGACTAAATCCTTGAAGTAATGTCATTCAATCTGATGATTTTTGTTTGAAATTTAGATTTTGATATTGTCTGTTATTTAGTAATGATGTAATTGATGCTCATGAAGGTCATCAAGGAATCAATGACCAACTTCCTAAAAGAATAAAAAGCTATCCTAGTCAATTTAATAGGTTTTCATACTACAAGGATCTCCCAATCGTGCATTTTTTTGATGCTATGCATATTGGAAAGAATGTAGCAAAGACACTATGAAAAGTATTGGATGGAAGGAGTGATAGAGAAAAAATTGCCAAAATTTGTAATGACATTCATGAATCCAGTCATGCATTGAAATTTTTTATTGAATTAAATAGAAATGGAGACCATATAAATTTGAGTGCCCTTACTTGATTATTAACAGAGCAACAAAGCAATGCATTAAAAAAAGTCATTAAAAAGAAATTCCCATAGGATTCACTGCAAATGTAAGTAGTCTTGTATCAAAGAAAGGTGATTTTGGGCCAGGGTTGAAAACACATGATTGGCATACCTTCATCAACAGAAGTCATATTCTCTATTTACAATATATTTGTAAAGTTGCATGTACTTTCTATTGTATTATTTTATAATATATTAAAAATATCAGTTTTAAACTATTGCAGTACGTCCTACCTCTATCCCTCTCACACTAATTTGATAACAACACTTGTTAAATAAGTTATATATGATCTTGGAAAATACATGAGGTTAGAAGTGTTATTTCTTAGATTTGTTGTAAAGATATTATATTTACAACTTGCTTTACTTTTTATGTAATTTATTGTATATTTTTCCTAAAATCTCATTTATATGTTCTTGTGTGTTGAATATCTTTTAAGTGGTTATCATATAAAGAAATTAATTAAAAAAATATAAAACATTGGAAGAGAAAAATTCTCCATCTTATATGTGAAATGAAAAAGTGTCTACCTTCAACTTTTTTCAATGCTCAAGAACACTACCTCATACATCAAGTTGAGGAGATTGAATTGTGTGGGCATGTACAAACTAGGTCAATGTGGATGGTTGAAAGGCACTTGAAATTTATGAAGGGCTTGGTTCAAAAAAGTGCACATCCTGAGGGTTCTATGGTGGAGAGATATATGGTATACTAGGCCCTTATGTATATTAGTGAATATCTTCCCAAATTTGCAACAAATATCTATGTAGATCGCATTTGGGATCCCAACTTTATTAACAAATTCGAAGGGGAGTACTTGATGGGGAAAGGTAGATTGAGAAAAGTGAGAGGTAATTATAAGATGTTATTGTAGTTTATTAATTCTTATAAATATTCAATATAATTTATTTCTAAATTGTATATTTATTTTCTTTATAGTTGGTCGTGAGTGGGATGCACTACATTTGTATATTGCAAACAATCATGATTGGATGATGGTATGGATTCAACAATCTCAAGAAAATGGCCATTCATTAACATGGGATGGTGTTGCATCATTGATTAAAGAAGCTTATCGTAATGGAGATCCCAATGTTACACCAATGGTACTTGATCTAGCATATGGTTTAAGAGGTAGAAAGGTATGCATAAGATAACTAATCATGACCCATAAGTTTTATATCAGCTCACATATTGATGTAAATAATCTTGACATGTTTGAATCATTGCAAATTAAACACCACAAAGCTATGTACTACTACAACCATAAATTTTGCATAAAAAAGCTAGACAAAACAAAGAAAACTTGTGATTTTGGGATAAGTGCAATCTTCGAGGTCAGTAATATTTCATCTAGAAATGACATACATCCTCAACAATCAGAAAATTGATATTATGAGATTTTGGATGATATACTTGAGTGTGACTTTAACTCATTCAAATTAGTTATATTTGTCATCAAATGGTACAAGCTACAACTGAATCAAAATTATCTTGATAGGACTATTACTGAACATGAGAATGGTGTTGGAATTCTTTAGAATAACTTAGAAGGGGGGTGAATCAATTATCCAAGGTCTAGATGTACAATTAAAACTTTTCACAACTTAGTGAACCCATAAAATATTTATCATCATGCATGCATCCATAAGATTATGCAATCACTTAAAACCTGTAGATTACTATCAAATCAATTTGCAAAAATGTAAACATGAAACATAAAAGATTCAGTAACACACTTGACACAACGATTTACATGGAAACCCAATTTGGGAAAAAGCCACTAGTAACATCCTACTCTTTTTCACTTTTATGAAATGATGCCCTGTGAAAGGCCAACCATGTTAAAGGTTACAATGTACACTATTAAATGTGACCCGGTTAAAGGATTTTAATCACACTGTTAGGAGTGAACCTTGTTAGAGGACTTTAGAGCATTCACTTGGAATTTCACCTAGTTAAAGGATTTACAAATGATTGTTAGGTCAACCTTAATCCAAAGGATTTATCCTAGACTGATACAATTATTAGAGAGTAACAATAAGACTTGATCTCATAATAACTTACAACTCCATTTGCAGATTATAGATCTCTGTTTTAGTCCTCCATTCTGCTTGGCTTTCACACACTTCAACTCTGAATAGCTTGTTTACCCTTCAAGCATCCATACTATTAAGCCTTCTTGCTTAATTTTCCAATGCAGACTCTTCAATTAGGCCACTGAATGAAACAATACCCTAAACTCCTTGTCTTTCTTAGGTTCTCGCACATGACGACCCTTACTTTTGACCAAGCATCCTTCTAAATAGAGAATTAAGTATTTTGTCATTCATTCTCTATCATCCAATTTAGGGTTAGGACAGATTAGGTAGGATTAAATGAATCTATATTCCATTTCATTTCTAGAAACTTCTCCTTCTACCCTATTTGAATTCACCTCAAAACGGTTTATCATGAATTCTATTCCACTAGCTCATCAATCTTATCTTCCACCTGGTTCACAAAATCCAAGAAAAAAAGCTTGTTAGCTCAGATTCATCAAATTCATGATCTTTCTAATAATTCTAACACTTGGCATTAACTTGCTTCTAATGCTTGACACAAACTGCATTGCTTGACATTTTTTGTAAAATCACTCGGCATGAACTAAAGTCTACTAGTGCTCAGCATAAACTAACCTTTACTTGGCATCAATATTTTATTCAACATACACTAAAATAGACTTTTACTTGGCTCCAACTAATTTTTTTCTTGACTTGCACTAACTTTTCTTGACACCTACTATCCATTCGATCAAACTTGGCAGACAAACTTTGTTTAACTTGTTCCTCAAAACTTGCTTAGTGTAACCAACCTTTGCAACCTTAAGTAGATAATCAATTCACTATGTTAACACTGTCTTAGCTGATTCTTGTACTTCTTTTCATATCATAACTCAACCTTTTCTCTAGGTGCTATTGTTACATCTTTTGATCAAATCCTCTTCATCAATTAAATAAGTGATAGTACTTAAATCATATAAGCAGTTGTTTTATCAACAAATAGCAGGTTTGACATTAGTGACAAAATAATGATTGGAACACATTTATCATACTTGTATCAATTTGTTTTCAACAATCTCTCTCTTTAGCATTGATGGAAAACCAAACTGACTCAGTTTAAATGGTAAGACCAACACAATACCAAAATGAAACTAATTCCTTGTATTGAAAGCTCTCCCTCTATCAGCAACTTTCATCTTTTGAATAGGTTACATAATTTTGTTCTATTATGATCAACAAACAATCAACTCATTCTTATAACTCCCTTTGCATTACTTACTATATCTCCCTCTACATTATCTTCCTCTTACTAGGTAGATGTAATCAGCAGATACACTTTCTATCTTAGCAGTCAAAAAATTTCTCCCTCATACTGTGTGTTAGGATTTATCCCTTATATATATATATATGTGTGTGTGTGTGTGTGTGTGTGTGTGTGTGTATACACACACACACACACACACACACACACACACACACATATATATACATACATACATACATACATATATATATCCCTCTATTCTATCTCTCTCTTTGACAACAATCTCAAAAACTTGTCATCTTAATATGTAGATATGAACTTTAGTTTCTCCCTTTGTCTCCTTGTTTGTGATTGATTTGTAGTTTTAACTTTGTGATTACTTTAGGTAGATCCTAAAGTAAGATCTCCCGCATCAATGTATAACATATGTCAATCAACTTGTTTGATGCAAGAAACTCCTCTTGTTTCTTAGATAGCCTTTGATAGGGGTATCACCCCTAGTTTACCTCTTAGATAGTCACGAGCATCCTTACGTAATGCTTTTGTGAAGATGTTAGCAATTTTCTCCTTTGTGTTAACATATTCCATCTTCACTTCTTTATTTTGAACTAATTCTCTCAAGTAATGATACTTGATTGCGATGTGCTTGGTCTTTGTGTGCATCACAATATATTTTGATATATTTATATCACTTGTATTATCACAATAAAATATCACTAGATTAAAAATTTCTTCCTTCATACCTTTGAGTAGCTATTTGATCCATACAATGTTTGTACAATTTATAGCAACAACAACATATTCGGCTTCAATAGTAGATTAAGAAGTGCAGTTTTGTTCCTTGCTAGTCCATGTAATCAACCTCTTGCCTAAAAAAATGCCCCTCCACTAGTGCTTTTTTTGTCATCAATATTTTCAGCCCAATCAACATTAGTATAGGCTCTTAACTCAAATTTATCATTTTTCTTGTAGTATAGACTATATTCCTCTATTCTTTTTAGATATATCATTATTCTCTTTACAACCATCAAATGATTCTCCTTGGGATTAGCAAAGAATCTTGCAACTATCCCTACAAATAATGTTATGCCAGGTCTACTATGTACTACATATTATAATTTGCCAATCATAGACCTATATAATGTTTGATTTACCTCAACTGAATCATTATTCTTTGACAATTTATGTCATGTCACCATAGGTGTACTTACTAGCTTGGAATCCTCCAATCCAAAAGTTTTTAATATCTCCGTGACATACTTTGACTAAGTGATGTATATACCATATTTCATTTGATGTGCTTGCAAACCCACAAAGAACTTGATCTCTCCAAACATATACATCTCAAATTCTTGCTTCATTTCATTTTCAAAAGCCTTACATAAAGCATCTTGACCTCCAAATATGATATCATCAAAAATTTCAAATAAGAAAATACCTTTGCATTTCTTTGTCTTCAAGTACAGATTGTTGTTATCATCAGTACTCTCAAATCCAATCTTCACAAGATAATTATGAAGTCTCTCATACCATGCTCTTAGTGCTTGATTCAAACCATATAAAGCTTTGTGTAATCTACATAACATATTTTTATTGTCAACATTAGCAAATCCTTCTGGTTGTTCTATGTAAACTTCTTCCTCTAATATACCATTTAGAAATGCAGAATTAACATCCATTTGATAAACTTTGAAACCTTTGTATGCAGAATAAGCAAGTAGAGTTCTTACTCCTTCCAATCTAGCAACAGGGGAAAATGTTTCTCCGTAGTTAATTCCTTCTTCTTGTGCATATCCTTTGCAGACTAATCTTGCCTTGTTCCTTGTGACTTCACCATTTTCATCTAATTTGTTTCTATATACCCACTTGGTGCCAATCACATTTTTGTCTACTGGTTTAGGAACTAGAGTCCATATTTTATTTTCTCAATTTGTTCAATCTCTTCTTCTATGGCTTTACTCCAGTCCACATCTTCTAAGGTATCTTTCACTATTGTGGGTTCTTTCATACTCAAAAAACATGTATCATTTTTCAACTTATTCCTTGTCATTGGTCTAGCATCTTTATCTCCAATGATTTGTGCAATAGGATGATGTCTCTTGACATATTTAGACAATCTTGGTTTAGCTCTAGTTTCTTCATTTGGTCTTTCAACTTCTAATTCACTATGTACATCTCTATCAGGTAGTCCAACATTTCTTTCATGTACACTAGTCTTAGAATTAGAATGTGCCTCAACTTCAACTTCATTTTGTAACTCAACATCTAAATGTAACTCAGTTCCTGAATGCAATTCAACACTCATAGTATGTGACTCAATAGTCATTGAAACTTGTTGTTGGTTTATAGCTTGATTTGCAACATCTTCTTCATCAAGCATACCTTCATTAAAATATACAAATAATTTGTATTTGTCTGGTTCTTTCATAGGTTTAGCCTCATATACTTCTGTATATTCATCAAACTATACATTTGCACTTTCCACAACTTTGTTAGTGTTAGTATTTAAACACTTATAAGCTTTACTTCTTGTGGAATAACCTAAGAATATACCTTCTTCACTTTTTGCATCTAGTTTACCATTCCTAAAATCTTTTAGAATAAAGCATTTGCTTCCAAGTATCATAAAATATTTTACATTGGGTGAGTATCCATACCATAGTTCAAAAGGTGTTGAATGGGTATATTTCTTGACTTGTACATGGTTCAAGGTATAGACAACTGAACTTACAACTTCTCTCTAGTATTTCAAAGCAATATTTTTCTCCATCATGAGTTTCCTAGCATAGTCCATTATAGACTTGTTCCTCCTTTTAGTAATTCCATTTTCTTTAGGGGTTCTAGGAGTAGATGTTTGTCTTTTGATTCCTTTTTCATTACAAAACATCTCAAACTCATTTGATGTGAATTCTCCTCCTTTTGTAGATCTCAAACATTTCAGACTTTTACCTGTTTCTTTTTCAACTCTTGCTAAGTACCACTTAAACATTTGGAAAGCATCAAATTTCTATTTTAGAAACATAATAGTCATCATTCTAGAATAATCATCAACAAGCATCATAATGTACTTATCTCCTTTGTAGCTTTGCACTTCAATTGGTCCAAACAAGTCAGTATGAACAATCTCTAGTATTTCCTTAGAAGTATGAGCTTTACTCTTAAAACTTGACTTTGTCATTTTGCCTAACTGACATTGTTTGCACATTATATTATTAGGCTTCTTCAACTTAGGCAAACCTCTAACTTTTCTCATGTTACTAATACTGACCAGGGTATCAAAATTAAAATGACATAACCTCTTGTACCATAGACACACATCATCAAATTTTACAACTAGACAAGTAGCATCCTCTATATCAAGGTAGAATAGATTACTCCTAGTTTGATCACCCTTTCCAATCAGTTTTCCATCAATATCATATATCTTAGCAATCTTGTTTTCAAACTCAACCTTACATCCTGAATTATTCAGTTGTGACACACTTAACAGATTATAGTTAAGTCCTTCAACATAGTAAGCATTGTCACATAAAATCTTTTCTGTGAGTTTGATAAAGTCTTTTCCTTTTATCAAACATGGTGTATCATTACCAAATCTTACACTATTTATATCATAACAATTCAAGGTGATGAACTGACTTTTGTCTCGAATCATGTAATGTGAACACCCACTGTCAATAATCCATCTGTCATTCTTGTTCACACAAGACACAAGTGTAGTTGCCTCATCATCATTAGATTCATCCTTTATTTCAACATACACCACTTCATCATCACATTCATTAGATTCATCTCTTGTTTCCTCTTCAACAATGTAGCAAGACTTCTTGACTTTGTCTTTGTAATCTTTGTTTTCTTCATCTCTTCTACTTTTGTACTTGTCACCACCTGTGTAGTTCTTCTTCTCTTGTACAAATGATTGTTAGGCCAACCTTAATCTAAAGGATTTATCCTAGACTGATACAATTATTAGAGAGTAACAATAAGGCTTGATCTGATAACAACTTACAACTCCATTTATAGATTACAAATCTCTGTTTTAGTCCTCCATTCTGCTTGGCTTTCACACACTTCAGCTTTGATAGCTTGTTCACCCTTCAAGCATCCATACCATTAACTCTTCACTTAGGTCACTGAATGAAGCAATACCTTAGACTCCTTGTCTTTCTTAGGTTCTCGCACATGACAACCCTTCTTTCTAACCAACCATCTCTATAAATAGAGAAGTAAGATATTTTCTGTTCATTCTCTATCATCCAATTTAGGGTTAGGAAAGATTAGGTAGGATTTAATGAATCTACCTCTCATTCCATTTCATTTCTAGAAACTTCACCTTCAATCCTATTTGAATTCACCTCAAAATGGTTTACCATGAATTCAGTGCCACCAACTCATCAATCTTATCTTCCACCTGGTTCACACAATCCAAAAAGGCAATCTTATTGGCTTAGATTCATTGAATTCATGATCTTTCTAATTATGTTGACACTCGGCATTAACTTGCTTCTGATGCTCGACATAAACTGCATTGCTTGACATCATCTATAAAAATCACTTGGCATAAGATGATGAAGTAAATGATGATCATAAACAACTGTTACACAATGATGATGATGAAGAAGAAGATGATGATTCTGGTGATGGTGATGATGATGATGATGATGATGATCATGGTGATGCAGATGGTGGTGATTGAGGTGATGATGGTCATGAATGGTGATGAAGATGCTGATGATGGTGGTGGTGTTGGTCATGATGATGACAATGATGATGAAGGGGACAAGTATGATGATGGTAATGGTGATGATGATAGTCATGATGATGACATGGATAAAGAGGATGATCAATGAAATGTATGTCAAGGTATGATCAATTTCACGTATGAGGTATTGATTTATTCATATAATTTTTTTTGACTTGTATGTTTTTATAATTAAGTTATTATATGTTGAACTCTAATGTCATGGAGTATATTTAATGATTTTGCATAGGTACCACACATAGAGGTAAGAAATTAAAAAATATATAATAATTTCGATGAATGCATCATGTAATTTTTGTCTTCAATGTAATTTGTAGCATACATATCATGTACTTTTTGGCTAACTTAAGATAAATGATTTACATATGTAGGAAATTTAACACCTTTGACTAGGATCATGCACAGTGACATGAATTGATAGGTATAAGTCAATAGACCCTATAGATATAATTTATTATTTGCATGTCAACTCTTTACTATCCATATCAACTTTAGTCTTACTATGTCTCTCATTTGATGGATTGTAGGTATCACCAAATAGGTATTTGTCTGATCTATCTTTCTCGAATGAGGAAAATGTGGGAATAGAAGACAAAAGTGAGACATCTAGTAGGTCTAAAATAGAGAGATCAACTAGAGGTCAAAAGATTAGAAGAAAATTCAATAAAAAAATGCAAATTTTCCTTGCTGAGGGGGGGTCATGTTCTTATGATAATGAGACTAAAGGTCACAGAAAAGTTCCCTTAAGATACACACATCTTCAGAAAGAATGGGTACCCAAGGAACTACCTCCAGTTAACACTAACTTTTCTGTTAACGAAAGGATATATCGCATAGCTCCATCTTCATTACATGGTTTGGCTTATTTTCCATGGATGACATAAAGGTTAGTTATAATAAAGTTGTTGAATTGATGGGGTATGTAGGACCTTGTTACAATTACAATAATTGTGTGTGGATTGTGCAATATAAAAAAAGTATGCTTAGGTATGCATTGTTAGAAAATTACATAAAATGCAAAGAAAATGATCAAAATAAAAGGATCACTATGTATATTGACGGAAGGCCAAAAGCAATAGGGAATATATTGCAAATTTTATAAGTAGTTCTTGACTTGTGTCAACTAATAAGTGACCAAATTGTATATTTGAGGAATGCAAGGGAAATCATGATTTTGTATGTGTGATAAAATCAATAAGTGTAGGGGAAGAGCTTCAGATAGGTTACAATTTGAATCATATAGATACAAAAAAAATCACTATCATGGGATTGGTAAGTATAACATATTTTAAACCAATTGCCTCAAATTAATATTGACTCCAATATACAATCTACTATTTTAAATTTTATTTTGGTAAGTCTATTACTTTTTTTCACTGTTGATTGCTAATAATTACTCATCTTTGTCACAGGGCGACATGGATCCACCACAAGGCACAGGCAGGGATATTCCTCACACACCTTCTTTAGCAAAGGTAAACCTTAATTAGTGTAATTGTACAAATTATATAGAAACAGATGTCATATTATAATGTTCTTTTCTTTATGGATTTGGAGTTATTTTGATAGAATTTTACTGATATTGATGTCACAAATTGATACTTATTGATAGGGAAAAGCAAAAATGATAGCAGATCAAATGTGATCTAATATTGAGGTGACATTTTTAGATGACATCACACGTATCACTGACCTTGACTTCATGGCTGCTCAGATGATAAATAAATATAGTAAAGAAATTCTTACCTTTTTCCTAGAACATAACAAAACTGAGGAGGCAGAGGCACTCAAAGATGAATTGATACATATTATCAATTGTATGAAGTTAAGCAACAATTAATCTTAATCAATAATAAAATTTCAATAGATGTTTATATTTTATACTATCTTATGGATCATGATCTAAAATACAATGTGTTCTTCTTACATGAATTTTTGACACCTATGAAATATGGTCAACATGGTGAGGGTTATAGTGCACAACGTTCATGTAAATAATCCTTAAACCTTTAATCATTCATTTAACCTTTGCAAGAATTATTGACTCAACTTATGTTTGGGATGCTTCTAGTACCCCATTTGATCTTTAGCCCTTGCAGATCTCTTTGCTAACAATGTATGCTTTAGCTCATGATGAAGTGCAGACATCTCCTTTGATCACTTCTATGATATTACTGACTGTAATGTCGACAACAAGGATCTTGCAGACATGTTTGTCTGTACCAACTACAACTGGTAAAACCTTAGTTTTCTATTTTTTTTTATGTGCTAATCATGCATTGATTTTCTTTTCTTGGGTGCATTTTATACTCATGGACCTATTTTGCACAATAATATAAAAACCTACAACTGATACAAGAACAAAGACTAGTACTACTGAAGTTGAACCATTTCCTAGATCAACCCATGTTACTAGTAGTGGTTCGTTTGTGGAGTCATTGTTATTGAACAAGAAAACTATGTTTCCGTTAAAAGTATCAAAGCATCCAAGTGCTTTAAAATTATTATTATTTCCATTGTAATTGTAGTTTACTTAAACATAACTCATTTTGGATTGATAATCCCATGATGTTTTTTATGACACTTTTTAAAATGACATTGAAGCTATTTGGGCCCACCATACATAAAAAGTACGTAGCTTCATATCATTGGTCCAATATTTTTCTTTTCTTCTATTTATTGTACTATATTAAAGTTATGTATATCTAACAATTTTGTTTTTTCAAAAAAGGTGGAATGAACAGGGTCATGAATTAAAAAATTAGCTCATTAAATCTTTAGAGGACCTCTTTGGAAACAACATTTTTTTATAGTGCCCTACTTAAAAGAGCATCCAAACATATAAAGACTGTGAGGGACCATTATAGAAGGGCTCTAAAGGATAACCTAAAGTACGAGTGCCCTCCTATGATTCCATCGATGGAGTGGAATGAAATAGTAGAAGATGCAAAAGATAAAAGGCTACTGGGTAAAGAAATTGAACCAAAAGAGGGAAAAATAAGGCATGTCATAATATTATTAAGTAGAATGTAATCATGCACTAGTTAGTGATCTTTGTAAATATGTAATCTAACATGTTTAACACTTTTCATAGACTATAGGACACATCAAAAGCTAGAAAAGTGAGAGTAGAAAAGGTTGGCCAACACAAACTTGGCTCTGGTGGCTATATGAAACTTCACTCTCGACTTGTAAGTAGAAGCAATGGAATTTCATATCAATTTTTTTATATACAAGGTTGCAAACAATTTTTTTAATCAAACCATACATGAAAAACTAATGATATTAAGCAAAAAATGTAGGGAATAGAATTCAATGTAGAGCCCATGGATGAAGACAAAAAAATCCTTGAAGGAAGGCTTTAAAGTTGTGGCTACATGCCTATGCCAAGAATCCAAAAGCCATACTGAAGAATATGGTCTACTAGATGAGTGATGAGTCTAAAAAATGCCTTTATTTTGTTATGTTTAAGATACTTTGTGATACTCCGTTTATCCTTGTTTTAACACTTATAAGCCTATGTTTGATAAACCTTTGATGATTTATGGGGTAGAAAAACTATGTCATCTTTTGCCTAAATTATATCTAATATGCAGTATTTCATATAAATATCCAAATGTGTGTTCTTATGCTTGAATTTAGTTTGATGGATGTTTATTTGCAAATATGTCTTATATCATAACTAACCTGATGATAAGGATTAAAGGATGAGCGGAGGAATCCAGAATTTGGTTGCCGACAACATTCAAGGAGAAATGAGCATCAAGGAACAACCACGAAAAGGAAGTTATAACCACTCCAGGAAACATGGCAACGAATAAGGAGGAGCTTTTACGAGCCATTGCCTTCTCTGCATTTACGTTGTAACAAGTGGATGCTGAGACTTCATTGCTCCCTCCTCAATTTCATTATCGTTCCTTTCCACTTTCAGTTGTTCTCCTATATTCTCTCCTATAGACTTAACTTAGGACAGTTACTTTTCTGTTATTTAATAAAGAGTAGATTCCCTATATATGTCGGGATCGACTCCTGTGTGTGAAGTTTTGGTTTTTGATAAGTTTTATCGAGTAAGAGAGAACACTGATTCATAGTTTGTTGTAGTTGTGTTTTACAATTCTGAATCATGTAATGACTGATTAATGAAATGAATTAGTTCTCTTTAGCTTCTATCCTGCATTGGTAAATTGGAGAAGCCAACCAAGGGGGCCCACTTGGAAGGTGGATTAGATTAGGATAGAATAGATTCATTTTACTAGCATTAGCAGTATTTTAAGTAAGACGTAGCTAGTTAATTCCTTCTTGTAGCATCACACTTCATAAACGTTCCTGCAGCATTTGCGAGAATAGACTAGTGGATGAGTCAAGATGGAATCTTTGTTATCTTGTCATTATTTTTTCAACATTCATAGATTCAATATTTTCCTTTCCATAGCAGTAGTGTAGTTTCCTTCTTTTGCATTTTTACTTTCCTGCAGCACAAGCATAATGACTCATCAAGGTACCTAGTGCACATACTGTGCTGACCATTTCAAGTATATGTCCTTGAGTTGACAATCTAAATGCATCTCATGGTAGGGGAAAAGTAGTTCTTAGCTTGAATAGATTATTCCTAAGCCAGGCCTAGTGCATGACTATGGAACACTTATTGTGAGGCGGTTCAATGAGACACAGGTAAATTGGTCAAATGAAAAGTAAATCAAATTGAATAGTTTAGAAATTTCATGTTTGGTGTTAATTTCCAACATAAATTGACTACTTCTATTTTATATATCAAACAATGATAACTATGCGCATGACATTTCAACACAGCCTTCAAATCCTATCACAAAACCTATGCGCAACGAAGACCATGATGTGCATCATAGTAGTGGAGGTATTAATTTTCTATTGGAAATATAATAGAATTAAACATCTTCAATTTCAATAGGTCATGTAACCATTTTTTGAATATCTTAGAGCATGTTGAACATCATGGTGAATGAGTGGAGCATGTTCGAAGTGTTTAACATGTTGAGGTGGCAATCGATCAAAATGTTACTTTACATGGTGTGGCATTGTTAGGTAAAGAAAATACACATAATGTTCTACTAGTTAATGAAATACTTATAAAAGTTAAAAAAAAGTATGCAAATTTAACCCATTTACTTGTTATTGCAGCAGACCCCCCTTTAGTTCAACAACCTCATGCTCCTCAAAGCAGGAGGAAGTATCATAATTTGACATTAAAGCCACAAGAAGAGGAGAATGAGGAAGGTATTGATGCTCCTATCAACGTTTTTGTTATGAAATCTAAGAAAAATAAAAAAAGAAATGATTTAAAAAAAAGCTCTTTGATAAACCTTGTTTGATAAACTTTGTTGGATAATGAAAGAATGTTGTTTTAAGTAATTATCTATGAATGTTGTGTATTAATATTGAATTTTATGTCATGTTAATGAATATTATTATGTGTTAATGAATTCTTGATTAGTGTTTAGTATTAATGAGTTTTATATTATATTAATGAATGTTATGTGATTGTATTGATTGAATGTTATAATTCATAAATGGATGAATGAATAAATGAAGTGTGTAATTAGATGTTAATGGGGAATTTAGATTGATATTGGGGGGGGGGGGGGGGGGGGGGGGGGGGGGGGTGGCGGGGGTTGGCGGTGGGGCGGTGAGGTCAGATGAGCTTCCACCTTCATGTGGTTGGCCTTGTTAAGTAGAGAGTATTAAAGTATTCTCCAAACCAAGTGAAGCTCAAACTAACATACATTCATTATTTAATCAATTTAATTCCTTCTAGGTCTTTTCTCATAAGTACATTTTGAATGTGTTATTGTCAAGAAACTATCAAGTAACAAACAAGAAGGGCCAATACTTAACTTGTCTAGCATGATTCGACTTCATTTTGTGTAAGTATTCTCTTCTTAAATGCACCAAATATACACGGTTTATGAACTATTTGAGATCTTATTAGTATATTTCATTTTTCAAAACTTTGTCTTCTTATAAAAAATGAACATTAAAATCATATTCTATTTCATATACAAATATATTAGTATATGGACACATTGACAAGGCTTGCATATAGAGGTACTCTCTGTTTAATCTTGTAAAATTAATTTGTGCTTAGTGATGAAGCTTGAGTTATTTTATCTAAAATTGACTATAAAAAAATTAAGTACAAATATAAAATTGTATTTGAAGGGTGATTGAAATACTCTATTCACACTTATGCCACACTGAACTAATTTTATTAGCAAATCATATGCATGATGTAAACACCAACGTAATTTGATAGAGTTTTAGATTTGGGTAGATTAGTTTAGTAGCTATTTTGATGGTATGTTTAGACAAAATGTGGACATCAAATATTCTTTGCAAAAATCATCTTGTACTCATTCTATAGTCATATCATTCCTTGACAAGACATCTGATTGCAAAATTCTATCAAAAAATTTAGGTTCTTTGTCTACAATTCCACATTTTGCATGATTTTCTACCATAAGATTTCCAACAATATTTTGTGACAAAAATATCCCTCCATTTTGCTTGGATGAATTTCCACACCCTATTCCAAAGCTCTCATTTTGACATGAGTAGGGAGGACATAAGTAGAATGTTTGGCTTTATAAATTTCAATTCCTTTTGTTTAAAATTTTTATTCTTTTACATGTATTTCATACAAATCTTATGGCCATTCAATTCCTTGGGACAATACCTCTTTGGGGCATTATACCAACACGATGAACCTTATTAGTGCTTCTACATTTTGGATACACGTCTACAAAAAAAAATGCAAAGGTGATACTTGACAAAAAGCTCCACCTTCATCATGCTTTATGGATGTTCATACCTCTTTCTAAAGCTTCCTATTTTATTACTTGTAGGGAGGGCATTGCGAAAGGTCGGTAAATCTAGCTTTATACACATACATAAATTTTCTTGAAAACCTTTATTAACAAATCCATTTTTTTAATATCCAAAAATCATTGCAATTATTTCAATTCATGAGATTACATTCCTCTTTAAAATTGAGACGTGATCTTAATTTGAAAACTCATGAATTTGATTTCCTAAGCATAAAATTTTCAAGTTTCCTCATAAATGATACAAAATATCGATTAAAATTTTAATTTTGAATAGATTAGTATGCTAGTCATTATATGAGATAGTTGTGAAATATATGAATCAATGTTTTGATGTTCGTAGAGCTTATTTAAAAAATCATTCTTTGCACATTCTCTAAGAGCTCAGTGGGTTGCTAGAATTGAATAAGAATTGACATTTCTAACTTTGAAAAAATTGTCAATTGCAGTTTGAATGCAATAAGTTGGAATTGGACTTTACATTAATTTGAATTTTTTATTCCCATTTAATCCAAATACTAGAATTCAATCTTTCATTTAAACATGTGGAATTGGAAAAATTCTCATTCTAAATCCAATTCCATGGAAATGAACATTAGAAAATAAAATAAAATATATAGTTTTTCAAGTCCACCTAGCTACTTTATCTATTTGGTTTTCATTTTTAGACAAAATTTGAGATTACCACTTTAAAAAGGCAAGCTATAACCACATGAAAGTGCAAAAAGTTGGCTAAGTGATCCAAGGTGGTAAAGGCAAGGAGGCTTGAAGCCTTGAAGATTAATAGACATCACCCAACCATAGGAGGTCTTAAAATATATCCAATAAGGTATCAACCATTAACAAGAGGCTTGGCATTGACTAAGGAAGCAAAATCATAACTTTTTGTCAGCCCCAACAAGAAATCCATAAGGTGAGCATGTGTTTATAGATTTTAGTTTGAGATTTCTTCCATGAGCACTGATGTTCTTGTAAAATCCTTGGATTTTATTATCAATCAAATGAGGCTGAAACTAATTGTAGGGGTGTTAGTAGTGAAAAGGCATGGTTCATCATTTTGATGAGAACAAAAGATTGAAAAGGTGCGATTTCAGACAAAGTCTGAGGGTTTTTTCTAGAGAGGTGATTATTTAAGGTTTTGGAAAGTCAAATGCTATTTTTATGACTGATTCCAAGTATCAAAGGGGCTGAATATGTAAGTTTATAGACTAAGTCTGAAAACTCCACCATTAAATTCAATTTTTGAAATAATTTCATAGCTTTTTTTCATGGTCCTCAACACCATGGATCTTCATTGCAAACATGTACGAGTGATTCCAAACCAAATGGGGATTAAAGAGTTATTGATTTAAAAAACAATTGGGTATACCTTAGAAGCTTCTATTAGGGTGGTGGAGTTACTAACAAGATTGCTTCTAGTAGAGCCTGAATTCATCCATACTTCCTTGAATCCATAGAAGTAGACGTAGAAGAATTTTAGTTCATGTTGAGAGCTCAAAATTTGGAAAATCAAAGACTATATTTTTATTGCACATTGTGAAGCCATATTTATAGAAGAAAGTTGACATCCATTGAATGAAAAGCATAAGTCCCCTTAGTGATCCCAACAAATCACATTATTTCATTGAGCGAGTATCCAAAGTTGAAGGAACCTTGAAGCTATTTCATGATCTTAATTTGCAAGCTTAGCATGAGAAGTGACCTTATTCAAGAGAGAGTCAGAGATTTTATGCTTCATCTCAAAATATCAAGTGTTCAATTATTTATGTTGTAGTGGAACAAAACTCACAACGATAAGGAGCATCATCAAAATAATCATATTTATCCATACTCACTCAATAGCCTCCCATATGTACAAAGTGTGCTCATAAAGTTCTAATCAAAGAAAGTAATAATAAATTCAGATTGGTTACTACATCAAGTCTTCATTAAGAAAAAAATTTGGATCATTGCAGATATTAGAGGTAGTGATACCAAATTACAAATCAGTTTCATATGTAGTCATCCATTAAGTCAAAGTCAGGCATTCAACGTTAACTTTCAGATTGATATAATAAGGATCATAATTAATTTACATTTGAGTCTCTTTAGTTCTTTACAGATGTATAGTAATTGTTGTAGATCAATATCTATTATATCATGGACCATATTTCACGAGGCATTTGGAATATAAGTTTATATGTTTATGTAAATGATACCAGTTGATCAAAGACCATCAACACCATATAACAAGTTTGTCATTATCAATTTGAGGTCCATATCGGAATTATTATTTGGCAATAGAACCATTGCAGATTAGCAATAGGATCACATGTCAAACACTCATTTGCAAAAAACTAAAGCATGGAATATAGTTCTATAAAGTATAGTTAGAAAGAAGTCTCTTGCAACCAAAATTAGTCAAAACCATGAGAGATTGTGTGAGGGAACATTACAAAGACCAAGTAAATTACACTTCTAAGTATAGTTCAAACCCGAAAAAGGTGTTTTAGGGTAAATCATGTAAAATCTAGAAAGGGGAAATTAAAGTTTATATAGAGCTTTTTGGTTCATCTCAGCAATTGTGATACTTGTAGTCTTCATTAGCATGACCAAATTTGCAAAGAAAAGGTTGTCAAAATAATATGAAGTATCTTTAGGTGAGTAAATTTCATATTGTCTTAACGTGGGTTATTTGTAACCCTTCGAGAAAATTGAAGGCCTCTAACGCTGTGTTGGCATTGTAGGAAGGTGTTGTGGATTTTTTTTTTTATGTCTTATATATTTGTGATTTTAATGGGAATTTAACATTATTTAGAGTTAAGGTTGATAAAATCAAAGATATTATTTGAATACAATTACAATGTGACAACAATTTATTTATTTATGTGCTAATCTATTGCTTCACAAAATATTATTGGCTATACTATTTTTCATTAGTATTCTAATGAAGATCAAACTCTCACATTGTGAAGTCTGAAGCATGTTGAAAGTTACTTGATATTGAGTGCTAAGCTCTAGGGTGTTGAGTGTTTGAGGGTAGAGTGTGGAGTGCTAGGTGTATAATAGTACTGACAAGATGTATGGTATGTGGAGTGCATGTAGGTGGCCAACATATGACAATGCTAACTAGTATGGTAACAATGTAATTTCCACCCAGCGAGCCCAAGAGAGTGCTCTGATACCAGATGAGAAGAACCTCCTTATAGCAATATCGTGAAAATGCTCGAAATAACAGAATACAAAGTGATAGCAGAACTCAGAATAAATCTACTGATCGCAGGCCACTTCGAGGGGGTAACCTCCTTTGAGCAAGCTCAATACAATAAATTCGTCCGTGCCCATCAAGGGCCTCAACCTATTCTTATATACTGGGTACGATCTAGAAAAGTAATACTACATATGCATGTGGGATAATAAAATAAACTCACGGGACGACTTACAAAGCATATGCGTCCAACAACTCTACTCTAACAAAATAAACAGAAGGAACACACAGGTTCCTAACAAATGTATACTAGAATGGTAGTATATTTTTGAGCATTGTGGAAGTGTACGTATTGTTGAGGTGTGTCATTCAAAACATTATTACACTGGTGCATGAAGGCAATAGAAAAGATTGGAAAATAAATCAATGATGGTATTGAGCTTCCACTAGATTTTATATTGGAAGCATGCTTGTCTAAGGTAGATCAACCACCTTCCCTCCAATGTTTATACAACAAACCCTTGCTCTAATTATGACTAGTTTAAGAGAACCAAGGTTGTTGAGATACCATGACAAGGAAATCAAGTTAGTAGTTACAACATGTCCAAGTGAGATTTTGAGTTGTGGCTTCTCCTCAAGTGCCATATGATGATTACACCATGATTTCAATATTGCACTTGATTATTGATTACTTAAAAAGCCTTTGGTGACATCAATAATGATTATTGATAACTTAAGAGCCTTTGGTGATATCAATAGTGACAATTTTTCTAGGAGATTTATAATATTAGAGATATGTGCTAAACTTGAAGTGAGTGACCTCTTAGATTTGCGATTACAAGACTTCAGGGTGGATTCTCACCATTAAAACTTTTCTTTATATATTGTGGAGTCCTTGAGTTGTAAGGATACATGGAATAGATTCTCATGGATTGGGTATTTAGAATGCAAAGTAAAACCTGAAGATAAATATCTAGACTAATCATCGACTAGGATGTCGTTGGTGATTAGTCTAGATATTTATCTTCATGTGTTATTATTTTTAACCATTCTATTTTTATCAAAATTTTGACCACATTTGGTCAAAACCTAACCAAGCCTGGTCAAAATTTTGATCAACCATGGTCGAACTTTCTACTAACTCACTAACAAGGGCACTATCATGGGTTTGGCATCCTAGTCGAATGGGTCAGGTTTTTCGACCAACATTGGTCAAAGTTTTGACAACCATAATGGCCAAATGTAAATGCTAATTTCTAAACCTTAACCAAGGTTGGTCAAGCTTTTGACCACACTTCGTTGAAATTTCAACCAAATGATTGACCAAGATACTCTCATGGGTTTGGCATCCTAGTTGGATGGGCCACACTTTTTGACCAACATTGGTCAAATTTTTTATGACCACAATGGCCAAATGTAGAAGCTGATTTTGACCAAGACTTGCATGGAAAGTTTGACTTGAATAAGGATTCATCTAAATTTTAACGAGAAAAATATCGACAATGCAATTTGTAGATCATTCAACCAATTTGGGTAGATAATTTGACCAATTTTCATCAAAAGCAGAGGCCAATTCTACTAGCGTAATCCTCCTCCATTGTAGCTACATGTCCCTTTCAACTTAGAGCATCGACCACCATATTTTTCTTTCCTGGATTATACATGATCTCAAAGTTGAACTCTACTAGGAACTCTTACCACCTGGCCTACTTCGGTGTGAACTTGGCTTGAGTCTTGAAGTAAGTTAAAGAGATGTTGTCTTTCTTCATAATGAATTGTGTCCCCAAGAGATAATGCCTCCAAGTTTTGAGACTATGTATGATCCCTACCATTGCCTTTTCATGGATAGGATAGTTGTTTTACCTATCTTGCAACTTCCTAGACTCATATGCAACTAGATGTCCATCCTATATCACTTTGTGTTAGGATTAAACCATCGACAAAAAATAAAAATTACATGTAAATATAACCAATAATAGAAAATAATAGATCACATAGAAAAGAACACAAAGCACCAAGATTTAACATGGTTCACCCAATTCTTGGGCTATGTCCATCAAACAACAAGTCCGATATTATTACGATCTAGTGATTATAACTTGATTACAATTCGTAATCCATTACAACTCAATACCACCGCAAGAACCAATTTTTGCATCACAACTTAATGAAAACACCTATCCCTAAGCCCATTTATACAAGTAATTTTATGCCACTTTAGGGTTACAACATGTCGGCCATATTTTGGCCACAACATTGACCACAACCCAATTTTTTTTACCATATAGAGTACTTTCCTGATTAGTCACCACAAACTAACAATCTCCCACTTGGGGACTGATTAGACTCCACACTAGACAACAATCTCGGCCATAACGTCAGCCATGACCCAAATTTTTTTTACCATGTACAATACTTTCCTGATTAGTCACCACAAACTAACAATCTCCCACTTGGAGACTAATCCTAGAGCAATTACCGCATGGGGCTCCCATTGGATCAAACCACCTTGGACTCGGCTATTTTTTATTTAGGTTTAGTCTAGAAGATCAACTAAAGTGGAAGAGGAGTTCAACTTCTCCCTTATCACTACCTTTGCAAAAATATTTGTGAGATTGTCATTTGTATGTATCTTGTCCAACTTTAACTATCCATCCTCCAAAACTAATCAAATGAAATGGTATCGCAACTATATGTGTTCGGTCTTTGAATGTAGAGCTGAATTCTAAGCAAGATGAATGGAACTCTGACTATCTGTAAACAAATAATTATCCTTCTGAGGGTGTCCCAATTCTTGCAAGAAGAACTAAAGCCATATCATCTCCTTGGTTGCCTCTGTAGTAGCAACATACTCTGCCTCTATAGTGGATAAAGCATTAACCTTCTATAATCTAGAAACCCAACTCACAACCACCCCACCAATAGTAAAGACATAACCTGTAGTACTCCACCTTGTATCAATATCGCCTGCCAAATATGAGTCAACATAGCCCTATAAATTAGTAGTAGAGCCCCCAAAGTGTAAACACTTATTGGATGTTCCTCTCAAATATCTGAGAATCCATTTGAGTGCATTCTGATGCTCAATTCCTGGATGACTCATATGCTTGCTAACAACTCCCACTACATGTGCAATATTTGGCTTGGTACATACCATAGCATACATCAAGCTTTATACAGTTGAAGCCTAGGGTACCTTGGACATCTTATTCTCCTCTTCCTGTGTCTTAAGACACATCTTCTTAGTCAACTTCAAATGACTAGGTAAAGGTGTGCTGACATCTTTAGCATTCTCCATAGAGAAACATTGCAACACCTTCTCCACATAATCAGCCTGAGATAGCATCAATGTTCTATTCTTCCTATCTTTGCAAATCTTCATACCAAGGATTTGTTTTGTTGCCCCTAAATCTTTCATAGCAAATGCATGTGCTAATTGGCATTTCAACCCTTTAATGTGATCCATGTTAGACCCAGGTACAAGCATATCATCAACCTATAAACATAAAGTAATGTAGCTATTATCATCCAACCTCTTAAAATAAACACAATGATCTAAATGACACCTATTGTATCCATGCTCATGCATAAAACTGTCAAATTTCAGATACCATTGCCGAGGTGCTTGTTTCAAGCCATATAAACTTTTCTTCAATTTGCACACTAAGTTATCCTTATCTTTGACCGTAAATCCCTGTGGCTGAGCCATATATATCTCTTCTTCCAAATCACCATGAAGGAAGGTTGTTTTAACATCAAGCTACTCTAAATGAAAATCTTCAATAGCCACAAGACTTAAAACAATATGGATAGAAGTCATCTTAACAACAAGAGAAAATATATCATCAAAATCAATGCCCTTTTTCTGTGCAAATCCTTTCACAACTAACCTAGCTTTAAATATTTTGTTACCTCCTTCCTCTTCTTTCAACTTGTAAACCCATTTATTCTATAAAGCTTATTTACCTATAGGCAACTTGCATAAATTCCATGTCTTATTCTTCAACAAAGAGTCCATTTCATCTTTCATTGTAGACTCCCACTGAATCTTAGTATCCACCTTCATAGCTTCATCATAACATTTAGGTTCACTAGCATTAGTAAGTAAAATTGAATACAAAGAGGGAATTTTTTTTTTTGGAGGTCTTATTTGCCTTGTTGATCGTCTAACATTCATCGGTGTGTGTCGTATTTGTTGTTGCGGTTGTTTCACATCATGAGGAATGGCTAGAACATCAGCTTTTGGAGTATCATCCAACACTACATAATCATTTTCTTTCTTCTCATGTTGCTTTAACAGATCTTTGTACAACACTTTCTCATGGAATATGACATCCCTGCTTCTTAAAATTTTATTATTTTCAAAATCCAAAAGCCTATAACCAAATTCATTAATTCCATATCCAAAAAATACACATTTGTTTGACTTAGCGTCTAGCTTGGTTCTATTTTTAGAATCTATTTGAGCAAATGCTTCACAGCCGAAGGTTTTGAGAAAAGAATAACTCACCTTCTTACTAGTCCATGCTTCCTCTAGAATACCACAACCCAAAGGAGTAGAGGGACCTCCATTAATCAAATATATAGTAGTATTGACAACTTTCGCCCACATGTGTAAGGCCAACCTAGCATGCAACCTCATGCTCCTTGCACATTCCATTATAGTCCTATTCATGCATTTAGCCACTCCATTTTCCTATGGAGTCCTTGGAATAGTTTTCTATCTACGAATACCATTAGTGGAGCAATAGTCTTCAAATTCATAACTACAATACTCACCACCATTATCAGATCTGAGACATTTTAATTTCTTACTAGTATTATTTTCAACCAAGTATTTCCATTTCTTAAAAGTTTGAAATACATCATATTTCTGTCTAAGGAAATAAGCCCATACTTTTCTAGTTGCATCATCAATAAATGTATCATGATAATGAGAGCCACCAAGGGAAGATACCCGAGCTGGTCCCCATACATCGGTATGCACAAGCTCTAATTTCTCCTTTTTATTTTCCTTCCCAATCTTGACAAAACTCACTCTCTTTTATTTTCCATATACACAACTTTCACAAAAATCCATATTAACACATTTTAGACTTGGAAAAACTTTCTTTGAAGGAAGTACTTTCATACCTTTCTCACTCATGTGCCCAAGTTTGTTGTGCCACAATCCTATATTATAATTTATAGTAGCTATTTGTTCTCCCTGCTCAATTGCAACAATTGTTCCTGAACATTGAAACAATCAAAGTAGAAGGAACAATATGACTTGTACAAAAATATAAGGTTCCTACTTTCACACCTTTTGCTACTGCAAGGGAACCTTTTGAAACCTTACAATTTTTATCATTGAAAGTAACTACACAACCCTCATCACCAAGTTGCCCTGCCGAGATTAAATTCCTACTCAATCTTGGAACATGTCTTACCTCATGTAGTAGCCAATGATTCCCATTCTACAACTTAATCTTAACTTTTCCCTTTCCAACAATCTAACATGGTTCATTATCCCCCAAATAAACAAGTCCAACATCCCCTTGGACATAATCAATGAAATAACCACTATGAGGTGCAACATGACATGAAGCACTAGAATCTAAAACCCATGAATCATCAATGTACTCTCTAAAGACAAAAGCAAAGAATCCTCTTCAGATTTGTCACTTACCACATTTGCCTCCTTGTCTCCATTTGATTTATCTCCCTTATTTTTCTTTCGATTCCAACAATCTTTCTTTTTGTGCCCTGGTTTCCCACAATACCAGCAATCATTCGGTCCTCTCGATTAAGACCTCCTCTCCTTTGACTTTCCTCTTGATTTCCCATGATTTCTAGATTTACTTCCTCTCTTAGTCATTCTGACCCTACTTTGTGCATTCAAAGCACTTCCTGATGTAGATCCACCTGAGGTTTTCCTACGAGTTTCCTCACTCAAGACAACATCGATCACATCTTCACATTTTAGGGTACTAAATCTAGGAACATAATTACTCACAGCCATTACCAAGCCATTCCAACTTTTAGGTAAAGAACACAAAATCAAGAGAGCCCTAATTTCTTCATCAAAATTGATACCCACAGAAGATAACTGACTAGTAATAGTATTAAACTCATTTAAATGATCTGAAACTAATCCACCTTCTTCCATTTTCATATTAAATAAATGCTTCATGAGAAATACATTGTTTAAAGCAGAGGGCTTTTTATATAGTTTTGCTAGGGTTTGCATCAATTCTTTTGTCATCTTCACTTTTGAAATATTAAATGCCACTAATGGTGCCAGGAATAACCAAATAATTCTGAGTGCCTTTCTATCTAAAAGATCCCATTCATCATTTGTCATAGATCCCTGATTCTTGGCTTTGCCTTCCAACAGCTTCCATAAATCCTTCTGATAAAGATAGTCTTCCATTTGCATCTTCCATAACTGGAAGTTCTACCCATTAAACCTGTCAACTCTCAGCTTACCCTTGTCTTCCATTTCTTCCACTCAACTGTGAGACTTGCTTGCATAAGATAACTCAAAAAACAACTAGGCTCTAATACCACTTGTTAGGATTAAACCACGGAAAGAAAATAACAATTACATGCAAATATAACCAATAACAAAAAATAATAGATTACATAGAAAAGGACACAAGGCACCAAGATTTAACGCGGTTCACCCAATTCCTAGGCTATGTCCACCAAATAGCAAGTTTGATATTATCAGGGTAAACTTTAAGAAAGCTACCTCCAAAAAAAGATATAAAATATTGGTGAATCTTTCCTTATTTTGCAAAAATGAAATTATTTCTATTGGCGAATCTCTCAATTTTTTATTCTAAATATGATTAATATTGGTGATTATTTTTGAATCATAATTTTATTGCATAAAATATTGACGAATCTCAATAATAATAAGAAGTTCATTAATCACCATGGAATATTACAAATCAAAATTGATCAATTTTTTACCTCGTGGAATATGTTGAGGATCGCTACATATACTTTAAATTAATAGTGAAAACTAAATATTAGTTATATATCCCTAAAGTAACTAATAATTATGATAATTATTGGACAGTTCAATTCAATTTCTCCAATAATATATTATATTCAGGTGACTCAAATCTAATCATGTAATGAATATTGTGGTGGATATTTGAGTTTAAAATTTTCAAGAAAATAAATTATTGAATGATTTTAAATGTTCTAGAACTAAATTTTATAAAACTATGGCGATTTAGGTTGTATCAAATCTTAAATTATTAGCCAAATTACTAGCCAAAAAATTCTAAAATTAGCCAATCTACGAATATTAGACACTAAAAAATATGTTGGATATTATTATGATCCGATGATTATAACCTGATTACAATCTGGAATCCCTTATAGCTCAATAACACCACAAGAACCAATTTGTGCATCACAACTTAATGAAAATACCTAACCCTAAGCCCTTTTATGCAATAATTTTATGCCACTTTAGGGTTACAACATGTTGGCCATATGTCAGCCATATGTTGGCCACAACATCAGCCATGACCCAATTTTTTTACCATGTACAGTACTTTCCTAATCAGTCACCACAAAAACAATCTCCCACTTGGGGACTGATCAGACTCCACACTAGGCAACAATCTTGACCACAATGTCGGCCACAACCCAATTTTTTTTTTACCATGTATAGTACTTTCCTAATCAGTCACCACAAACTAACACTTTGGACTTTGAATGGCCTTGTGAAATCAGACAATGCTAGTGCAAGTGACAATGTGGGTTTCTACTTAAGTCCCTCAAATATTGTCTGACACTTATCTGACCACTTCCATTTTCTATCCTTCTTCAAGAGATCTATCAAGGGGAAAAAAGCTTGGAATACCCCTCAACATACTTCCTATAGTAGTTTTGAAAACCCATAAACAACCTCACTTCATGAAAATTCTTCAAAGGCTCCCAATTCCTGATTGCTTGCAACTTCTTTGGTTCTAGATGTATTAGACCTTTACTAACTATGTGACCCAAGAAGTGCACCTCTTCTTGAGATAAGGAATACTTTTTCTTCTTCACAATTAGTTGGTGCTCTCTGAGAAACTCAAATACCTCTACTAAATGTTGCTTTTGTTCCTCCATGTTCTTGTTATAGACCAAGATGTCGTCCAAATACACCACCATAGACTTATCTAGGAAAGGACAAGACATGTCATTCTTGATGGTCAACTTATTCAGAGCCTTGAAGTCAATGCATAACCTTAATGTTCCATGTTTCTTCTTTTGAAACAACACTAGAGCTCCATAGGGAGAATTAGATGGTCTGATATATCCTGCCTCAAGAAATTCCTCCAATTACCTTTGAAGTTCAACCATCTTAGGCCCATAAAATTGATATGGCACCTGAGCTAGAAGCCTTGCCCCTGGTACTGACTCAATCTTATGATATATGGCCCTTCTTGGTAGGAGTTGAGTGAGCAACTTGATCGACATCAGATCCTCAAATTCCAATATGACCTCTTCTACTTCTGTTGAGATTGGTGTCTCCTTGACTCCTTCTAGCTCATTCCAACCTCCAAGTAATGCCACCAAGAACATAGGCTCCTTGTCTTTCTTCTTGGCTATCATCTTCATGCTTAAAGATGAGATTGTTGGAGCCTTCCCAAATTTTTGCCTCTCTAATGTCTTCACCATGAAGGAGTTATGCAGATCTAAGAACAACAATGACTGCAAATGAGGCATCACTGCCACTTTGCCTAACCTTAGGAACTCTTGGCCCAATATCAACTCAAAGTCATCCATCTCAAGAGTCATTATATCCATGTGGCTCTGCCACATGCCCACTTTCACTCGTGCACCCTTCATGACACCAATTACTCACTTAGTGGGTGAGTTCATCACTTTAAAGGAACTTGTGCCTGGTTACACCTTAAGTCCTAGTTCCATAGCTCTCCTAGCTGCAATATAGTCGTGTGTGGCTCCAAAGTCTACCATCCTCATGGTTATCTTATTATTGATCACTGTTTCCCCATAACACAATGTATTCAAGTTCTCAAGCTTGGTTGTCATAGCCTTTTGTTGTTATTATGGGCTCTTCACTACACTCTAACTTTGGATCACACCCATCACTGAGTCTGACCCATCCTTCTTTGCATTCTCATTCTGTATTGAAGACAACCTCTATCTCTCTAGACACTCCTTATCCCAATGGCTTTGGTTCTCATAGATGATCAAGATTGATTAACCAATCACTTTCAATCCATATAATAAATTCTTTTACTGAAAACTATTGTCAAGTCTTTCTATTTTTTATCTTATTTTATTAGCCTATACTTGATTTTTGAGGTCTTCAAAGTCTTTAAAACATTTTTAAGTGTATGTTTATATTGTTTTAGTCTTTTTGTTTCCTTCAATATCTTATTTTCAATTTTTCTTTCGATATGATATCTCTCGAGGCTTAATCAAGGTTATCAGTCAAAAGATATCAAGAATTAATTGCCTAAAAAGTGAGTTTTCCAAGTTTAATTGCATATTAAAAATATTAGCCTATATTCTAATGTTGAATTGCACTTTTTGAAAAATATAACTTAAAATGACTTTATGTTATGTTTTTAAGTTACTTTATCACTTTTGATTTATCATTAAAGTGATTTAAGCCATTATAGTGCACTTTATGTTATAATTTAATGTTAAGTTATTTTTTATTTTTCACTTAAGTGACTTTATGCACTTTATAGTCTAATTTAAAGCTGAGATTTACTTTAATATTTTATTTTAAAATATTTAAGTGAAATGTTACTTTTTGAACATATTTGCATATGAAATGTAAAATATATATTGTAAATATGTAGTTAACCCCTTTAAGTGATATTTTCTCAATAAAATCAAATAAACATGTGTTAAATAGAAAACTTAAGTGATGCAACTCCATTACACATTCCTTTTTGAAATGAGTTACATGTAAATGTATCTAGAGAACTTGACTTTTATTGAGGGCATGCATTTTCACCAAAAATGTCACATGTAATGCCTCTTCCAAGTGCAATTTGGGTTGAAATATAAGGAACTTGCATTTGTGTTGCATTTCTCTTCATGTGTTTGCATATAAAGAACCTAATTTCATTCATGCAAGGAGATGTTTCATGCAAATGGGTTCCAAGACCATGATTTTCCTTGAAAATTTTTTACCCTCAAGACCATGATTTGTTACTTCAAAGCCAAAAATGTTTATGTAATAATGCCTTCTAAACCCGATTTCTCATTAAATTTTGGAGAAAAAGGGATTTTCTATCACATTTTCCCAAATACATGCACATGTGTTTTCCCTTGGAGACCACAATTTGCCTTGTAGGTGAATTTTCAAACATGGAAATTATTCCTATAAGTGTGATCTACACTTAGGAAGACATTTGTAATTACATCAGTGCTACCTTGCACATGCATTTGCATCTTGCAACCATGATTTGAAGTTAAACTTTGATTTTTTCAATGATATTTAGTTACCATGTGCAAATACACATAGAGAACTCAGTTTTGAAGAAGGCAAGTTCATTCTAACTTCTCTTTCTTCCAAATTTTGCTCATTGCTCTATGATTAAGTGTAAGGATTCAATTTTGTTCACATTTCTTGCTTGTTTTTCTAAATTATTGCATTCTTCGGCTCTTCATTATCCATTTGTTCAAATGCAACCTTAGTTTTTTGCATTAAGTTATTAAGTAAGCTTGAAATATTTGTCTTTGTTGCAAATACAAAGCTCTTCCATATAAAAAATGAAATTGCACGCAAAGTGAACTTTTGGGGCTTGTCAAAGTTTGAGTCAAAGAAAGAGGTGTGTTTTTCTTTGTTTTTAAGTTTTTGTATATATTTTGTTGCTTGTTTTGGTTTGTTTTCGGAGAAAATTTAGAGATTTTCCTCCAAGAATGCAAGTGCATTTCCATGCTCTCATCTTTCATGTTTTCATTATCCAAATACATCCAAAATCCATATTCCTTCATATGCAATCACATTCTAAACCGGATTACATATTTACATCGTGTAAACATGATGAATTTTTATCACATGTAATTGCATCTTCTAAATGTCATTTTGGTAAAAGCTCACCTTTTAAAATGTCAAAAATCTCATTTTACACACATCCATATGCTTCAAAATTAGATTCTTGGTCACCCAAAATAAAAGCACTATTTTACTCACATGAAAAACCATCCAAACCCTAATTTTGGCCTTTTTTTTTTTACCAAAATACAAGTTATTCCATTCATTTATGTTTATCAAAAGTGTTCAATAAGTATATAATCCATACTTCTAACACTCATCCCTCATGGATATGTCATTGTAACTCAAATCCCAAAGTTTTCATGGATTCAATCTCATTGGAATATGTTTTCATCTTCATGTTGCGGTGCATTCTTCAAGATAAGTCAAAATTTTCTCAAAGAATAGAGACATCCTGTCAAGAAGATATGCTTCAAATTCAAATAAGAAATATTCATGTTCTCTCCAAGTTCCTAATGGAAACCTTGGAACTTGAGTTCATGTGGGAATGGACCAAGCATTTTGATCCAAAAAAAGAAAAGAAAAGAAAAAAGGTAAAGATATTGATTGGAAAGTTGTTCCGAGTTTACATCTAGACATCATTGAGAAAGTTTTCAAAGTACCAAAAACTTCAGAATGTACAAATATGACAAAGGACAATTCACAACAAATGTGGAATGAGAACAAACTTGATTGCATCAAGTTTTCAAATGAAAACTGACAATTATCAAGGAGAATATAGTGGTACGAAATAAAAGGACTCTTGATCCAATGATCGTCCATGATTGTATCACCAAGTATAAAGCCTTTGCTAATCTACAAGATTAATTTAGCAATTTCAATCTTTTCTTCAAGAACATATTTAGTTCTATAGTTGTAGAAGATAGATTATGGATAATCTGATTGCATGTAATCTGATTACACAAACCTTCAGTGCATGTAATCCAATAATTCTCAAATCCTAATTTGACCAAGTCAAGGTGGTTGAGTTGCTTCCATCTTTTCTCATTCTTTTTATCACTCTTTTTTTCCTATATAAAGGAGTGCCCCCTCATTGTAAAAATCATCTTTTATATATGCAAACAAAATTTTCCAAACTTTTGTAAGCATAATTGTGATTGTGTAGTACAAATTTGAAAGAAAGAAATATTTGTATTATAAGCTATGACCAGATATAATTGTGATAGAAGAAATTGGAAGTTGTGATTGTGATTTTTTTCTATTATTTTTTGTTCATGTTATTATTATATTTTTAATAGAGTATAGTAAATGTAAGAAGAAATTGGAGTTGAAGTTAAGAGTAATTGTGGTAATAAATAGACTAGAAGTTATGAATATAACTTATATTAATGTCTCAAATTCATGTAAAAGTTGGAAAATCTCTACTTCTAGAATTCTGTTTACCCCAATGGTAGAGATTTTTCTTATAGAATATATAAAACTAGTCATAGATCTAAGCTAGTACACTCTCAACTAGCCTGTGAGTTGGTGTTTGGTATTGGAATCAATGTTTCCAACTGTTAGATAAAAGTGTAGTGTAAGAAATCCAACTTGCCCATTACCCATTACACAAGTAAGTGGATTCTTTCCTAAGAGAAAGAGGAAAGGATATTAGTAACATCCTATTATGCATCTCTTCACTTCTTCCATACCTTGAGTTGATCAAAGGGGCAGTGTGAAGGGGTAGCCTTCCCTTAAACATAGGGGAGACTCTATCTCATACATTGTGGTTGATCTATCTATTTTGTTAAACATCTTGATGAATAACAACATCTTGATAAAAATATTGTTTCTTTCTGTTAGAGTAATAAGATATCACCTTATTAATTAAATCATGTTGATTTAATTATTAAGTCACTTATTATCTCTAGTTTACTTATGCTAAACTTTAGGCATATAATAATTAATTATTTTATTAATTATTGTCATGCAACCTATCTTTTTTCATGTTAGGGATTTGATCTCCTTTTATAAGGATTGATCTATTTATAATTTATTCATTCAGTTTTGATTATAGCAATCTCTTCTTTGCTCATCAAGAATGTCTCATCTATGGATTTGGCAATTTTTGCCTCCATAGATTTTTGCTTCTCTCTTTTCTAATAGGTGTTTTCATGTAGGTGATTCTTGGGAGCTATGGGGTTGACCGTTCATCAACTTCAACATGGTATCAGAGCTCTAGATGTTCATGCCCCTCTTTTATTTATGAGAAGTTTGGATTGGCTTTTAGATCTATGTTTTTTTTGGAGGGTTTCATTCTTTACAATTATTTTGTATTGAATATGGGGGTCACTGATTTTTGGGTCACTTTGAGCCCAAATAGACATCACCGTCGAGCTTAGAGCACCCAAAAACCCCTATTTTCATATAAAATTTGTCCAATTTAGACATAGTTGAAATTTGAGCCAAAAAAATTGTCAACAAAAACAAAAGGCTTTATTGAAAAAACTCATGATTTAAAAAAAAAAATTCTTCAAAGAGTTTTTCCTTTAAAAAAAAATCTTCCAAAAAAGGACACTACATCCGGAAAGTACTGACAACAAGGATGTTAGGAAAAGTATTGACATTGTAGGTCTACCGCAGGTGCTAACATCATATTTTTGGGCCAAAATTTGATGGTCTTCAAACCATCTTTTCTATGATTTGTTTTGTTTTAAAAAGCTATCTGTGGTTTTTGGGCCGTATCTTGGTCATACAAATTGACATATCTTATATAGTCAGAAAGCTCTTTTCGAGCCCATCATGATATATGGTATAGGTTATTTGAAGTTTTGATGTCGTTTGGTTTCCTATTTATGTAGTCAAAGAAAGAAGTTCTATTTTGCACTCTGGGAGACATATCTTGAGCATTTGATCTCTAATCTGGGAATTATTTATATCGTTGCAAAGGTCTTTCTAACCTCTTTTTAGTGATGCTAGTTATTTTTCCATATTTTTCTCCAAGCACATTCTATTCAATCTTTTGCATTTTGGTTGATAACTTAGTTGTTTCAAGTCTGGGGATCGATTTCTTTGCTTCAGATGATTTCTCATGACTTGTACTATCTATTGCAGTAGTCTTATGTCTCTTTTGGTCTATTTAGACATCATTTGTATGAATTCTTGAAAATGCACTAAGATAAAGTGTCATACTGCATTTGTATTTTCATTTCAGTTGTTTGCCTTGTTTTGCCTTCTAATTCAAGCAGTGTCATTTGAGGACACTTATGCAGATTATTGTATTCTTGCAATTCATTGTATCTTGTGCATTATTATACATGCACTAATCATGAATAAAGTTCCATGGGGGGGTTGATGTTTTGCCTTTTTTTGCCATCTTCCTTTTCCAGTGAGTGTCCCTTCCATGATATTAGCCTCATGACGTGTCTGAGATTGATCACCTTAGTACACACATATAGATGCTTTTGTGCATCTTGATTGTGGTTCCTTGACTTGTAGTTATTTTGGCCCACTTTTCTAGTTGCCTATCACTTCACCCTTTTCTGCATTACGAGGTTCTTTTGTTGTTTCTCATGATTCCTTGGTTTGATTGATCAACTCTTTAGGCTTTGGTATTTCATGCCATTTGTATGTTCGAGTTTAGTTGTTTTCATTTGTGTGCCTCCTGATTTGATGCAGATTATAGTCTTCTACCTGATTAGGTTCTATTTCAACGGAGGTTCATCAAATTAGCAGTTACTTTCGACAGAGCTTTGTAGCTTCTACATGCTTTAGTGGTGTTCTACATGATAATCTTTGTTCCTACCTTTTGGAACATTCCCTTGTTTGGATGCTTCTTTATTCCTTCACTAGTTCTTTTCAACATTTTTTCCGTCTCTTTTTGGAGTAGGGTTTTTCCCATGTGGTTTTCTCTATTTCTTCTCTTTACAGAGATTTGGTTGTGGTTGGGTACCTCATAAGGCCTTTGTTGTTGGGACCCAAATTTACTTTCAGCAGTAGTTTCTAGGTTTTTAGCTACTCCCTAAGTTTATCTTAAGGAGGGGTGTTAGAGTAATAAGATATTGCCTTATTAATTAAATCATTTTGATTTAATTATTAAGTCACTTATTATCTCTAGTTTACTTATGCTAAACTTTAGGCATATAATAATTAATTCTTTTATTAATTATTATCATGTAACCTATCTTTTTTTCTTATTAGCGATTTGATCTCCTTTTATAAGAATTGATCTATTTGTAATTTATTCATTCAATTTTGATTATAGCAATCTCTTCTTTTCTCATCAAGAATGTCTCATCTATGGATCTGGCAATTTCTGCCTCCATAGCTTTTTGCTTCTATCTTCTATAATAGGTGTTTGCATGCAAGTGATTCTTGGGAGTTGTGGGGTTGATCGTTCATAAACTTCAACATTTTCTACATTGCATGTGGTGTTCATGTTGTTGGATATGAGGATGTGTCTATAAGGTTGTTCATGTAAACTCTCCAAGGTGTAGTTGCTAATGGTTTTACCATTTACTAGTATGTACTATCATAAATTTGGGCTACTCTCATAGCCAAGTTTGAGGAAAGGTTCAAGCCTCTTAAAAATTCTCATGCATTGTTGGCCCAACTTACTTAGTTGAAGAAATCATCTCATGTGTCTATGCATTTATTGTTCATTTCAATAAATTGACATGAATAATTCCAGTTGTTTCTCAATCTGCACCTGCAAATTTGAAATATTTCTTTATCAATGCTCAAATTTATGAAATTATTTTTTAATTAAGGAGTACAACCACAACTACTCTTGTAGTTGCACATACACTGGTGATTGAAATTGAAGATTGCTAGGAAGATAAGAATCAAAGTAACTGAATTCAGTTTCTTTGAGGACAAGGACAGATCATGTAGTGCAAAAGTTACCAAATGAGTTACTTTCCCTCAAATAGAAAATAGCTTAAGGCATGTTCTTTCTTCCTCATGAAGATGTACAAAGGAGGCATCTTCCAACTATTCCTTGTAGTTCTATTATTGGGAATCAACAAAAGTTAGTTTCACCATCAAAGAAGCTTGCTATTGAGGCACCATCAACAAATACAATAGTAAAGCATCATGTATTCAAAGATAGTGATCTTTCTATTCTCTTCTAGGAAAAGGAAGAAGACATAGCTAGGAACTCTCATATCTAGTGCATGTAGTCTTAGAAGGCCAAATATGAAAATATGAGGAAGGAAAGTCTTTCTCCCCATGTTTAGAATAGTCATGTCATAAAAGAGACATTCAAAAAAGTTCTAGATAAGATAAAAATGATGCATTTGTTGTTGGTAGTGGGCCAACATCCCTTTTGGATTCATGGCATGGCTTAATCACATCTTGTGGTTCTATAAGGCTATTGGTTTCATCAAGCATTGGAAAGTTGGTCTTTTGGTGCAACAACAACTCCGATCTTTCTAATAATTGACATTATACTTTGGTCATTAGTTCAAATCTTGTAGGACACAGTGAGTGACGTTGGGAGGTGGATTATTAGCAATGTAATAGATGCCCTTGTGGAGTTCATGACATGGTTTAATCACATCCTATGGTTCTATAAGATGACTGGTTGCATCAAGCATTGATAGGTCAATCTTTTGGTGCAACAATGACCTTGGCCTTTCTAACATTTGTGTCTGAAGATCATGAACTTGGGTATGCTTTGCATAAATAATATACCTCAAATCTTGAGAAATAAATTCTCAAAAATAATAAAGACTTTCCCAAGTCAGAAGTTTGTGATAAATATGTTGAGTTATGTAGTGCAAACATGTCATCACTAAAATCATATGGGCAATTTTTCTTGATCATCTTGAGGTGTTGGTGATTGATGAACTAGTCAAGCAAGTTGTAGTTGTCAAGAAGAGTACAACATTTTTTCATTGAAAGGGATGTCTAATTTGACATCTTTTTTGGTTGGAGGCCAATGGAAAGATGGACATGTCACATATATTTGAACATGAAAATACTATTGAAGAAGAAGAAGCAAAAGAGGTGTGTTTAGTTCTAGAGGAGTAATTTCAATTTATGGACCTATCTTGGAGCAAAAACACACATGATTCATCTCAAAAAGGTGAATTTTTTCATCTCTTCCAAGAGGTGTTACACCAAGAATCAACATCATCTCTCCAATTGTTCATGTTCCATCTATACAAAGTTGCCTATGAACATGGGTGGTATCACAAGTTGCTTAAAAAAAGTTAGCTATTTTATTTAACCATTAAATAGTTTCATCTAAAAATTTGCATTTTCGTCTACTTTTAATTAGATAGGTTTTTCTTTATTTTTAATAATTGTGCTTGCACAAGTTTTCTTCATTTTAATTATGTTCTATTTGTATTGGTTACATTAGAGTCTTTTTTTTATCATAGGATTTTAGTTTTTAGTTTTTTTGGTCACCTGAATCTATAATCCAATAGAGTGGATAAATGCACTTAGATAACTAAATTCTATGTCACTCATAGTTTCCAAGAACAAATGATTTACATTCCCCAAAAAAAGACAATTGTTTGTTCTACATTTTGTTACCGCAAAGTGAAGGTAACAGTCGTATATGGTTGATTCACATATTCATGAGACTTTAATGTAGAGTGTAGATAAAACAACAACAAACTAAACTAAACCCAAGAATTCATTGTCAAAATGGAAACTCTATGAATGTCCCATGTTTCCCTAACTACAACCATTAAGAATACTCTCAGGCCAACATCTCAATGATAGTTCTAGAATGGGAGTATGCCATGAATGCAGATCTATAAAGATGTATGCAAGATCTATGAATAAATGTAGATATTATGAAAATACTAACCCTAGAATGCTATAATATGTGCATATAATGAACTAAAAAAGTGCTAAATGATACTAAATAACATGAAAAGAATGCTAAAATACTATCAAAATGACATGGAATTGATAAAGTAACAATGCTAGCAGGATAACTCTAAATGTGCCCATAGTGCAGATGCCTGAAACTTGGGTCCTTTTCTCTTGAATTTCCCTCCTATTTATAGGATTTCAGAAGGGGTTGGGGTAAGAATCAAGATTTTAACTTTGACTAGAGGATGGAGGTGAAATTGAAAATATCTCATAAGGAACCAAGAGGAAGAGTTCAATAGGCTTAGTTTGTGAGGATAAAAGAGGTTTTTTCAATTCTTTTAAATGTAAAAAAGGAGATTTTCAATTTTGAGATGATAAATGGATTTTGTTGATTTGTTTATTGTTCCATTTATTTTCAACTTTTTGTCTTTTCCCTTTTCCCTTTTTTAATTTAATTTTATGATTTATGGATTTCTTTTCCTGTTTTTAAAGTTGGTTTAGGTCATTTTTGATTTGATGGATGATTTGATTGATTAATGACCCAATGTAAATATTGATTTGAAAGTCTGTTGTGTTCCTCTAATTTAATCCTTAATTCACGTTGATTGGTTGAAAATGTGTTGGTTAAGTCTTTGCCAATTTTTGGGTGTCTACAAATGCCCCTCTTCTATCTAACATGCAAAGCATATTAGTTTAAAGACTATTTTGATTCTCTGATTTTAGGTCCAATTCTGATGATCGATGATGGTTTGATGTTTCAAGGTTGGTATGATGTCTAACTGTCAACACTTGATGTTTGATTGTTGTTGATTTTTCTGATTCAAAGTTTGATATTGCAATATTTTTCTTGGATGCCCTGGTTTTGTTTGATTTGATATTTAAAATTTTGGATGGGGTAGGATGTTTTTAATATTTCACAAAAATTTGATGCCCTAGTATACTGCCCCCTCAGAAATGAAATTGGAAAAATGAATGTGCAAAATAGGAGTATTTCAATTTTATTTTTGAAAATGTTGATGAGAACAGTTGATAGGGAATGTGTAGGCACAAAGTGATCTGTAGAATCAATCAGATGATATTGGGTAGACAAAAAAAGTGCCCCCCTCAGGATTCAGATTAGGGGAAAACAAACATGTCCATTTCAAGATAGATAGTAGGAAAAATAACAAGTTCAACATTAATTTTCAACAAAGTGATGTGTAAAATCAATCTAGTGATGTTAGATAGAAAATAGTGTCCCCCTCAGGATACAAAATGGGGAAAACTAACATGTCCATCTCAGGATACAGAGTAGGAAAAATAACTGGTTTAAGATAGAACCATTAGCTGAAGAGCTAGATGTTGATATCTGATTGATGTAGGATGATCACTTGTGATGAAAAATTGATGTGGTTGTTTGGTGTTTGATTTTTTGAGGTGGGATGAGTGCCCCCAGTGAGTAGGGACCTTCTAATCAGACACATATAGATGATGTAGATGCTGAGACACATGGTTGATTTGTGGAGCTTTTGTGGTCATTTTATTTGCTTATCATGTATGTCATTGATGATGATGACTGTTTGACATTGATATTGATGTTGATGTTGATGACTTTGTGATGCTAATGATTCGATCCTTTGGATGTTGATGATTCAATCCTTTTGATAAATGAGATATTCAAGCTTGTTAATATTCAGACTTGATTAATATAGTATATAGATTCTTAATGTAATAGCACAAGATGTGGATAATGAATGTAGACGTGAAGTAGATAGATGACATGTATGAATGAAATGTTAGATAATGAAATGTATAAATGCAATGAAATGTGATAAAATGAAATGTGATGAAATGAAATGTGATGTTATGAAATGCAATGTAATGTGACAAATGCAATGGATGAAATGAAATATGATGCAGGGGTAAATGAAGGATACTAGGGATGAAATGATATGAAAAGATGTAACCTTACTTTTGAGATTTCAAAGTCACAAAGGAATTGTGAGTAAGAAGGGTGGAATGGGGAATGCATAGAATATGATGAATGGTGTAATGAATGATGACCAAAAGTGTTTGAGATTCGAAGATTACACAATGTAATAGATGACATGTTGTAAAGAAGCATGAAGTGAAATGGGAGAAATTAGTGACCATAATTATTTGAGATTCCAAGGTCACATAATGCAAGATTTGGAATAAATTATTTGTGAGAATGAAGTGTGATGTAAGGTGGTAGTGTTGTGATGAGACAAAGTCCACAAGAGTTGAGTGTTAAAAGCTCATTTTGATGTTGATGTTGTTATCTGCTATTTGATAGCTAGTCCTAAGTTGTTTTGTTGATTTGTTGAATGATGTTGTTTAGGTTTGTTTGTGTAATCCTGATTGATGTGCCAACCATTTGTTTTCAAGGAACCCAAGATGAAAATGCAAATTAAATGAATGCAACTAACTGTCACTTGTTTTTTTTTAAAGAGATGCAAATTATCTATCATCATAGAGCATTTAATAAAAAGTGCCCTAGTACAACCACCACTAGCTCAGCTATGGTGATATGAATACTGTATCATGCCGAGGATTACAACCAAAAATAATATACATGAAAGATAGGACACCCATTAAAAACAAAAACTATAGTTGTAGTGCATGAAAAAAAATGCAAATAGTCATATGTCAGATAAAGAACCTCACCTAAGATATCGTACAAAATTGGTCAAGGTACGCATGGCTTTCCAGACTAGAGGAGGCACTTACAAGTGGACACCAATGATGCAAAAAATCAAATGATCACTAGAGCAAAATAGTGAAAAACCAAAGGCAAATAAAATATCATAACTTCATCATGATACTTATAGTCCAGTACATCATTGAACTAATAGAAGCTCATAACTGTAGAAAAACCATTATTTGCAGACCCATAGTGCTAACAGTTGTGTGTAATAGTGTCAAGTTTGTCCCATTCTTTGTAGATGCAATTATTGTAGGAGTTTGGTAACAAAATGTGGGATGTGTCAGCGATGCTTCAACAATATATTTTGGCTAGCAATATGTGTCGGTGTTAATTAGGGTGTTTGAGTGTCAGAGCCAAGTGGAAAGTATACCTGGTATTGGTGCAGTAAGATGCAGAGAGAAGACACGTGGAAATGCCAGTAAAGTATGAGTCATGGTGAGTGATGACCATAAGTAGGTGGATAATTTATAGACAAAATGAAGCATGGTAAAGGGTAGAACACAACTATTGATTTGATTAAGAAGTCTGAGGAAGTGTGTAAGTGAAAGCATGTCGGGCTCACTAGTTCAATCGCAATAGGAGAGTGATGCTAGCCATGGAAGGTGGGTTAGGAAAGGACAAAGAGCAAAGAACAGTTAGAGGACCTCTAGGGAACTAGTGTATTAGTCCAAACTTCAAGCATTAGTTCATGAGTAGGGAAAATCAAGCCATGTAGGATAGGCACCAACACAACTTGAGGATGCATGGATCAGGGTGGAAGAAACACCCTTGTCAGAATTAATGATGTTGTTAGGGAGCACAATGCAACAGGCATTACAGGTGGTATTGGATGATGAACTAATGATGTAGGTGGAGAATAGTCCACCCGAGGTGACAAAGAGTGTGTCATTAGTAGTGACGAAGGCGAGGGAGATGAACTCTCTTGAAAAGTCTATGGGAAAAGCTTAGTGACAGGTGGAAGATGTTAGTGCGGGTGAGGTGATGAGTGGAGCATGTTGGTTGATTAGTCTCAGGATTCTGAGACAAGGGTCAATGAAAGGAGAACTTGAGAGTGTGAATGTAGATGAGCCACAACTAGATGCTAGGGTGGAGGTCAATCATCAAGTGATGTGGAAGAATTATGAAGAATGTTAGTAGCATAGAGAGTTTGGGTGGAAAATTTAGAATAGGAAGTTGCATTTTTGCTAGGGTTGATGGAGAAGGCACGGGAAGATGGAGCACAAAAGAAAGCAAGATGACTCCAAGTGGTGTTGAACATGAAATGGGTGTGGATACAATCATTAGAAGTGGAACAGTGGGTAGAGCAATTACGAGTAGAGGAAAATGACACGAGGATGCAGGCGAAAAGATTGCGAGCATAGAGGTTGCATGAATCCCTAAAGATGGTGCAAGTGGGTTTGGAGAGTGCACAAAATGAGTTGGTATTACTGTAGTCATAGTTTGAGTCATTTAGGGAAGCAATTGCAAAATTGAAGACCCTATTGTTGTTGCTATATGAGTGGATAACAATGAGTGAGTCAAAAGTGAGACAGTTACAATAATGGTTGGGCGACACAAAAGTGGATGTGGAGTGTTGGCGAATGATGAATGATCAAATGCAGAAAGAGTAGGATGTGGCCGAACAAGTGATCACTTTACCAAGGATAAACAAGCTGGTGGAGAATGTGTTTGTGGATATGTAATGGACTGCGACAGTACATTGGGAAGCTGCCTATTATATGGGACTTTATCATCAGTCGTTCCCTGATAAGAACTAACGGGATACACAATTCGTGGATAGGGAATTTACATAGCTATTGAATACATAATCACACAGTGGTAGATTTCCAATTCCCATGAATGTGGTGTGGGTATGAGAAGGATTGATGCCAGGGGCCTCATCCTCTAGGATTGGGTCTACGAAAAAGCCCCTAATCGAACACCCTGTCCTGCCATCTCCCCCAGGGTGGCTAGAATAAATGATCTGCTAGATTTGATTTGGACGTAATATTGTTGTTTCCATCATAATAGAAAAAAATTGTGTTTGTTTTTTTGGCAAGCAAAAGGACCATTGGTGTTAATGTTAAAATTGAAAATGTTGGATAATTGTTGTCACAATTGTTTTTGATATTTTTGGAATGTATGTGGATGTTTTTGTAATTTTTGGGAATATGTGGATGTTTTTGGAATTTTTGGGAATATGTGGATTTTTTTGAATTTTGGGAATATGTGGATGTTTTTGGAATTTTGGGAATATGTGGATGTTTTTAGAATTTTTACAAATATTTGAATTTTTTTGGATTTTTGCAAATATTTGGAAGGGTGTCAATCTCTGTAAAAGTGGGAATGATATGATATGTAGAGGAAGATTAACCTTCACTTATGTGTGGGGGAACTAAATGTCAGTGTGGGCTCTCAATGAAAGATGAGTACAAACTTGTGTACATTTGGAGAGCCATGATGCTTAAGGTGGAAAAAGTAGGAAGTGCTAAACCATGAATTGTAAGGCACAATTTTTTACATGTTGATAGCCTTTTCAGACAAGCTTAAGACCAATGTGGGGATTTTTCTCTAGGTGTGTGCTTAGATGGATGCTCACGAGGCCTGTGAAAAGGTGTTTGGGTCTGTGGGAGGCTTTGATGGCCAAAAGAGGCCCAAGATGGGCCTTGAAAAAAGGTGCTTGGGGTCCGAGAAGCACATTTGGGCCTTGAGAAAGGCACCTGGGGCCAAAAAAGATGCTTGAGGGCCTGAGAAGTCACTTTGGGGGCCTGAAAAGGCAAAACAAGGCCTTGAAAAAGGCGTCTGGGCCTAAAAAGGTGCTTTGGGGACCTAAAAAGGTGTTGGAGAGCCTAAAAAAGTACTTGAGGGGCTCAAAAAGACACTTGAGGGGCCTAAACGGGTGAAATAGGGCCTTGAAAAAGGTGGTTTGGCTTGAAAAGGCATTTGGGGTCCTAAAGAGGTGAAACAAGGCCTTGAAATAGGTATTTTGACCTTAAAAGGTGTTTGGGAGCCTAAAAAGGTGCTTGAGGGGCCTAAAAGGGCAAAACTGGGCCTTGAAAAAGGCATTTGGGGGCCTAAAAGGGTGAAACAAGGCCTTGAAAAAGGCGTTTTGGCCTGAAAAGGTGTTTGGGCTTGAAAAGGTGCTTTGGGGGCCTAAAAAGGCATTTGAGAGCCTGAAAAGGCACTTGAGGGGCCAAAAAGGGTGCGCTGGGGCCAAAAAGGAAAGGAGATCATAATGATCTCTCAAACTTACGCTTACTTATTCTATGGCCCCTGTTAGGGGATGATGAAAGAATCTGAGGGATATCTGGGCCTTTTGGGATAACATTGATATATTTGTTGAAGGGGTCTAGATCAATTGTGGCCATTGCAACATAAATAAGACTAATAATCTGTTATGAACTTTTGTTCTTGATAAGAGGAATGACAAGGGATTATATTGGAGCCTCTTTCGCTATTCGCATTGTGCTAGATTTTCCAAAGCCCAGTGGGATGTTTTGAGACATAACTACATTACTTCATAATTCCTTTGAGGCAATCATTATTATTTTGCTAGAGGTAATAGAGCCATAAGATATTTAAATATTTTTCAATATAGTGGGCCTCACCATTGATTTTATATAAAATTGGTTGAGATACACAAACCTGTCCTTAAGGAGCAACAATTATAGACATACACCAGTTTGACATGAAATCAATGAATCATTGGTTTGAAAAATACAACAAATAATTTATACATAATTAAATATCCTATTTGAGTTGAGGTGGGCCATGTTTGATTAGAATTTTGGGCTATTGTTCATTTTTTAGGATTTTTGGCTATTTTTGGCAATTATTACCCATTTAATTTTTTTTTGGTAATTTTGGATATTTTTAAATTTTTTTTGAGAATTTTGGATAATTTGTGACTATTTTTGATAATTTTAGACAAATTTGAATGTTTTTGACAATTTTTGGCAACTTTTAAATGTTTTTGGCAATTTTTGAATGTTTTTGATAATTTTTGACAATTTTTGAATTTTTTCGACAATTTTTGATAATTTTTGAATGTTTTTGATGATTTTTGACAATTTTTAAACTGGTGGGAGTGGAACATGGATGTGAGTGAGATTTTTTGGAATATGGAGATAACTAGGACCCTGTGGAGGCACCTAATGAGTGAGGGAGACCAAAATTGGGCCAAAAGGGCTAAGAGTGGGCTCAGAGGGATATATTGGAGACAATGGAGGAAAAAGGAACTTTGGGACTTCAAATGGATATTTGGAATTATTGGTTGTGGCAAATACCTAAGATGTGCATTGATATTCTGTGATATCTTAGAACATAATCAAACTCCATCTTTCCTTTGAGTTGCTTGTCCTCCCTTTCATTGTTATTTTGCGGGCTAACTCCACTATTGTGATTTGTGTCTGATGTCTAGAAACCATTGAACTATAACTCACACGTGTTTCTCAATTGGGTATGTGTAAAATTAACTCAACTATGAGAAGGCCACAAACAAGCAAAATTTATCTTAGAGAGAGTGGCACTTTGTTGTCTGTAGGCATTGAAGGACTTGTGTTGTTTAGGGAAGTCCAAAGGTGATATCTCTCACTCCTTTTTAAACCAAAGGTATTGTTTCTCATCTCTTTTGTACTAGTTTTTTTTGTGTGTTTTTTGATGTTATTTATGTTTCTGGTATTTTCGGTGATGAGGTGTTTTCTCAAAGCTTTAGACATAAAACATTTTGAGATGGATGTTGTTAATGGGCTCTACTAGGTCTTCTCCATCACAATATGAAAGTCTTTAGGTGTCAGTCCTAAAGGATTCTGTGATAATGTAGGGACCAATCCAATTAGCCTCCCATTTTCCTTTCTTTTCCCTAGTAGTTTGATTCTTAGGGTTTTCTTGGAGGACTAGGTCACCAAACTAAAAAACATAGGGTTTTACATTTTGTTTATAATGTCTTGATAGCCTATTCTAATATACTTTGATGTGCTCATGTGCTGGACACTAATGTTCTTCTAATAGTTCTAGCTACTCTAGACGGGCCACTCTATAGTCATCATCTGATAGGATGTCATGAAGAGTAACTCTCAAGGATGGGATCTCAACCTCTAAAGGAAGAATAACTTCACAACTATAAACCAAGGATAAGGGTCTTGCACCTACAGGTGTCCTAACACTTGTCATCTAGGCCCAAAGGGTGAGATTTAGTTATAAATGCCAATCTCTACCAATATCATTGACGGTTCTTTTAAGAATGTTGATAATGGTTTTATTGGTGGCTTTTTCTTGGCCATTGCCTTGGGAATAATAAATTGATGAGGAATGGTGTATAATTTGGAATTTCTCACATAATTTGTCAATTATTTGATTTTTGAAGTACAAGGCATTGTCTGTGAGAATGAAATGAGGCATGCTGAACCAACAGATGATATGATTTAGAATGAAGGAAGAGATTTATTTCCCTATAGAATTGGCCAATGACACTACTTCAACCCACTTGGTGAAATATTTTGCGGTGATAAGCCATTTATGACTGTCAGAGGATGGTGGGTGGATGGCTCCAATCAAATCAAAGCCCCACTAATAAAAATTCCATGGTGTGGCCAAAGGGTTGAGCTCTTGGGTTGGCTCATGAATAAGGTTACCATGGATTTGACACTTTTTGCAAGTTTTAACATAGTTAATAAAATCCTTTTCCATGGTTGGCCAAAAATAGCCCATCCTAAGAATCTTCTTTGCTAGTGTAAACCCATTGGAGTGTGACTCGTAGATACCTACATGGACATCTTGCATAGTAACTCTCACCTCATCATTTTCAAGACATCTAAACAAAGTACCATCAAGACCCTTCCTATATAGTGTATCAGCCACCAAAGTGTAGCATGAAGTCTATTGAATGAAATTATGTCTTTGGTTCCATGAGAGATTAGAGGGAATGGTGTTATCATGGAGGTAGGTGATGATGGAGTTATACCAGAGGGAATTGTGGCAAATAATAAGGGAATCAGGTTGAGTAAATGTGGGTTGAACCACCTCTTCTACTAAGAACTCCTATCGTTCATGCTGCTTTGGTAACTGAAATAAGGAGGCCAACCTGGCCATAGCATTCCAATAGAATGTGGCCCATGCACAAGTAAAAGTTGCTTTCTCTTGATCCTCTGGCACTATCTTAATCTGGTTGTACCCTAAAAACCCATCCATGAGCAAGAAAATGGAATGACCTATTGCCAAATCTACAATTATGTCAATGCTGGGAAGTGGGAAATCATCTTTAGGACATGCTTTGTTAACCTCCCAAAAATCAATACAAATGTGTATGCTACCATTTTTATTTGATATAGGCACAATGTTTGATATCCATGATGCATATGCTAAAGGCCAGATGAAGTTGGCGTTCAACAATTTCTCTAATTCCGTTTTGACTAGTAAGGCTATGTGGGGATGCATTTTTTGTAACTTTTGTTTAACCAACTTAGCCTCTGGAGAAATGTTGAGGTGATGAAGGATTAGATTTGGGTCTAACCCTGGCATGTCTATGTAATACCATGCAAAGTTTATTTTCCTCTCTTTGAAGAAGTAAATAAATGCGCTTCTTTCTTCAATCTTTAAAGATTGTGCCAAATGGATAATCCTTCATTCCTGCTCTGTTCCAATGTTGAATTTTTCTGTAGGTTCAATTGGGATAGACAATCTTTCCTTTGAGTGCTCAGGTAAGGTATCAATCATCTCATCTATGGGTGCCACAGTTGGGTTTTCAGCTTTGTATGCATCATTTCTATTTTTTTTCTATTTTTTCTCAAGATCAGCTATAATTTGGTGGTGGTCATTAAGGCTTTGATGTGCTTGACCTATTCTAGTATGACTGAAATGATTGATATCAAACCCATCTATGTGCATTTCTTTCATTCTTTTTAAATGAGATGGTTCGATCATGTTAAGGTAGACAAAAACATTATAGTTAGTATCAAAATTGGTAAAGTGGTGAGGATCAATTGTATCCCAGCTGATGAGCTCAAGATGGACTAAAGAGAGTGATTTGTAATATGGATAGGATTTGGTAGGGTTTAAAGACATGACCTCATTTGATAGTTCATATGCTATATCAATTAGGTCTATAACATGTGCTTCCTCTAAAGTTTTAGGAAAAGTAGAACTAGCAAGTGGCTCATAGTAGTCATCTTCAACTTTTGCTAGAAAGAAGTCAAGAAATAGAGTTTGAAATTGAAACCCTTCAATAGGTTCATCATCCTCATGTGATGCAATGTGACATGTATGTTCTGTATTAGCCTCTAAGTTGTTCTGATGTGTGTTGGCCCTTGGTGAAGTAAAGTCTGGATTAGAGGTTGATTCTTGTGCAATGAAACCATTGGATGCAGGAATGTGAACAACATCACATTCTTTGTCATGAATGGACTCTTCAGATAATGATTCAAATTCCCACATGGTGGAATCATCATAGTCTTCATTATTAGAGGGGTCCATGAGTGGTTCTCTTATGTTAGGTGAATTTGGGAAGGATATATTCACATTTTTAATGTCATTCACTCTTTGGTTACTACCATCCCTTTCTTTAGGCATCCACACCAAGGTGGAAGAGGAGGAATCACTATATTTGGGAGGAGACTCGGGAGTGATATTTGCATTATCTTGTTCATTGTACCCCATTCTTATTTTGGATTTGCTAGACCTAAACTATGATACTAGGGGTTCGATGATGCCTTTCCCTTTCCCTAAAGGGCCATCACTTGTATATCCCATCTTTCTCATTAAGTCAAAACCTTTTCCATATAGGTGAAGGGAAATGCCAATATTTTGTTTAGGGATTTCTTCTATGGAGCTTGAAGGTACACTACTCACTTTGAAAAAATGTGCATGGTAAGGCCTAATGGTGGATGATGGTTTGCCATGAGATCTTAGAGAAAGTGGGGGATCTATAAGAATTTGCCTAAGGGCAAAATTCACCCAAGAACTAAGAACTCAAACACAAGCACAACTGTAGACCAAGAGAGAGAGTATGATTAGAATGATGATATATTCAATATGCCATGTTAAGAGTACACTAGGAGTGCCTGTATAAAAAGGCCTCTAAGATACATCTAGAATGCCTTGTAATCAGCACCATGATGTGTCATACAATTAGGCACATTTCCACCAAATATGGGTTATCCTCCATTAAGCATGAAATTATGTGCGATGATGTGAGGATAAGCCTACAAGGGTGTGACATGCAAAATAGTGTTGTAGATACCATGTGTTAAAATAGAGTTGCGTACTCTTGTGTTGTCTACATGACAACTCAAAAAAGTGTGCAAACTCCTAAGTGTCTCACAAATAAAAATAATAAAATAATGCATTAACCTAATTAAATTTAAGGAAGTGTAAATATTGAATACTTACTTACACCAACACCCACCCTTAACTGCGACTTAGGGGAATGCCCTTAAGCTTCTGAAACTAGGATGAAGATGTAGAATGGGTCCCAGCTACTAGGCCATGTTAGCCACCCATGTACATAATGAAAATGCAATCTCTCATAAAGCAGAGAAAGAGGGAAAACATTATGGGAAAAACCCTCCCCCAAAAAGAGAGATAAATAAGGATGCATCGATGGATGGAGTAATCAAGACCCCCCAATTATGACATACATCTAGTATATACATAAGATAATGATGACAGAAGGAAGAGAGACAGAATAGGCTCCCACCCCCCAAAAGAAGAATGCCAACAACTGAAAGCCGCTCTGATGAAGAAGTTGGTCCAAGAATGTAGAATGGTGTCCCTCCCTTTAGGAAGAAATAATGGCAAAGGTACAATCCTGAAGATGTATGATGGCCCTAAACCTGCTCAAGTATCCTTGTGCTGATGCTAATTCTTGCCCCATCCAACTGTGCTAAAAAGAAAGAATGCAAATCAGGCAAGGATGTTTGTTGAACTTGTTCCACTGAACCATCTATCTCCTCAACTGACAAAGAGACCTCCACTAATTGCTATTCATAAGGATCCACAATCATTCCAACCTATATAGATTGATCATGTAGAGAATGGACATTAGGGTTAGAGTGAGCCCTCACAGCAACTGTAGAAGGATCACCTTCATTAAGGAGAAGATGTAAGTCCTCAAGTCTATCTCCCAAGTCAAGTGAAGTTGGAGCTAGAAGACAAGATGTACCATGCTATGATGGACCTTTCACTGTGGCAATGTAAGCATGTGGATTGGACTAATGTGACCTCTCACTACAACTGTCGATAGAACCCCACGTGTCTAAACCTATTGAAGCACTATCACTGGTGTCACTATCAGTTTCCACTATGTATGATGTGTGGATAGGAGTAGAGGATAAGCTGGGTGAACTTTCCTCAAAATGAACATCCTTCTCCACAAAAATCTCATGTGTCTCTAGATCCATAAGTTTGTAAGCCTTTGCATTGTCTTCATAACCAATGAAGGTACAAGGCCTAGGTGCTAGTGCCTTGCAACTCCTGGAGAATAGGTTTTCCCATGCTAGACAACCAAAGACTCTAAGATGACTCACAACCAATTTTCTACCACACCATGCCTCAAAAGGAGTCTTGCCATCTAAGGCTGGATGAGGAGATCTGTTAAGTATGTGAGTAGCACTACTAATTGCTTCAATTTCTAATTTTGGATCAAGAGACTTGGCTTTTATTATGCTACTTGCCATGGTCTTGAGAGTCCTAATCCTCATAGTTGCAACAACTATCTTGTGCGGACTGAATACTGGTGGGTTCTGAAGATCAATTCTCTCAATTTTGCAAAAGTTCTTAAGTCTTCTGTCTACATATATGTTCTCATTGTCCACCCTTAGTACTTTTATGGCTTTCCTTGACTTGTGTTCAACATGAGTCTTGAATTCTTGAAGCTTATGAACCACTTCATTCTTGTGATGAAGGAAGTAGACCCAAGTGAATCTTGAAAAGTCATCAAAAAATGTGAGTATGTAGTGGACTTGGCTGATTGAAGTCACTACAAAGGGTCCTACTAAAACTATGTGAACTAGATGCAGAACAACTGGAGCTCAAGAAGACTTCCCTTTATCATACTTCTCCTTGAGATTCATATCCACTAAACAAGATGAACATTCTCCCTTATAAAGGCTTATATTAGGTAGAACTTTGACCAAAGTTGCTGAAGAGAGTGGAAGTCAAGGTGACCAAACTACTCATGCCATAAGTTGATTTGTGAAGTAGAGTGAGTTAACAAGGCTTGAGAAGGAGACTTAGGCACAAAGTGGGAGAAGGAATAAAGTCTCTTGTCATCATTGACTTTCCCCACTGCAACTAATGAATCATCTTTAAGACTTCACACCATCATTGAATCTAGAAGGAACTCAACTTTGTGACCATATCCAAGGTGAGTGATTTGGTAAACTGATAGGAGATTGGAGCTAAGGTTTGGAACATAGAGAACATCTTTGAATTCCCCATTTTCCATTTCCACATGTCATTTCCCTTCAACTTCCATTTTAGTATCATCTCCCAAAAAGATGTGTGGTACCTTTGACTGCTTCAATGAAGAAAAGTCTTCCTTTGAAGAACCCATATGTTACGAGGCACCTAAGTCAAGTATCCATTTCGAAGAAGAACTTGTGTTTGCCATAAGTGCTTACCATTTACCCTTTGAAGAGGTTGGACTTGAATCCTTGGGAGTACCTGACACTTGAATCTTATTCTTCTTGAGTAGATTTTCTAACTCATCGATTCTTTTTGTCTTGCAATGATGCTCATTATGATTTGGCTTTTTGCAATATGCACAAAAGAGTTTGTTCTTCTTTTCATTACTTCCCTTCTTGTTGGAAAAAAAATTGCCTTGTTGAGAGGAGGATTGTTGTGTCTCGGATTGTGATTTCTGCTTCCACTACTTCTTGTTGTTACTTTTCCCTCCTTGACTTGATTTGTGCTCATCACTAGCCACCAAGGCTTTGGTCTTTGATGACTTGAGAAGTCCAAAATCCATCAAGTGAGATTGTTCAAAAATCAATATCTCTATAAATGCATCAAAGGAAGGCTTGTGGTAAGAAGATCCCATGGTCAACTTGTGAGTATTAAAACTTGAAATAAAGTTACCATACTCAGAAGGTAGCCTCTTTAGGATGTGATGAATCAACCTGTCATCCTTCATGAGATTTTCACAATCTTTAAGAACTGCCCTATACTCATTGAATTTGATGATGTAATCCTAAATTGTGTCAAAATTATTTGGATCCAAGAGAAGTAGATCATCCTCAATCTGAAATCCTTTTTCTTCATCCACTTTACCATACAATTGTTCAAGTTTATCCCAAGCTTCTTTGGATTCTGAACAATTTTTAATGTGAAAGAGAAGATCCCCATGAACACAACTCCTAATAAATCCTAAAGCATGTCAATCTTTATTTTTCTAATCAATGAGATCTTTAGGATTAGTAGGTTTGGTTATTGTACCATCAACATAAAGACTATATCCTTTTTCCATTAATCTACTCAATGCAATATCTTTTCATGTAGAATAGTTGTGTGAAGTTAAAGGAGGACATTTAAAACCCATGATGTAGAAATTGAAAAGAGCACAATAGAGAGACACAAAAACACAATACACCCCCCCGCCCACACCCCCCTTTCACTCAATCAAAAGACCCCCCTAAAGAAAGATGCTTTTGGCACTTTATAAGTAGTGCATTTACAATGGGCCACTTGTCAAAATGAATAAAGTGGACTTTCTAATTTTTCTTTTACAATTGCCTTATGAGGCTTAAATTTGTCACTTAAGCACTGTAGCTTAGATTTACAATAATTTTGAAAAAGAATCAAAGCTTTATAATGCCGAAAAAGGTCTAATTCTAAAAGTGAGAAATTGGTCCACACAACCCTAGAATTTGACTTCAGATCTAGAAAGTAGACAAAAAATGCACTTTCTAAAAAAAATGGAACCTGAAAAAGTTACTAGATGTGCCTGTACGGAGCTTCTGAAGTTGCAAAATGTAGGATTATGTAGGTACAGTCGCCAAAAAATGCAATTTCTGCAAAATCTGTGCACCAAAACTAGAAAACAACACCAGCACTAGAAAATTTAGAAAATTTTGCCCAATTTCAAAAAACATTGTACCTAAATCAGAGTTCAAATGTTTGAGTTATGGGCTCATGAAGTCAGGCTACCAAATTGAATAGCAATCTAGAGAGGGGTCTAGAGCAAAAACAACTATATTAAAATTGATGGTCAAATGAATGTCACTGCAGTTGTAAAATGACTGGGTTTGATGGTCAAATGGGCATCAAATTTAACCCAGTAATTGGATGACATTAGCAAAAACTTTGGGCCCCTGATGACGTGTCAGACTAACAAGATGTCTATACAAAATGAAAAGTGTCAATATGCTGACATGGAACTTGTATAGTAGATGGCTGATGTGGCATGCATAGGTCTTGCATGTTAGTGGACAAATGGCAGGTAGAGATTTGGTGGAGGAATCTTCGTGGCGAGTGAGCTGTCACCTCGCTATCGCTGACTTGTGCTTGCAGGGTGTGACGTGGCCTGTCTTATCTATAGTGTCCATGTGGTGAACATTGGTTCATTGTGGATGACCACTTAGAAGGGGTTTCATGGCATGTTTGGGCAGTTGCATGCTAGGGGGGAAGATTTTGCACTACACGGGCAGAAAAAAGTTTAACTAGAATATTTGCTATTAAATGGAATATCTATTGTTGCCTAGCCAGAACAATCAAGGTTGTCGAGAATTATCTCGGTTGCCTATAGGTGATCGAAGGACTGCAAAAACCATAGAATATTCACAAATGCATGGGAAAGAGCAAAGGGCGCTAGAAAATTAATGTGCCCTGGCCAAGATTCTACAAAATCAACGTCGGTGGAAATGTTTGAGCTACATTATATACCCAAAGGATGCCACCAATGGAAGTGGGTTTAATCCCACATTTGAGGTGTGGAGAACCCACAATTTTAATAAAACAAAAAACTTGTGACAACAATAGTAAAGGAATTCCTTCGATGGATGTTGAAGGCTGCTGGGAGGTTTGGCCGGGCGGGGCTTGTTGTGCCGAATTTTGTAAGGAGGTAACCATTGCAATTTGTGTACGACTGCAAATTTGTACTATGCCAAAATAAATGTAAAAGCTCGCTGATTTAAACGGCTTCCTTGCCAAAAATGGATAACTTGCGACAAATAAATAAACCTCCACACTGCAGAGTTAGGATTTGACAACCTGGTTCTGCAAAACAAAATTCTCTGCCGAGTGCTCGAAAAGGCGAATTTTTTTTTTAATAACTCTGACTAAAACATGATAGAAATACAGAGAAAATATAGATCCAAATTAAAATTAAACTATAGATATGAAAATAATGACCATACTTGAACTACAAATTAGGGCCTTCGAGTTTCGATTTGCAAATTTTTTTTGCCTCATGGTCGACTTTGGGCCAAGGTAGCCGAGTTTATAGTTGATTTTCATCTATTCAGCATTTTGAATGCAATGGCGAGGTCAGATCTAGCTCTAGATGCTCCCAATTTCTGCAGTACTCTATATTTAGGCTAAGGTGCTGAAGCAAGCGTGGTCTCGAACGACTATGTGATGAGAAAATCTCCAAGCTCTGATACCATGTGAGAATTTTCTTAAGGGAAAAATTCACCTAGGAACTAAGAACTCAAACACAAGAACAATTGTAGACCATTATAGAGAGTATGATAAGAATGACGATATATTCAATATGCCATGTTAAGAGTACACTAGGAGTGCCTGTATAAAAAGGCCTTTGAGATACATCTAGAATGCCCCGTAGTCAGTACCATGATGTGTCACACAATTAGGCATATGTCCACCAAATATGGGTTATCCTCCATTAAGCATGAAAGTATGTGCGATGATGTGAGGATAAGCCTACAAGGGTGACACGCAAATAATGTTGTAGACACCATGTGTTAAAATAGAGTTGCGTACTCCTGTGTTGTCTATATGACAACTCAAAAAGGTGAGAAAACTCCTAAGTGTCTCACAAATAAAAATAATAAAATAATGCATTAACCTAAGTAAACTTAAGTAAGTGTAAATAGTGAATACTTATTTACACCAACAGGATCAAATAATGAGACTGAGTACTCACCTACCCATTTGTGCTGTAGTTTGTAGTTCCTATCAAACTCTTTCATTAGCTTATTCATTTCTTCATAATATGACTTTTTGGGGTCTTTTGACGATGATGATGAAGGAATAGAAGAACTTGAACAACCCACTTTCTCTTTACCCTTAGTTGATGTAGAAAAGTAGTCATTATCTTGGCTGGTATAACATGGAGTGTCTATTGATGTGGACTGGCTGATGTCATCTGTCAGGGTGCTAGTTTCTTCCTTGTTATGAGGAACAAGGGAGTTACAATATTGGGCAAGGTTTTGATCCCTAGTTATGGTCACCTCTTGACCCATGTATAGAAATTTGAGACATTGATGGTAAGTGGAAGGAATAGCTTGCATGTCATGGATCCACGACCTTCCTAATAGGATATTGTAAGTTAATTTTAAGTCTAAGAGTTGACAAATAATTCCTTTGACAACTGGACCTACCCTGATTGGAAAAAAAACCATGCCCTTAGAGGATCTCTCCTTGTCATTATAAGCCTTAATGGTAATTTTCTTTTTGGGGTCACCAACATTCTCTGTATATCCTAGGGCTTTTACCAAATTTAGTGTGCAAATGTTTAGTTCTACTCTGTCGTCAACCAAGGCTCTTTTAACTCTATTTCTATGAATAAACACTTTGATATGCAATAGGGAGTTTTGAGGATGAATAACTGACATATCATCTTGAGCAAAAATGATACCTTGTGAGGGGCATCAAGGTTACCGACCATGTTTTGAAGTCTACTAACATCAAGGTCATTTGGCACTAAGGCTTTGGTGAGGATCTCTTTATGCTTAGGGTAAATTTGCGACAACTAAAAAATAGAGATATAGGCAGGAGTCTTGAAGAATTGGTTGACCAAGCTGTATTTAGGTAAGTGGAACTCGTAGTCGCATAATCAAAACCCATCATGAGGCCTGGTAGGATGATTTTAGAGGCTTGACCTAGCATAACAATGTTTAATGATTGTTTTTTATTTTTATCCTTAATTATTATGACATTTATGATGCCATCAAATTTGAAGATCATGTTGATGGTATTATCATAATGATGAGCATAATTAACCTTATCATGGGAAGGTGCATTCTGATTCTTGAAGGCCGTGTGGTCTTTATTGTTGTGAAGGTTGTTTACTTCAATAGTTCCATCATTGATTAATTTTTGTATAGCCCTTTTAAGGGTGTGAATTTTTTTGGTTAAATGCCTCCTATTTTAGTGGTAGGCACAAATATGCTTGTCATTCCACCACTTTGGTTTGACTTGTGGTTCATAGGGTTTGGCCTCGGGGAGTACAATGCTTTCATCAACAAAGAGTGTTTGCAAAGCACTCTCATAAGACACCCCAATAGGTTTATACTCCTTGGGTATGTCAGAAGACTGATATCCTCTTAGAGGAGGAGCTTGATTATAAGAAACTTGTTGATTAGACGTCAAGGGAGTTGCTATGTTATGTCGATAAAATGGATGGGCATTATCTTTCCTAGGTGTGTTTGGATCGATGTTATGATGATAGGATACTGTTGATTTGTATGGGGTTGGGTTTTTGGTTTGATATGGTTACCTTCAACCACCCCATCATTGATGGTATTTTTTTTGTTGTTTCTCCAGCACAAATTTTATTTATCAGTGGACCGATCAGAGAAATTGTGAGTCTGTGAGGAGTTGTTTGAGAAACCCTTACCATCTTTTGACAACTTGATGATATCATTTTTTATTAGTGTCTCTTGTACTTTGGTGGTATTCTCTAAGGTAGTCTTAAAGTATTTAGGCCCTTGGAGTTGGAGTCAATAGTGCATGGGTTTTGAGAGACTATTGATGAAGATGTCAGTCTTCTCTTTGTCTGGAATGTCTTTGTGGTATTTGGAAAATGTGTGTCTCCACCTTTGTAGGAAGACTTTGAATGATTCTCTGGGAAGTTGTTTCATGTTACACAAATCGATCATCATAACTTCTCTTTCAATACTATAAGAGTACTGGGCAATGAAAATGGAAGCCAATTGATCAAAGGACTTAATGTTAGAGGGTAGCTTGGAGAACCACTCCATGGCTTGCCCTCCGAGGCTTCTAGGAAATAGAAGCATTATATACGTCATGTCATGAACAAACTCCATACTTAGAGTATAAAATTGTCTAAGATGATCTTGGGGATTTGATGTACCAAAATATTTGTCATATTTTGGTATCTACACATTCTACAGAAATGGTGTAAAGGTGATGTTTTTATCGAATGGAAGAGGACACACCTTTTCAAGTCTAAATTATGTAGGTTGAATTTTTCCTTGCTTCATCTTTTCCATTTCTAATAGTAGATCTTTTAGTTTTTGTGTAACAACATCTAAAGGTGACTCTTCTTGTCTCATTTCAGGTTGGTTACATCAAAGTCGGATGGCAATTTCACACCTTGTTGTCCTAATGCTAGTATGTAACGTTCTTTATATTTTTCAAGTATCTTTTCCATGATATCGAAAAGCTTAGGATTTTGCTAAAAGTCCTCAATTTTGGTTTCAATGCTCTTTTCATCCCATGCATTGGATGAACCCATTTTGAAAAAAGGTTCTGAATTTTGGTTGAACAAGGGTGACTCGTAGATAACTGTATTTGATGAGCAATCTGTTGGTGTGACAGGTTCAATAAGGTCTAGATATTTCGTGCGTTTGATGGTTCTGTTGGCTATTCTAGCACTTACCCGTATAGGTGATCATTTCGGTTTTGTGCCTACACTAGTTTTACACAATGGCATGAGATGTGGATAGGATTCCTCTAACTCTTATGCATTTTCACAATATGAGGGTTTCTATCGACCATGGTTCATTTCAAGTAATAAGATAAGTTTGCAAAGGTGTTTGGTATTATTGATAACAAAAAGCTCACTTTTGCAAAGTCAAGTAGGGAAAGGATGTGTATCTTTGGATGTTTCTGGCTTGATATGTGAGGTCAAGCAACAATGACTATTGGATAAGAATCTCTGAATAGAACTTGTAACTTTTATTATTTGAAAAATGGTTATGGTCAATTTCAAAATCTCTCAATCTTAGAAAATGTCAATGAGGAAAGAGGGTATTTGAATCTATTGTTTGTTTGCTAGTGTCATGTATGAAAATAGCCTCTATTTTAGGTTTTTTCTCAAATGCACTATAAGATTGCTCAAATGCACTATTTCAATTGGTGTATGCACTATTTATTTGTTCACCAAGTGCTATTTTGCAGGGCAAATGCACTGTTTAAATGTTTAGATGCATTGTTTTATGTATCAAATTCATAGTAATAAAGAGAAAATGCACTTTTTAAATGTTTAGACACACTATTATATAGCCAGATGCACTATAACAGAGTTCAAATGTGTCACAAGATGGTCCAAATGCATTGTTTTAACTAGTAAATGCACTATTTAAGGGTCTTCAACAATGATCTTCTTTTGAACTTGGTTTTTCATATTAGTTTATAGTTACGTCTTTTGGAAGGATTGTGATCCAAATTGGAGTTTATTATTAAGCTTTAAAATACATCCAAACACAATAATAGTAGAAATGACAATAAAATATAAAACTGCATGCACTTAGAAAATGGAAGAAAATGACTTCCTAACAAGGTTGTCTAGAGCTGGTGACTAGTGGGTTTTAGTTTTTAACCAACAATGTTCAAATTTACCTCTCTTGTGACATAGAGCTTCCCACCAATGCTAAGGAGGTTTGGCACAATCCCTTGTAGGACTACTAGAGGAAGGCTATATTTCAAAAATGGGTGGCTTGCATTTAATTGGGAATGCAATATTGGAAGGCATTCCTTCTCAATAGCTCTGCTAAGGAAACTCAAGAGGTAGCCTTTCTATGGCTAAGTAAAGCTACCTAGTAGAAAGTAGGAAAATGGAAATTAAAAATAAGTTTAGGAATTTGATCACCCTAGAAGAATGAGAGTGTATCCCTACTTTCTTGACCTCCCAAACATAACAAACACAGTTGTTCACTTACAAGCCCAAGTTATACTACATAAGAAAAGAGACTCCTAGTTAAGCTATGTGCGGGTTCTTTCCTTATTTGATTGTAACTGATCTTTTATAGAAGGTTGGGTATTCTAATCAACTCAAAAGAGTTGAGAGAATAGGCCTACTCTCATTTAGGTTAGCAAGATCAAACATTTCTATTAAACTAAGTTTTAAACTTAAAAATGTCACACTTTGAATTGAAAAGGGTTGAGGTTTACTTACTTGATTCAACGCTAGCAAAGGCTAGGCACATTTCAGAGGGTCTTTATTCCTATCATGCACTATCATTGACCTAGGAGTTCTCATTAGCTTAGAAGAGACCTATAAGCAACCAATAATCAGATCTGCAAGTTAGATTCAATAATTTATGACTTTAATAAAATGTGCTAAAGAAATTTGGATTTGTGTTACATAATGTATCATATGCGCTATTTAAACTTGTAAATGTGCTACAGAACGCTGCAAATGTGCTATGGAAAACTTTAAATTTTTTGTAGAAGTGTTTAAATGCACTACAGAAAGATTTAAATGCACCACAAAATGCTTTAAATATCTTAGAAGATTGCTTGGAAGTGTTAAAAGAGAGTTCAGAAGTGTTGTAGCATCAAAAAATTGGAGATCCAACCTTTGCACATTTGGGAAAGTCTTTGAGAGTTCACTGTTGTTGTTATGAGGCTTCCAAAATGTTGTAGAACCCGCATCTAATCAGATTTGCACAAGAAACCAACAAAAAATGCAGATCTACAATAAAAATAAAGGATTAGAAAGAATTATTGAAGAATAGAGAGGCTTCAAGTCCAAGCCCCACGGTGGGTGCCAATTTGTACACGATTGATTCATGTATTCAGGAGACTTTAATGCAGAGTGCAAATAAAATGACAACAGACTAAACTAAACCCAAGAAATCATTGTCAAAATGGAAACTCTATGAACATCCCATGTTTCCCTAACTACAACCACTAAGAATTCTCTTAGACTAGAATCTTAATGACAGTTCTAGAATGAGAGTATGCCATGAATGTAGATCTACAAAGATGTATGCAAGATCTATGAATAATTACAGATATTATGACAATACTAACCCTAGAATGCTATAATATGTGCATATAATGAACTAAAAAAGTGCTAAATGATACTAAATAACATGAAAAGAATGCTAAATTGCTATCAAAATGATATGAAATTGCTAAAGTAACAGTGCTAGCATGATAATTCTAAATGTGCCCATAGTGCAGATGCCTAAAACTTGGGTCCTTTTGCTCTTGAATTTCCCTCCTGTTTATAGGATTTTAGAAGGGGTAGGGGTAAGAATCATGATTTTACCTTTGATTGGAGGATGGAGGTGAAACTAAAAATATCTCATAAGGAACCAAGAGGAAGAGTCCAAAAAACTTAGTTTGTGAGGATAAAGAGGTTTTTTCAATTCTTTTAAATGTAAAAAAGGAGATTTTCACTTTTGAGAGGATAAATGGATTTTGTTGATTTGTTTATTGCTCCATCTATTTTTAACTTTTTATCTTTTCCTTTTTCCCTTTTTTAATTTCATTTTATGATTTATGAATTGCTTTTCCTCTTTTTAAAGTTGGTTTAGGTCATTTTTTATTTGATGGATGATTTGATTGATTAATGACCTTATGTAACAATTGATTTGAAAGTCTATTGTGTTCCTCTAATTTAATCCTTAATTCACGTTGATTGATTGAAATTGCCTTGTTTAGGTCTTTGCCAATTTTTGAAGTTTTTTATTTCTTTAAGATAACTAATTATTTGATTGGCCAAGATTGACCAACCAATCATACCCAATCCATATAATGAATCCTTTTACTGAAGGCTAGCATCAAGTTTTTTTTCTATTTTTAAAGCTTATTAGCCTATACTTGATTGTTTAGGCATTCAAAGTCTTTTTGTATTTTTGAATGTTTGTTTAGATTGTTTTTGTCTTCTTTTTTCCCCTTGAAATCTATTGCTTTCGGTTTTCCCTCCAATTCAATATCTCTTAGGGCTTAATTAAAGTTATTAGTCAAAAGATATCAAGGTTTTAATACCTAAAAAGTAGGTTCTCCAAGTTCATTTGCATATTTAAAACATTGACCTTATATTCTAATGTTGAATGCACTTTTTGAAAATATATAGTTTAAAATGAATTTATGTTATGTTTTTAAGATACTTTATCAGTTGAGTGATTTAAGCCATTATAGTGTACTTTATTTTATAATTTATTGTTGAGTTGTTTTTTATTTATTCACTTTACTGACTTTATGCACTTTATAGTCTAATTTAAAGCTAAGATTTACTTTAATGTTTTATTTTATAATATTTAAGTGAAATGTTACTTTTTGAACATATTTACACATAAAATGTAAAATACACAATGTAAATATGTATTTGATCCCTTTAAGTGATATTTTCTCAATAAAATCAACTAGACGTGCTAAATAAGAAACTTAAGTGATGCAACTCTATTCTATGCAAATGCATATAGAGAACATGATTTGCAGTAGGGATAAATTTAAGAAACCTCTCTCAAGAAAAATATTTAAAATGCCAGTGAATTCAACACTAAATGTGCAGCAAAAATTTCTAATTGAGGGCAATTTTTTTTGTTCGCGGAAAGGGAGAAAATCATTTTCTATTGGCAAAATTTTCCTTTCTATATCAAAATTTAATAATTAAAGTGATGAATTAATTGTTTTATATAATGCAAAATATTAATATAGTTGGCTAATATGTTAGTTTACACAGAGAGATTATTTATTTTTTTGGTGAATTTACAGAGTCACAAGTGGTCCATGGCTCACATCCTAAGCATACATTGTACAGTGTACGTGTAGTATGCCAATCCATTAAGATTCAATTAATAATGTCTCCCTTTTTATTGCCAACTCGATCATCATCACTTTTCATGTTATCATTTATATGGTGAAAGGAATTAATTTGGACCATCAATGTAAGATAGATCAATGGCTTTAGCTCTATTTTGATCCTAATTTTAAACACTATAACATAAAGTCTAAATCTTGTCAAAATCAAGACATGTGTCTCAAAGCCCAAAACATAAAATAGTTGGCTAAACAAGGGTAGTTGGAGACATGCATTAGTAAAATGGTGGGCGATGCTCAACCCTAGGGAAAATATTGTTTTATTCTAAGGGGAAAATAACATTATCCAATAAGAAAACATTAGGGAAAGGCTGGCAAAAATTTCAAAATATCAGTGTCCTAAATGTAGATTATATTGGCGATTGGACCTAGATTTGGGACCAATTATGTGTAGGCTAATGAGTGATTTGGCTAGGATTTGAACCCAAATTATTTAATCTCTCAGTGACATGGTTGACCCCATATGTAGGTTTTATTTGCCAAATTGTGATTTCTCAAAGAGACAGAATCACCAATTAGTGAAGATTCACCACTAAAAAATCACTTTGATTTAGACATAGATATGTAAACATTGCATATTTAAAACATGCAATCACTCCCAAAGAAGTTCACTCTTAGCGAGTGATTTTGGCTTGGAAGAGAATTTTTGGTCAAGTACATGTAAGTGCATAACATGAGAATGCAAGGCAAAAAACATGACATGGAATGGACTTTTCTAAACTTGATTTTGGTCTATAAATGAGTTATATGTATTTTTGTTGCACATTTTAAACTTGCATTTGACCATTCTAAACAAAAATTTGCATTTGAATTTAAAAACATCATATGCAATGGTATGTAGAGAGTGAAATTTTCTTCTAAGTGCAAATACATGTAGCATGTAAAAGTGTTTGAAGACCACAATTTTTATTATAATATGACTTACATGAATCCATGTTACATGTTTGAAACATGTGTTTGCATATAGAGACCCCAACTTTGGTCTTTAACTCCAAAACACCATGTAAATGCCCTTGGAGACCATAGTTTGCCTTGTAGGTACATTTTCAAACATAGAAATCATTCCCATAAGTGTGATCTACACTTAGGAAGACATTTTAAATCACATTGACAATACCTTGCACATGCATTTTTTTACTTAGAACCACGATTTAAAGTTAAAATTTGAATTTTTCAAAGATGTTTGGTTACCATATGGAAATACACTTAGATAACTTGATTTTGGAGAAGAAAAGTTCACACTAGCTTCTCTTTCTTTCAAATTTTTCTCATTGCTCTGTAAGTAAGTGTGAGGATTTTATTTTTCTTGCATTTCTTGCTTGTTTCACTAAATTGATGCATTTTTTAGATCTTTGTTATCCATGTTAGGATTAAACCAAAGAAAAAAATAACAACTACATGCAAATATAAACGATATCATAAAATAATAGATCACACAAAAAAGAACACAAGACACCAAAATTTAACTTGGTTCACTCAATCCCTAGGCTACATCCACCAAATAGCAAGCAATCTGTAATCACTTATAGCTCAATACCATTGTAAGAACCAATTTTCACATCACCACAATTAAAAAATCTCTAATCTAAGCCCTTTTATACAAGTATTTTTACCACTTTAGGGTTATAATTTATAATTATACGTCGGCCCAAAATATTGAAAAAATAGGGCCCAAAATAATTTATGAAGTATGTATAGTACTTTCCTGATCAATCACTACAAACTAAAGGTCTCCCACTTGGGAACCGATCAGACTCCACACTAGAGAACAAGATCCCACTTGGAGACTAATCCTATAAAAATATTGCTACCACATGGGGCTCCCACTAGATCAAAGCACCCTGGACTCTGTTGTGTTTTTATTCATGTTCAGTCTAGTAGACCAATCGAAGCTGAAGAGGAGTTCAACTTCTCCCTTGTTACGACCTTTGTAAAATTATATGCTGGATTATCATTTGTATGTATCTTGTCCAACTTTAACTATCCATAATCCAAAATTGACTAAATGAAATGGTACTGCAAATAAATGTGTTTAGTCTTTGAATGCAAAGCTAAGTTCTTTGCAAGATGAATGACACTCTGACTATTTGTAAACAAATAATTATCCTTTTTAGAATGTCCCAATTCTTCCAACAAGAATTGAATCCATATCTTCTCCTTAGGTACCTCTATAGCAACAACATACTCTGCCTCTGTAGTGGATAAAGAATTAACCTTCTGTAATTAAGAAATCCAGCTCACTGTTGCCCTATCGACAGTAAATACATAACATGTAGTACTCTACCTTGTATCAATATCCCTTGCCAAATCTGAGTCAACATATCCATATAAATTAGTAGTAGAGTCCCCAAAGTGTAAACACTTATTAGATGTCCCTCTCAGATATGTGAGAATCCATTTGACTACATTCCAATGCTCAATTCTTGGATGACTCATATACCTGCTAACGATTCCCACTGCATGTGCAATATCTGTCCTAGTACATACCATAGCATACATCAAGCTTCCTACAACTGAAGCATAGGGTACCTTGGACATCTTATCCTCCTCTTCTAATGTCTTGGGACACATCTCCTTAGTCAACTTCAAATGACCAAGTAAAGGTGTACTAACAGCTTTAGCATTCTCCATAGAGAAACATTGCAACACCTTCTCAACATAATCATCCTAACATAGCATCAATTTCTTGTTCTTCCAACCTCTACAAATATTCATACCAAGGAATTTTTTTCTTGCCCCAAATACTTCATAGAAAATGCATGTGTTAACTGTCATTTCAGCCCCTTAATCTAATCCATGTTAGACCCAACTACAAGCATACCATCAACATATAAACATTAAATAATGTAGCTATCATCATCCAACCTCTTAAAATAAACACAATGATCTAAATGACACCTACTATAGCCATGCTCATGCATAAAACTGTCAAATTTTAGATACCATTGCCGAGGTGCTTTCTTCAAGCCATATAAACCTTTCTTCAATTTGCACACTAAGTTCTCCTTACCTTTGACCTCAAATCCCTATGGCTGAGCCATATATCTCATCATCCTAATTACCATGAAGGAAGGTTATTTTAACATCAAACTACTCTAGATGCAAATCTTCAGGAGCCACAATACTTAAAACAATACGAATAGAAATCATCTTAACAACAGGAGAAAATATCTCATCAAAATCAATGTCCTTTTTTTGTGCAAACCCTTGTACAAATAACCTGGCTTTAAATCTTTTCTTACCTCCATCCTCTTCATTTAACTTGTAAACCCACTTATTCTATAAAGCCCCTTTACCTATAAAAAACTTGCATAAATCCCATGTCTTATGTTTTAGCAAAGAGTCCATTTGATCTTTCATTGCAGACTCTCACTGAATCTTAGTATCCACCTGCATAGCTTCAACATAACATTTAGGTTCACAATGATCTGTTAGTAAAATAGAATACAAAGAGGGAGAAAATCTTTCGGGAGGTCTAATTAGCCTCGTTTACCATCTAACATTCACTGGTGTGTGTGGTATTTGTTGTTGCAGTTGTTGCACATCATGAGGAATGGCTAGAACATCGTCTTATGGAGTATCGTCCATCACTACATAATCATATTCTTTCTTCTCATGTTGCTGCAATAGATCTTTGTACAACAATTTCTCATTGAATATGACATCCTTGCTTCTTACAATTTTATGATTTTCAAAATCCCAAAGCCTATAATCAAATTCATTAATGCTATATCCAACAAATAGACATTTCTTTGATTTAGCTTCTAGCTTGGTTCTATTTTCAAAATCTATATGAGCAAATGATTCACAAGTGAAGGTTTTGAGAAAAGAATAACTCACCTTCTTACCAATCCATGCTTCCTCTAGAATACTACAACCCAGAGGAGTAGAGGGACCTCAAACCTCTATTAATCAAATATATAAGAATATTGATAGCCTCTACCCACATGTGTAAGGGCAACCCAACATGCAACCTCATGTTCCTTGCACACTCCATTATAGTCCTATTCATGTGTTCAACCATTCCATTTTCTTGTGGAGTCCTTGGAACAATTTTTTATCTACGAATACCATTAGTGGAGCAATAATCTTCAAATTCATGACTACAATATTCACCACCATTATTAGATCTGAGACATTCTTATTTTTTACCAGTCTCATTTTCAATCAAGCATTTCCATTTCTTAAAAGTTTGAAATACATTAGATTTTTGTCTAAGGAAATAAACCCATACTTTTCTAGTTGCATCATCAATAAAAGTAACATAATAATGAGAGTCACCAAGGGAAGATACTTGAGCTGGTACCCATACATCTGTATGCACAAGCTCTAATTTCTCTCTTTTATTTTCCTTCCCAGTCTTCACAAAACTCACTCTCTTTTGTTTTCCATACACAAAACTTTCATATAAATCCATATTAACACATTTCAAACTTGGTAAGACTTTCTTTGAATGTAGTACTTTTATACCTATCTAACTCATGTGCCCAAGTTTTTTGTACCACAATGCTATATCAAAATCTACAACAACTATTTGTTCTCTTTCCTCAACTACAACAGTTGTTTCTGAATATTCATTTTTCTCTTAAACAATTAAAGTAGAAGGAACAATATGACCTATACAAAGATATAAGGTGCCTACTTTCACACCTGTTGCTACTATAAGGAAACCTTTTGAAACCTTCCAATTTTTATCATTAAAAGTAAATACACAATCCTCATCATTGAGTTGCCCTACTGAAATTAAATTCCTACTCAGCCTTGGAACATGTCTTACCTCATGTAGTAGCCAATGATTCCCATTCTGCAACTTAATCTTAACTTTTCCCTTTCTAAGAATCTAACAAGGTTCATTATCCCCCAAATAAACAAGTGCAAAATCCCCTTGGACATAATCAATGAAATAACCTCTATAAGGTGTAGCGTGAAATGAAGCACTAGAATCTAAAACCCACAAATCATTAATACTTTCTAAAGATAGAAGCAAAGCATCCTCTTTGGATTTGTTACTTACCACATTTGCCTCCTTGTCTCCATCTAATTTATCTCTATTTTTTTTTTTGAGTCCAACAATCTTTCTTTTTATGCCTTGGTTTCCCATAGTACCAACAATTGTTCGGTCCTCTCGATTGAGACCTCCTCCCCTTTGACTTTCCTCTTGATTTCCCACGATTTTTGGAATTACTTCCTCTCTTAGTCATTCTGCTTCGACTTTGTGCATTCAAAGTACTTTGTGATGTAGATCCACCTGAGGTTTTCCTATGAGTTTCCTCACTCAAAATAACATTAATCACATCATCATATTTTAGGGTACTAGATCTAGGAACAAAATTACTCACAACCATTACCAAGCCATTCCAACTTTTAGGCAAAGAACACAAAATCAAGAGAAACCTAATTTCTTCATCAAAATTGATACCCATAGAAGATAATTGACTAGTAATAGTATTAAACTCATTTAAATGATCTGCAACAGATTCACCTTCTACCATTTTCATATTAAATAAATGCTTCATGAGAAATACCTTGTTTGAAGCAGAAGGCTTTTCATACAGTTTCACTAGGGTTTGCATCAAATCTTCTATTTTCTTCACTTTTGTAATATTAAATGCCACTAATGGTGCTGGGCATAATTGAATGCTTCCAAGTGCCTTTCCATCCAAAATATCCCAGTCATCATTTGACATAGATCCCTGATTTTTGGTTTTGCCTTCCAAAGGCTTCCATAAATCCGTATGGTGAAGATAGTCTTCCATTTGCATCTTCCATAACTGAAAGTTTCGACCATTAAACTTGTCAACCCTTAGCTTACCCTTGTCTTCCATCACTCCCACTCGACCATGAGACTCTTACTTAACTGTGAGACTTTCTTGTAGAGGATAATTGAAAAACAACCTCGCTCTGATACCACTTGTTAAGATTAACCATAGACAGAAATAACAACTACATTCAAATATAAACAATATCACAAAATAATAGATCACACAGAAAAGAACACAAGACACCAAGATTTAATGTGGTTCACCTAATCCCTGAGCTATGTCCACCAAACAACAAGTATGATATTATTATGATTCAGTGATTACAACTTTATTACAATATGTAATCCCTTACAGCTCAATACTGCTGCAAGAACCAATTTTTGCATCCCCACAATTAAACAATCCCTAACCCTAAGCCCTTTTACACAAGTAATTTTCCACTTTAGGGTTATAATTTATAATTACATCTCGGCCCAAAATCCTGATAAAATAGGGCCCAATTAAAAAAAAAAGAATTTATCAAGTATGTACAATACTTTCCTAATCAATCACCACACACTAACAATCCATTTTCTCAAATGCCACCCTAGTTTTTTTCATTAGGTTATTAAATAAGTTTGAAATCTCTGTCTTTCTTGCAAATTCAAAACTCTTCCATCTCAAAAATGAAATTGCGTGCAAAGTGAACTTTTGGGGTTTGTCAAAGTTTGAGTCAAATAAAGAGGTATGTTTTCTTTGTTTTTACGTTTATGTATATATTTTGTTGCTTGTTTTAGTTTGTTATTAGAGAAAAGGTGGATATTTTTCCCCAAGAATGCAAGTGCATTTCTATGCTCCCATATTTCATGTTTAATCTATTATCCAAATATGTCCAAATTCTATACTCTTACACATGCAATCACATTTTAAACTTGATTACGTATTTACATCATGTAAAAATGATAAGTTTTTACCACATCTAATTGCATCTTCTAAACCTAATTTTGGTAAATACTCACATTTTTAAATGCCAAAATCTTATTTTGTACACATCCATATGCTTCCAAATTACATTCCTGGTCACCCAAAACAAAAGCCCTATTTTTCCCACATGCATTGCATAATCTAAACCCCAATTTTGGCCATTTTGCCTAAAACAAAAGTTACTACATTCATTTATAGTTGTTCAAAGTATTCAAGAAGTATCTAATCCATACTTTTAACACCCATCCCTCATGAATCTTTCATCGTAACTCAAATCCCAAAGTTGTCATGGATCCAATCTCATTGTTAGATGTTTTCATCTTCATGTTGTAGTGCACTCTTCAAGATATGTCAAAATTTCTTCAAAGAATAGAGACATCTTGTCAAGAAGATATGCTTCGAATTCAAAGAAGAAATATTCATCTGGTCTCCGCTTCCCTATTGGAAGCCTTGGAACTTGAGTTCATGTGGGATTGTGCCACACATTTTAATCTGTAAAACTAAAAAATAAAAAAATTAGTTAAAGATGCTAATGGGAAATTTGTTCCAGATTTACATCCATACATCATTAAGAAAGTTTTCAAGGTATCATAAAGTCTAGAATGTGCAAATTTGACAAAGGAGAATTCACAAATAATGTGGAAGGAAAACAAACTAGATTACATCAAGTTTTCAAATGACAACTAACAATCCATCAAAGAGAATATAGTAGTGTGGAAGATGAGGAATCTCTATCCAATGATCATCCATGATTGCAATCACATTTTAAACTTGATTATGTATTTACATCATGTAAAAATGAAAAGTTTTTACCACATGTAATTGCATCTTCTAAACCTAATTTTGGTAAATACTCATAGTTTTAAATGCCAAAAATCTCATTTTGTACACATCCATATGCTTACAAATTGAATTCTTGGTCACCCAAAACAAAAGCCCTATTTTTCCCACATGCAATTCACAATCCAAACCCCAATTTTGGCTATTTTGTTCAAAATAAAAGTTATTCCATTCATTTCTAGTTGTTCAAACTATTCAATAAGTATCTAATCCATACTTTTAACACCCATCCCTCATGAATCTATCATCATAACTCAAACTCCAAAGTTTTCATGAATCCAATCTCATTGGTAGATATTTTGATCTTCATGTTGTAGCACACTCTTCAAGATATATCAAAATTTCTTCAAAGAATAGAGACATCTCATCAAGAAGATGTGCTTTGAATTCAAAAAAGAAATATTCATCTAGTCTTCAATTCCCTATTGGAAGCCTTGGAACTTAAGTTTGCGTGGGATTGTGCCACACATTTTAATTTGAAAAATAAGAAATAAAAAAATTAGTTAAAGATGCTGATGGTAAATTTGTTCTAGGTTTACATCCATACATCATTAAGAAAGTTTTCAAGGTATCAGAAACTCTAGAATGTGCAAATTTGATAAAGAAGAATTCAAAAATAATGTGGAAGGAGAATAAACTTGATTACATCAAGTTTTCAAATGATGACTAACAATCCATCAGAGAGAATAGTAGCATGGAAGATAAGGACTCTCTATCCAATGATCACCCATGATTGCATCACCCAAGTACAAATCCTTTTATGATAATATAAAGGATTGATTCATTAGTTTCAACTTTTTCTTTAGGAGCATTTTTAGTTTTGTTGTTGCAGAAGATAGATCATGTGTAATGTGATTACATGAACCTTCAGTGCATGTAATCTAATAATTCTTCTTTCCTAGTTTGAACAAGTCAAGCAAGGTGAATTTCTTCCACCTTTTTCTCATTTTTCTCACTTGTTCTTCCCATATAAAGGAGTGCCTCCTTATTGTGAAAATCACCTTTTATAAACACAAGATAGATTTTCCAAACTTGTGCAAGCATAACTATGATTGTGTAATACAAATTTGAAAGAAAAGTGAGTAGAAAGAAGCATTCGGATTCTAAGTTGTGACTAGAAATGATTACGATAGAAGAAATTAGAAGTTGTGACTGTGATTTATTTCTATTATTTTTATTTCATGTTATTATTGTATGTTTAATAGAGCATAGTTAATGTAAGAAGAAATTGGAAATTGTGGTAATATATAGACTAGAAGTTATGATTGTAGCTTATATTACTGCCTCAAATTCATGCAAATAGTTATAAATTCTCTATTTTTGGAATCCTATGTGTCCCAAATGGTTGAGATTTTTCTCATAGAATAGATAAAACTAGACATAGACCTAAGACTATATGCTCTTAATGAACTTGTGAGTTGGTGTTTGGTATTGGTATTATTGTTTCCAACTTTTAGAAAGAATTGTAGTGTAAGAGACCAACTTTCCCATTACCCACTTTGCAAGTAAGTTGATTCATTCCTAAAAGAAAAATAAAAGAATATTAATAAAACCCTATAATGCATCTCTTCACTTATTTATTACCTTAAGTTGATCCAAGGAACAATATGAAGGGGGAGCCTTCCCTTAAAGGTAGGAGAGACTCTATCTCATACATTGTGGTTGGTCTATACATTTTGCAACTAAATTTGCATAGATTATTAGTTGAAAAATATCCACCCAACAAGAAGATGTTTGATACTGACTGATTCCTTATTTATTTTGAATGGTGTCACATATATAGTGGTGAGCTTGTAGGCTTGTGTAGGTTTCAATGAACAAGGTGCGATTATCAAAATAACTACGTTGGGATTAGCAATTTTGTAGGTGAGAACTACCATTTTTTGTAGAGGGTGTTTAGGTTCTAGTTAGGGCATATGGTATCAATACTTGGCTCTTTGCATGTTTTCCCTCCATGCAGGTGAGCGATGTACTAATTTTTGTACATTGAACTCATTGATTTAGGTGACAAAGCATTCAACCACAAGAACATAATGTTTGAAACCCTTTAGTCATAACACCAAATGTCATTTTATTTCTCATAGTGATTAAAAAATACAAGACAATTTTTTGTTATCTTATGGTTTGCGATTTGAGTACGTATCTAAATCTATAGTTTTCATTTTTCCTTCTTCTTGATTTACCTTTATTTTCCAAAAGATAGTTTTTGAAATGATTTATTAGTCTCTATTATAGTTTTTGAAATGATTTATTAGTCTCTATTATTGTTTATTAGTTTGGATATTTCTATAAAAATAACATGGATTTTCATATTTTCCATATGTTGATGAATTTTTGAGACCACAATTTCTTCACCCTTGTGGGTTTAAATTATTTGTAATAAATCATTGATTATGACTTCTTGTGTTCCTTTTTTGAGATCACAAGTTCCCATAAGCATCATATTTTCTCTATTGTTGGATAGTTCTTGATGAAGATGCTTCCTATCACTATACATGTCATGTTTGTTGTCATTATTTTTGGTATGCTTTGTCTGTAAGTAGCCTTTTCTCATTGTTATATTTGTAGCCTTTGCATCAAATTTTTATACTTCTTTTGGGTGAGGCTATTAGGTTGTGTTACAATTTATATTTGGTTACATTTATCTCGCTCCTATATAGTTGCAGTAGTCATTACATAATACTTTGTTAGTTGTAGTTGTATTTTCCTACAATACTTTCTGCATTGTCTTATTTATAGTGGTAAAAAAATTATTTGAGCTTGTTGGGCATCTAAATTTCCCTTTGATTTTGAGTTTGAAAATTTCCAAGGAAGAATGAATGGTTGTTCCAGCAACACAAGCAATATGTACATGCTTGCAATGTGTGAAAGAAAGCCCATGTAATAGTTCTTCTTCTTCTAGATTTAAAGAACATTGTCACATGGGAGGACTTACTTCATTTGAACAACAACAGATCATTTCTCGTACTGAAGTAATAAGGTATTGGTGTAGTTGGTTTATTTTTTTCTTTCTTCTATGAGATTGAGAAAATTACTTTTGTGCATTTAGCTAAGTTAGTAGCTAATACTTCTTAAGTTCTAGGTTCTCCTTGTTTCCAAAGTTTTAAATATTAACACTTAAGACTTGATGTTCAAAATATTTGAGTCATGCATAATTACAAGGTAACACAAATGACCTAATATTTTGTTTGAGTTTCTAATATTTTTTTTGTATCAAGTATTTGGTCAATTTTAATTTTCACTATTATGTTTTTTTTAGTATGGTTTTCCATGCTAACATGTTTCTATAACAACGAGGCTTACAGTGATTATCGGGGTTCATTTCTCTCACGTCTACATTTTTTTTCTAGATAAGAAATAAGCTTCATAACACTATTGTGTTATAAGTCCTTGTGTTATTGGTTCTCACAGGTTGTTTGTGTAGTGTCACGATCTGTAGCTATATGCATGCCCAAGTATTCTACCCCATATCTTCCTTTGGAGAAACCTACATTTTTACCACAATAACCTAGAGTTGTGGGTATGATGTGTCTACCACAACCTCCCATGTAAGGAGTTTTTTGTATGCCACAAGTTCTAAAGTATCCTATTCTAGTCTTAGCAACATATCCTTCTTTGAAAGGTTCTTTGAAATTACCTCCAAATGCAAACAAACCACAAACACCAATTTATGTTGAAAGATTGCACCAAGTGTTGAAAATGATTTTTTATCATCTCTACTTGAGATGAATTCTATTGATAGTGATAATATTGTATGGCCTGCATATTTTCACTTAAATTGCTAGATTACATATTAGTGTCATTGTTATTTGTTAGAGTAATTAGATATTTCCTAATTAACTCTAGTTTGCTTAAACTAGACCTTAGACATCTAATAATTAATTATTTTATTAACTATTATGATGCGACCTAGGTTAAACCTTTTTAGGGTTTTGATCTCCTTTATAAGGATGGTCTCCTTTTATAATTATTAACCAATTCACTTTTGATAATAGTGATTTTTTCTTTTTTTCTCATCAAGAATGTCTCATCTATGGATCTGGCAATTCCAACCTCCATAGATTTTTGCTTCTCTCTTTTGTGACAAGTGTTTGCATGCAGGTGATTATTGGAAGCTGTGGGGTTGATCTTTCATCAAATTCAACGTGGTATTAGAGCTCCAGACCTTCATGCCCCTATTATGGTCTTGAGAGATTTGGCATCAATTTTTAGATCTATGGCTTTTAGAGGATTTTGTATCAGATTTGGTGGTGGGGGGAGGGGGAGGGGGTGGGGTCTATTTTTTGGAGCACTTTGAGCCCAAATGAACATCATCATTGAGATTAGAGCACTTGAAAAATACCCATTTCCATATAAAGTACATCCACTTTGGACGTTGTTGAAATCTAAGGAAAATTTTCTTGGTTGTATAGCCTTGGGCTCAACAATTGAGGCAAAGGTGATTTATTACAAAATAAATTATTTTGCAGTAATTTTTTTGAAATTGCATGTTATTGGGGAGCTTGTATTGGTTGTTGGGTTTCTTTTGGTAGGGCCCACACACTAGTACATCATGGATGTAGTTCTTCCACAAGGATGTCTTATTGTGATCGGTGGTAGAAAATAATTCTTCGCAAATTCATTTGGTGGGTTTTTGTTTTTTGGTGTTTGTTTAAATGTTAAGAGTAGACTTTTTTTTTGGTTTTCAACCTTGAATACATCCCTCATGCCATACACACACTACTTCAGCTCCCTCCCTGATGTGCACGCCCTATTATTGGCTAAACCCTATCAAACTCATGCCCACTTTATTTTACAACCATTCACGTGTTCAACTCTTGTTTGATGTCTACCATTGGTGTCATTTTCTTGTGATGGCACTAAGTATGGGCTAGACCATGTCATCTAGTGGACTTCCACCTTGATTTTAGGTGTAACAATACCAATTCAATGGTGTTTTTCATCTTTACCTTTGACAATTTGGCATTTAATTGTGAGTAGTTTTGGGGGATTTGCCCACCATGTTTTTTGGGCTGTTAAGGAGCCTTTTCCGACATGCATGGTGTTTTGTCTCCAAATGTGCTATCCTTTTTGGTAGTGAGAGTTTTTATATGTGATTGCATGTGACTGGAACTCCCACAAATTATTATTTTTAATGGAAACAACCAGATTACATAGATATCGACATCTCTGCCATTACATAGTTGATTACAACATTACGAGTAAGTGTATATCTAAACTAGAAGTCATCCTTTGGCTAAGCTGCCACGTGTAGGGGATCTAGTCTATCAAAGTCACCCAGGGGTCAAACCTAGCCCAAACACGCCTCTGAGGGTTTGAACCTTGGTGGATGGAAATGTCAATCGTACCATCATCCTCACCAATTGTGCCCAACCAATTGAGCTACAACCCTTTGGAACTCCCACAATTTTTCGATTGAGGTGTGGATTGGAGTTTATCTTCATGGTTTACTAGTTGTTAAACTAATCATTGGTGTGATTTTTCAAGCCTTATTTTTTACCTTGTGCTTCTCCTGCTCATACCACATGGAGTGTTTATGTATCTCTAAGTGTTTGTGTTCCTCCCACGCCTATATCCTACAACTAAATTCAAGTCAACCACATTTGGGTGTTGTGGTGGTAATCATGGGAGGTTATGTGCTTGTTCTTGATCACTCATTGGATGTCCATGTGAAGACTACTATCAACAAGGGAGATGAAATAGGAAAATCACTCGATGTTTCATGGCTTGTAGAAACAAAGAAGTTCCCTTCTTTTAAATCTTTTTTCTCATTGGGTCATTTCTAGCCACAATTTTGAGACACTTTTGGCATTGAGGAGGGAAGAGGGTAGCCTTCTAATGCTAGTGCTATGAGAGCTTTTAGCACCAGTAACAATTTGGACAAAATGGGAGCACACTTGTCTCCATCACCAGTTTCATTTGTAGTGCCAAACCATGAGTGCTATTTTCTTGGGAGTTCAAAGACTTTGTGAAGGAAAATTATTTTTTGGTGGAAGCAAATTTGTGGAGAGGCTGACCTCTACTAAGTTTGAGTGTTCCTTCCACCAACCCACCTCAGGTTTCTAAGTGACCACCTCTTCTTTGTGGCTCTATACTTTGTGTTAGTGGCTGCATTAAAAGTGCACTTCATGGTACTTTTTTTTTTTTGTCTATTTAAGACTTTTAAGAAAATTATTGGTGGTTTTTGCATATGTAATTTGGGCACATTTGCAAAGGTTATTCATCCGTTGCCTACCCACAAGCTTTTGACCTTGGTGAGTTACACTTTTTCTTGGAGAGTTGAGTCTTTAATTTGGCCCACATGTGCCTTGCTGGTCCAAATTAGTGTTCCTTGGGTCTCCATGTGCATGAAGGATGTGCTTTGAATATTTTTCATGCACACCATGTCAGCCATGGATCTTCAAATCTTGACTTGGCTTTTTCTTTGCATGGTTTGGAACTCCAAATCTTGACTTGGTTTTTTTGTTGCATGATTTGAATCTATGTTTCCATCTTAAAGACACCTTCTTCATTTTGTATTCCATGTGATTTATTATTTGTCACAATTTATGGGAAAATTTGAAGACTTTCTCCATGTGAGTGGTGGTATTCAAACCATTATGCATGGAAGTTTGTGGTGTGCGACCACCCATCTTTTCTATCACATGGATTTTTTGGCCACTGAATTTTTTTCTAGTAGGGGTAATTCCTAAGGCATTTTTTTCCTAAATGGTTGTTTGACTATCAAATTTGGGCTCATCACTTGTTGGTGTCAACACCATGTCAGCATTGCATCATCATATCATGTCACTCCTTTAGGCTCTGTTTGAACCTACCTTCACATTTTGGCAAATATCTTGAGCATACAAACTCCATTTTTTCCAAATGAGATATTGTTGAAAAGCTAGTTTTGAGGCCATCATAGTGGTATGAGTGATTTTCAATTTTGATTTCTTTTTGATGGCTTTTTATGTTGTCAAAGTCAGGGTTATAGTTTTGTACCCTAGGAGACATATCTTGAGCATTCAATCTACAATTTGGGAAATATTTATATCATTGGAAAGGTCTTTTTGAGCTCTTTCCAATGATGCTAGTTATTTTCTAGATTCTAGTCCAGGCATATTATATTCAGTCTTCTGCATTCTTGCAGTCTAGTAGATATCTTGGTTGTTTTAGGTTTGGGGATCAATTTCATTAATTCAAATGATTCGTCATGACTTATACTATCTATTGTATTAGTCTTATGTCTCTTCTAGTTTATTTAGACATCATTTATATGCATTCTTGCAAACACACTAAGATAAAGTGCCATATTGCATCTGTATTTTCATTTAAGTTATTTTTTCTTATTTTTCCTTTTGATTCAAGTAGTGTCATCTAAGGACACTCATGCAAATTATTGTATTCTTCGGATTCACCATATCTTGTGCCTTATTGTACATGCACTACTCTTATTAAAGTGCAATGAGGGGTTGATGTTTTTCCTTATTTTGTCATCTTCTTTTGTCCAATGAGTTTTCTTCTATGAAATTAGCCTCATGACATGTCTAATATTGATCACCTTATTACACACATATGTACTCTTTTGTGCATCTTGATTGCGGTTCCTTGACATGCAGTTCTATTGGCCCACTTTTCTAGTTTCCTATCACCTCACCCTTGTCTGCATTTGGGGGGGGGGGGGGGGGGGGGGGGGGGTTCTTATATTTTTTCTCATGCTTTCTTGGTTCAATGGAGTGATCTATGTATTCAATATAGTTTATTCCTATGTACTAGGTAGCTGCAGTGGCTAGGTATCTATGCATTTTGGTGAGATGGATCATCGACCATATAAAAAATATTCTTTTATTCCTAATTTGGATACAACCTTCCATTTTCAATTGATTAGCTCTTCAAGTTTAGTTGTTTTCCTTTGTGTGTCTCCCGATTAGATGCAGATTACAGTCTTCTCTATGTAGTCAAGATCTATTTCAGTAGAAGTTCTTCATATCAACAATTAATTTTGATAGATCTTTGCAACTTCTACATGATTCATTGGTGTTATTCATGATCATATTTTGTTCCTATCTTCTGGAACATTCCCTAGTTTGGAGGTTTCTTCAGTCCTTCACTAGTTTCTTTTAGCATATTTTCTATCTCTTTTTGGAGTAGGTTTTTCCCATGTGGTTTTCTCCATTTCTCCTTTGTACAGAGATTTGGTTGTGCTTGGGTACCTCATCAAGCCTTGTTGTTGGGACTCAATTCTACTTTTAGTAGTAATTTCTAGATTTTTAGCTACTCCCTTAGTTTATCTTAAAGGGAGGAGTTAGAGTGATTAGATATTTCCTAATTAACTCTAGTTTACTTAAGCTAAACTTTAGGAATCTAATAATTAATTCTTTTATTAATTATTATGATGCAACCTAGGTTAGACCTTTTTAGGATTTTGATTTCATTTATAAGGAATATCTCTCTTTGTGATTATTTACCAATTCACTTTTGATATTAGCCATTTCTCTTTTTTGCTCATCAAGAATGTCTCATCTATGGATTTGGCAATTCCAGCCTCCATAGGTTTTTGCTTCTCTCTTTTGTAACATGTGTTTTCATACATATGATTCTTGGGAGCTATGGGATTGATATTTCATCAAATTCAACATTATTAGTGATGTAGTTATGTGGGACAATCAAAAGTTACAAGCATTCTAAGGATCCAACAAATGGTACTCCAAAAGGATCTGACTTTTGTGAATTTGAGTGTACAAAAGGGGTCCTTGAGGGCTTATGCCTTTTAAACAAATTTAGTCTTGAGGGGCAAGAATTAATCCATGCTTTAGAGAATTCTATGTTCCGTCTCTTGATTTTGTCTATAGTTCCACTAGTTTCCTTTTTCAAACATATGTTCCATAATAGATCCAAGCTAATGTTGTACCCAAAATTTTGAACATCCATGCAATGTTTTTAAGATGTAGCAGTTATATGGATTATATAAAGTTGTAATTTTTCATAGGAAAAATAGTATATCCATATTTTGCTTGGTACATCTTCTATAAGGTGTGATTGTGAACCAAACATTTAATTTGGAATCAAATTTTGATCAATGGAAATGCTTCTTTTGGAAAATGAGTATATTCACATGAACTAGATCATTCTTCCATGGGCCCCCTCAGATGCCAATTGTGCAAGGAGTTCATAAATTCATAGAAATGCATGCTTTCTAAAGATTGTATCTATTCTGATTTGAGGGGAGAGATATGAAAGGTAGTACAAACACAAAGACAACTTAAACATACCATTCTCAATAATATCATCAAATATTTTAATACCTTTATTCCCTATAACCTTTCTATTCAATTATAGTTAATCCTAGCAGCTTTGCATTCAACAATGAAACGTCACTTCTACCATCTTTGATAGGAACTTAGTTACCCTACAACTTTTGTTTTTACAATTTTTAGAGGTTTTTTTTTTTAATGCAATATGCATTTTTTAGTTTAAAAGGACTTTTTAATAGGAGATTAGTATGACATCTAGAAGTAGATTAATTATTTTTATCATTAATGAAGTATCAAACATACCTAAAAATTTAGGTTTAGGAGGTTAAATTTATATGTATTCTTAATAAATATATTGATTAATGAAGAAATTAAGGTAACAAACTTTTTCCAAATTAGAATTTGGGATAGCTAAAGAGTATAAGAATTCTTATAAAAAGGGAAACTAGTATAAAGAGGAGGAAATAATTTACATTCATTGAAAGTATACAAGGGGAAGTCTAATCTAGGATAAATAATTTATAAAAAATGAATATGTTATCATTATGATAAATACAATTTTTCTATTAACAAGTTCAAAACATGGGCTTTACATTTTCCTTTTTCAATTTCTTGTTCTCAGATGGTGACTTATACTCAATTAAAAAACTAATCCATTCTTTACAAGGTATTAATCAAGGCATATTGAGACTAGAATATGCAAAAGCACTAGGTATAGATGGGTTGGAAGTGTGATATTTAAAATTTGATTTAGATCATTGTAAATGGTATTATCTAGGGAAGCTATTTGATGGAGTAGATATTTAGTGTTATTATCACTTTATATTAAATTGAAGACATTGATAATTTACCAAACTATCATGATTAAACCCATTGGTAGAATTTATTTTAGAAGCATAAGTGTAAAATTAGTAGTTTGAGAAAGAAAAGGGAAAATGAAAAAAGGGTGTGCAAATTTTTGGTAGAAATATTCTATCATTTATCATTGCATTACCTTAGGTGCTTCCTTTAAAAATGCGGAAAACCTAATGACAATGAGTTTTTTGTTGCATTATTGATTATGCAAAGGTATATGATATGATACCTAACCCAAAAAATTGGTGCAAGGTTAACAAAAACAAACTTGTGTAGATTAATATAAAGCAATATTTAATACATTTTATGAGAAAAGTAGGGTCACGTTGTTAAATGTATTTTTTATTTTGATTGTTTCTCTAAAACTATCCATATTTTCTTGAAGAGAAGTGACAACCCTGCCAATAGTTAGATATTTTTGAGAAGACAACTCCCTCACATAATGAGTTTTTAGGATTTTGGTGTAGTTTTAAACTATAAGTACATAAAAGACAAAATTAATAACTAAATAAAGATGAAAAGATAAATACCCTGACTGGTAATAAATTAAGATTTCTAGTCTAGTATTAAATTAAAATGGAATTTAATTCTGTAATATGTTTAGGCATTAGATTATTGTGAATGAAAAATAAGGAATCTCAACATATGAAGAAATATGCTACTCTAACACATTCAAACTGAGATATCAAAGTCTAATTTTGTATTCATTACATCAACATCATTGATTATCAATGTTTTACACATGCACTAAAAGAGAATACAAATATCATATACAAGGAATCAATATTACTAACTTAACAATTGATTTATACTCAAGAAAATATTGAAATGATGGATGTTCTTTTGCATCACAATGTTCACAATTTATTCTTGGAAAGCTAAATTATTCTATGCCTCTACCTAATAATTAATGGGACTTGTTTTAGTCTTGGCCAACATTATTTTTAGAATCACTATTTCATTGTATATGTAATACCCCTCCTTTACTACCATTGTAGACTTAGTTGTTAAAGTTCTATTTGACTCTTCTATAGATGTGTTAGTCCTTATTTGATATTTGAAATGCAATAGTTTGATGTCTTGAGTAATTGATTATGTCAAATTGTAACAATTTCCTATTTGTAGTAATGATGCTTTAATTGCTTTAGTTAGTGAAATTAGTTTTATGATGATGTCATATGGTGTGTATTAGAAAGATGTTTATTATCTCCACATGATGATGAGATATTTATGTTAGAATATGATGTTATTTATATTTAAGATTTACTATTATACTTATCCCATACTTGCATGTGTATGGTGTGCATGTCTATTTTACATTTATTTTTGACGTGCCTTATATGGTTGAGGGAGGGAGTCATACTCACCTGCTAGTCATGATCTACATGAGGTACATCTCCCCACCATTGTCTATTTAGCTTAGATATATATGCACATGTACATGCTTGTCTTTTATACAAGTTTGTAGATACTGGACATCGACTTCCCTAAAAAGCTAGGATGAGCATGCCCTATCATAGTAACTCAATGGTAAGAATGGGGAGATAATGTTTAGGTCCAATTCCAACCATAGCCTAATTACATGTCCCAAGAAGGAGGACATGTATATGACTTTACACCCTTTTTAAACCCATGAGTTTATCTTTGCATGTGTTGCTCAATTTTGAGTTTTAGTCAATGTTGGTAATGTGGCTTTTATGTGGATTTGGCTATGTGATTTATTTGGTAAATGATTTAATTATAATATTTGGTTTAGTTGTATAATATTGAGAATTATTAAATATTATTTGATCAAAAAAGAAAATATTAAAATATGAGAATATTTAATTAATTAAAAACTAATTAAATATGTATTTTAATTTAAAAGTCTAATTTAAGAAGTTGCATTAAAAAATAATTAGAATATTAAAATATTAAAGATTTAATATTGTATTATTATAATTATTTAATTAATAATAATTAAATTAGAGTTGCATTTATTGATGAGCTTTAATTATTATTAATTTAAATAATAAATTGCACTTTTTTGGATTGGTAAAAGGTCGAGGCCAAATAATTATATTATTAAAATAATAAGAAATTACAATATGATTCAACATCTTCATTCAAATGGGCACTAGTAGGAAAGAACAAAGAAGAAAACCTCTAGTCTTGCTTAAGACTTTCATCCAATACACTTTTACAAATTAAAAGGGGCATACCCTATTTAACAAAATATATATGATCTTATACCAATGCTCATTTTGGAGTTATAATATAATTCCATTTTTATCCATGTCTGATGGTTGAGGCTCTGGAAAAATTTGAATGGGGAGAGAGAGCATGACCTGATCTGGAGAGATTCTAACAGAAAGATTATACTCGAACAACATGCTATCCTATATTCTGCTAAAACTTCAAGCTAAGAAATTTGTTAGTCTGGTTAAAATTATATATTAAAGTGTCTTTTGATGAGATGATTTTTTTGGCTAAACATCTTAAATGTGGTAATGCTGATCAATGTAGGTAATTTTCCACTTAAACCCATCTTGAGTAATTAGTCAAGAGTATACAATTGAGATGGATTGAACCTAAAACTATATAGATTCAAGCATTCTTAATTTAGTTTAATTCTTCTATCCCCATATGTTTAAACATACAATGTATAATGGAAATAATGTCTAAGGTGGGAAAACCAAATAGTGAATGGTGTCATGAATTAAGACTCCTTCTAAACTACCTTTGTAAATTATGAGCCTATGATGAAAGCCAAAAAATAATAAAACCATACATAAAAGATGTGAATCCATGTTATGAGATAGAGAAAGAAAACAATAATGAAGCCAATGACCAATGCATATTAGGGTATCACAAAGATGTCAAACTTATATTGAAAATACAAGATGTTACTATTGTCGCAAATTAAATTTATACAATAGGCTCTGTCATAAGGGGTAATTGTCATACTATTGGTATATTTGATATGTCAAAGTTACATTATTTATAGACTATCATCCAAACCTTAGTAGCATATAAAAAAATGACCCCACTATAAAAGTGCCCTACTGAGCCAAGGTACTAAATGCCAAGACAGACAAATTGAGTCAGGATCAAAAGAATAGGGTAGAGGTTTAATTGGTAAACCATCTTAATCATCTTGGAGGTCTTCCATTTGGTCATACCATTCCATGCCCCTCCAGTCCACACAAATACACGTGTTGGTAACTAGCAATAAGAACATCCAGTTACAGGTGATACTCTTCATTCTCTGCATAAATTCCTTCTTATATTGAATGATCAAGATTAGGAATACTTCAACTAGCAAGTCCTAGATGTCGTACTTGCTCCTTTTGGGAATGCAAAGTTCATCATCAATATTCCCTAGAATGACATATAGCTCCTTAATAATAGGTGCTTTGAAGACAGATTTGCAAAAATCTCTAATGGTTGGCTTATCCCTATCCACATGCATAATGATGGCCACAAACATGGTAACAATATCAGTATTGTGCTTGTGACAATCAACTAGGGAAGAGAATTCATCCTCCAAGATGATTTTAATGACCTTGTGGGCTAATCTATCCTTGGTTTCTACAATCTTGCTAATCTTGAGGGTCAAGATTTCCCCCTAAAAGGTCATTTCTCTAGGCCAAATTCCATCCTAATGGTTGTATCCATCCTAGTCATAGCCCTAAATGTGACAGAAGGGAAATACCAACCTAAATCCTATGGAAATATGATGAAGTGTGAGCCTTCTTTACTTGTCACTTATATAGATAGTTTGTCACCATTATTAAGACACTTTCCAATTTGTAGCTCATGCTAAGGATTTGAATGATCTTGATTCGCGATAGTTTTAATTAAACTTTCCTAATTTTGTCCTACTCCTAATATGTTGTCCATTTCTTAGCGATTCGGATTATGAGAATATAGATTATGAATTAATTGTAATCTATAGTTGATCCTATCATTGATTGTTTTGAATTATTAATTTTATAGAAGGGATACCCTAGGTGTGTTTAAATGATGATTCTAAAGGGACAAATTAAATAAGGGAGCACCCCATGATAATTATGCTAGTGATTGAGTTGGATATATAGATCCTAAGTTATTCTAGAATTATAAGAGGTGTAGTGTTGATAAGAGCTTAGCCCCTGAACAAGGTTGTCTTCCTCATAAGATGTTTTGTGCTCTAGTATTAAGATACAATTTTTTATGAAGATTCCTCTAAGTTGTTGATGTTGACATTTTTCTTGTTAGCTCCTAAATTTGCTAAGTAGTCTGCTACTTTATTTCCTTCCCTATGTGTGTGTGTGTGTGTTGATATCTAATGTCTTCAAATATAGATCCTAAGTTATTCTAGAATTACAAGAGGTGTAGCGTTTGACAAGAGCTTAGCCCCCGAACAAGGATGTCTTCCTCATAAGATGTTTTGCACCCTAGTATTAAGATACAACTTTTTATGAAGATTCTTCTAAGTTGTTGATGTTGACATTTTTCTTGTCAATTCCTAAATTTGCTAAGGAGTCTGCTACTTTATTTCCTTCCCTCTTTTTATGAAGATAAAGTAGCAGATTCCTTAGCAAATTTAGGAGCTGACAAGAAAAATGTCAACATCAACAACTCAGAAGAATCTTCATAAAAAGTTGTGTCTTAATACTAGGATGCAAAATGACTGAGTTGGATATATAGATCCTAAATTGGATATAAGAACATCTAGTTATAGGTGATACTCTTCATTCTCTGCATAAATTCCTTCTTATATTGAATGATCAGTATTAGGAATACTTCGACTAGCAAGTCCTAGATGTCATACTTGCTCCTTTTGGGAATGCAAAGTTCATCATCAATATTCCCTAGAATGACTTATAGCTCCTTAATAATAGGCGCTTTGAAGATAGATTTGCAAAAATCTCTAATGGTTGACTTGTCCCTATCCACATGCATAATGGTGGCCACAAACATGGTAACAATACCAGTATTGTGCTTGTGATAATCAACTAGGGAAGAGAATTCATCCTCCAAGATGATTTTAATGACCCTGTGGACTAATCTATCCTTGGTTTCTACAATCTTGCTGATCTTGAGGGTCAATATTTCCCCCTAAAAGGTCATTTCTCTAGGCTAGATTCCATCCTAATGGTTGTATCCATCCTAGCCCTAGCCCTAAATGTGATAGAAGGGAAATACCAACCCAAATCCTATGGCAATATGATGAAGTGTGAGCCTTCTTTACTTGTCACTTATACAGATAGTTTGTCACCATTATTAAGACACTTTCCAATTTGTAGCTCGTACTAAGGATTTGTAGTTTTCATTAAACTTGCCTAATTTTGTCCTACTCTTAATATGTTGTCCATTTCTTAGTGATTGGGATTATGAGAATATAGATTGTGAATTAATTGTAATATGTGGCTGATCCTATCATTGATTATTTTGAAGTATTAATTTTATAGAAGGGGTACCCCAGGTGTGTTTAAATGATGAGTCTAAAGGGACAAATTAAATGAGGGAGCACCCCATAATAATTACGCTAGTGATTGAGTTGGATATATAGATCCTAAGTTATTCTAGAATTATAAGAGGTGTAGTGGTTGACAAGAGCTTAGCCCCCGAAAAAGGATGTATTCCTCATAAGATGTTCTGCATCCTAGTATTAAGATACAACTTTTTATGAAGATTCGTCTGAGTTGTTGATGTCAACATTTTTCTTGTCAACTCCTAAATTTGTTGAGTCTGCTACTTTATTTCCTTATATATATGTGTGTATATATACATACATACATATATATACATATACATATATATATATATATGTATATCTATACATATGTATATATATATATGTATATATATGTATATACATATATATACATATATATATGTATATGTATATACATGTATATATATGTATATGTATATACATGTATATATATGTATATGTATATATATGTATACATATATATACATATACATATACATATATATACATATACATATATATATATATGTATACATATATACATATACATATACATATACATATATACATATACATATACATATATACATATATATACATATATATATATATATACATGTATATACATATTATATGTATACATATATATACATATACATTTATATGTATACATATATATACATATACATATATATATATATATATACATATATATGTATATATATATGTTGATATCTAATTTTTTTAAATTTTTTTGCTATATTAAGTGCAACTTCAAGTCTAAAGTTCAGTGTCCAATTGGGTGTACTTCTTTTCTAAAGTGCATTGAGAATGATTTGAGAATCCCCTTTGACTATAACTTTCTTGACTTCTAGGTCCAAGCTTAGATGCAGTCCTTCAATCAGAGCTTCTAGTTCTACTAAGTTGTTAGTTGATTTCCCTAATGGTTTAGCTCATTTGATGATCTATTTATCTGATCTAAAGATGAGGCATCCTATTCCTACTATGCCAGGGTTTCCTCTCAAAGCTCCATCAAAATTTACCATTTTCCATCGTATAGGATGGGGGTCCCATCTACAATTCTCCCTAGCCTGTTAACTTTCTTTTGGGTATAGGAGTGGAGGGCTAATCAGGTTTGACAATTTTTATTATTATTAAGGCATCCGATTCTAAAAATGCTCCATCTTCTTTGATGTTGTTTCAAAGGTTATTATTAGCAACTTCTGTGATGCTATATTTTGTTGTGTTTACAAAAAATTTGAGGGTCATTTCCTTATTTTTAATGGTTCTTCTATTTCTTTCTTTCCATATCTCCCATAGGAGGATGGATGGAGAAATTTTCCATTGATTGTTGTAAATCTTGGATTGATCATTCTTAGGCCAGCTTTTTAGGTGTTCCTAGAGGTTATAAAGTAATTTTTTTGACTAGTTTATTTTGTTACAAAGCCAAAGCCAATCCTTCTAAGTATAGCTACATTGATAAAGAAGATTATTTGTGGTCCCTACTTCATGTTTACATAGGGGACATGTAGAGGGTCCCTCAAAACTCTTTTTGGTGAATCTATTAGTGGTTAGGAGTATGTTTTGAGTAGCAACCCATAGAAAGATACCAACCTTGGATAAACATGCTAGGTCCCAACACAAGGCTAGGAGAATTTTGATTTGCTCTCATCTTTGAGAGTTCATAAATAAGTCATAACGTGTCTTAACTTTGTATACTACTTCTTTCAAAGCCCCCTAAATTAGTTTATCCTTCCTGTCAATGTGTTTGATTCATCTCTGGTGTATGAATTGATTGTATTGCAGTTTTTATTGCTCTAATAAATTTGTATTATCTAGTTTCCTCCATTGCCAAGTTTCTATAGTATTGTCTCTTACTCTATTTTTGTAGTCTTTAACATATCATCCCCATAGATTTGATAGTTTAATTTTTATTGAAGCTGAGAGTTGAAGGGAGTCAGGAGAAGGGAAACCATCCCATGAGTCTTCCTAGAAAAGTGATTCATCACCACACCCTTTGTCCTAGGTTAAGCTATTATTGATTATAGGTCTGCATTGCATCATGAAGTTCCAAGTTTTAGATTTGTGTCGGGGGTTGATAGTGCAAAATAGAGAAAGAGGATCCGTTGGATCGAGGTATTTGTTGTATAGTATTTTAGCCCACTTATTTTCTTGGTTTGTGAACATTGATATCCAAACTAACTTGGCTCCAAATGCTTCATTCTACCAACTAAGATTTTTGATTCCTAGTCCTCCTAGTGTTTTAGGTTTGCACATATTCTCCCATTTTATGAGAGCTTGTTTTTTCTTCTCTTCTATCCCTTTCCATAAAAAATCCTTAAGTTTCCTATGCATTTTATTTTTGGTTCCTTTAGGTAGTGGGAGGCATGAAATTAGCTTAAAGGACTAATTTAATCTTTGTTACCTTACCCACCTTGGTAAGCCATCTACTCTTCCAATTATTTGTTCTCTTTTCTAATTATTCAAGCATTGGATCCCATGTTTTTCCTTCTTTGGTCCCTTTTTCTATCTAAATTCCTAGGTACTTATAGGGGAAAGAGCCCTTTTTGTAACCCATAATCTAACAAATATGATTTTTCAATTCTATTTTTGTGTTTAGGAAGAAGATTTATAATTTATCCTTGTGTACTTTTTATCCAAAAGCTTTAATGTAAGTGTCAATGATTTTTTGAATCTTCTTGCTTCCAATAAGGAAATTATGCCTGATAATATTGTGTCATCCACAAATTTCCAATGAGTGATGTTTCTTACCTCACTAGTGACCAAAAATCCTATAATGTGATTATCTTTTTGAGCTTGTTTGATTTCTCCACCAAATGTTTCTTCCATTACGATGAAAAGGAAGGGTGAAATTGGGTCTCCTTTCCTAATACCTCTAGAAGAGCTGAAGAAACCTTTAGGAGTACCATTGATAAGTAGAGAGAATTTAGGGGAGAAAATTCAACTGTAAATAAGATTGGTCTATTGTTTTGAGAAATTGGAGGCTTCTAATATTTTGCACAGGAACCACCAATCCACTTTGTCATATGCTTTTGTATATCTAATTTCATTAACATATTTTCTTAGTTTTGAGTTTGTACCAAGTGTATAAGTTCCTAGATGATTATTATTCCATCTAAGATTGACCTATGAGGAACAAATCCCATTTTTCCTTTGGAGATTAGTTTGGGGAGGATTGCCTTGTGTCTGTTAGCTAATGCCTTGGAGAGGATTTTATATAAAGTGTTGCATATTGCTATAGGCTGAAAGTCGCCTAGGTTTTCATGTTCATTTTTCTTGAGGATAAGTGTAATGAAGTTATTATTGATTTTGGATAGTGACGTTCTTGAATTTCTGGTCACTTCAATGGATTTCCATAAATCATCTCTAATTATCAGCCAATATTTTTGATAGAAAATTGCTTGAAAGCCATCTGATCTTGCTGCTTTTTCTAGATTCATGTTGAATAGGACCTCTCTTATTTCTTCTTTTGTAAATGCTTTGTTTAAAAATATTTTTTCTTATTTTGTGGTTATCTTTGGTAGTGATTTTAACATTGTATTTTGGGTTGTAAGGTTTGAACGTTCATAATTATTTACAATCTCTGTGAAATATTTTACCAAATTTTTTGCAATTTGTGTTAGGGTTTCTATTACATTTCCTTCATTGTTTGTGCTTTTTGTGATTAGATTGATGTTCCTTTTTCCAAGTGTTCTTTTATAGAAGAATTTGGTGTTTTGATCTCCTTCCTATAGCCAAGTTTCTCAAGATTTTTGTTTCCAAAACATTTCTTCTTCATTTAGTATGTTTCCATGTTTGTACAAAAGTTATTTTTCTTTCTCATATTTCTCATTGTCCATTCCATTATGGATAACATACTTGTTTAGGTTTTTTAACTCTTCTTCTATCTCTATTTTTTTGCTAAATATATCTTTATAGTGTTACTTGTTCCATTCTAGGATGTTTTCTTTTAGTGATTTAGTTTAGATGCAAAACAAAATATTTTGGAACCTTCAACCTCACCTTCTCACCACTAGTTGCCTTTATTACTCATAAAGATCTCATCTAAGAACCACATTTTTTGCATTTAAAGGGGTTTCTAGACGGTTTATGAGGTTTCAAAATATCTAAGCTAATAGTAAAGTGATTTGAACCAACATGGGGGTAGGATAGTCAATTTTATTGAAGAATCAAAATTTTGCAAATTTCCTTTAAAGATGAACCTGTCCAATCTCTTTGTTATTTGATAGAAATCCCTTTTTCTATTTAAACCATGTATAGATTCCATTTATTGGGTGGATATCTGTGAGATTTTTTCAAGTGAACCACTCATTAAAGTCCATCATCGTTTGAGTGATGGTTTGTATGCCTCCACTTTTTTCTTTTAATTTAAGGATTGCATTGTAGTCTCTTCCTAGCCAAATATTATCAAACTAATGTTGGCTCATGAAGTTGTTGATTTCATACCACAATATTTTCTTATTTGTTGTTTGGTCAGGCCATAAATATTTATTATGGTAAATTGAATGTTTGATTTATGATTCTTCACTCTTCCTCCCATCCAGTTTTTATTCGCTACCATCCTTTCAAAATCTAATTTCTTGGGGTCCCATATCATAGCAATATCACCCAAGGCCCCATCTAATTCTATTAATGAAATTTTATAGTAACCAAGTTTTTTAGTTAGTTTCTCCCCTTCTAGTTTGCTTAATTTGGTTTTGTAGATCATTATTAATTCTCAATTAAACAAGGTTAGGTTGTGCTTGGGTAAATGTTTTTTGTTAGGGGCATTTAATCCCCTAATGTTCCATGTTGTTAGGCTGATTTCCCTTTGGGAAGGGACTTCCCTTTCCCACCTTTAAAATATCTTAATTCTTTCTCTAATTTTTTGCTTTGCCAGTTGCTGTCCTTAATTCAGCTAGGGATTTTCTTTTCCTCTGGTTCTCTACATCTTGGAATTAAGGTTCCTTCCTGTATTTGTGTTATACCTAGTTTGTCTATATTTTCTAGATCTTGTTGGTTTGTTACTTCCTCTATTTCCCCTCAAAATTTTGATTCTTCCACTCTTATCTCTTCCATTATTCTTTCATTGATGTCTATTAACCCTATATCCAATGATTTTTGCCTTCTTTTAGATCTTTGGTTTTCTTGTTACTAGTGTTGCTTTGTTCTTATACTAGGGACACTACTATTCCAAACTCTTTCCAGAATTCCTTCAATGAGATTTCTTTGTTGTTTGTTTCCTTAACATTTCCCATGTTGTCTACCCATATTTTTTTAAGAAAGGATGCTACTTCCCTAGGGACCTATTTAAACAATTCATTTTGTTCTACATTGTTTACTTCAAAGAGGTCATTGCCATTGGCTGGAGCTTTCCAAAATTTGTGTGTCCTCTTTTTCCCTTTCTTTCTAATTTTTATATGCTGTGTGTTCCTTATAATTGCAAGGATAAGCGACATGTTTACTAATAGTCCTCTATTGGTATTATCTATCTCTTTAAATATTAAACTATGAGAATATTTAATTAATTAAAAATGCACTTTAATTTAAAAATCCAATTTAAGAAGTTGCATTAAAAAAATTAGAATATTTAAAGATTAAAAATTTAATATTGTTTTATTATAATTATTTAATTATTAATAATTAAATTAGAGTTGTATTTATTAATGAGCTTTAATTATTATTATTAATTTAAATAATAAACTACACTTTAAATGGTGCTTGCACTAATTAACTAGCTAATATATACTCTATATGTAAAATATGCCGACATGCATTGGGGCATTGATTTTTTTAATGCATATTAAAAGTGAATAATGAAAAAATTCAATGCCTCGATGCATCTCGACATATTTTACAAATAGAGTGTATATTAGCTAGTAGCAGTCATGACATGCATACAAATTGAATAATTAGTTTGATTATGTTTCAAATATAACTTTACAATTTATATCATGGTTAGGTCTAGTATTAGGATTACTCTTATTATATATATTTTTATTATAATAATTAGAGATAAGGTTTAGTGGTAATGTTGGGTCTATCATCTTGTTTAGAGTGGAAATACGCTTAATGTTAGTATTAAATTTAGGGATAGGGTTAGGGTTAGCGCCTGGACTTATATTATGATTATAAAAATATAGTCAAGTTATAAATAATTTTTTGATCATGATATGTTTATAATTTAATGTTAAGGTTTATTGTTAGGGTTAGATTTATGTTAAGGTTTATTGTTAGGGTTGGATTTATGGTTAGGGTCATAATTTATTTTTATGGTTATGAGTGTGTTTAGCCTTTAAATCAAAGTTAAGGTTATGGTAGGGATTAAGATTAGAATTATGATTAGGGTGATTGAACAATTAGGATGAAGAATATTATTAATATGTTTATGATACAATAATAGTTATTATAGGTCAAATACTTAAGATTGGGATTAATGTTAATGTTAGAGTTTAGATAATGGACAATCTTGAGATTTATATTATGTTTAGGATTATGCATATAATTAAAACTTGGGTTTGAGAGACATTTAAATTTTAGTTTATTTTTGGCATGCACATTATAAATAATACTTCATCTATATTTTCCACATCCATTTAATGCTATCTATTTTAGAATTCTATTAATGATACATATTATATAAATCTATAAAAAATATTGGTTAGGTTTAGGATTTATACATGATGGCTAAGATTATGCATAGAATTAAGATTTATTACAAATAAATCTAATGTTTGATTTATTTGTGTTACCGCATATTTGTCACTTTCATATAAAATATTATTTTGATACCAAACATATTAGAAAGTCATGCATATAGACTTATGAAAGTATAGCCTACACATATTTTGAATATAGAGTTATGAAAGTAGCTATACACATCATGTGAAGAATTAAAAAAACTAAATTTCCTTGTATTCTAATATAAGTTAAAAAAGAATATGGAAGACATTTATAAAACCACATAAAAACCACATAAAAAAAAAAAGAAAAAGTTGTTGATTGTCAAACTTACATAAATCAAAGAGAAAAGAGATGTTCCAATATAATCATATTTAATAACCAATAAGTAACAAAGGTCAAAGAAGTAATAACTATATTATACACATCATGTGAAGAATTAAAAAAAATTGAATTTTCTTGTATTCTAACATAAGTAAAAAAAGAATATGGAAGGCATTTATAAAACCACATAAAAACCACATATATAAAAAAAAAAGTTGTTGATTGTCAAACTTACATAAATCGAAGAGAAAAAAGATGTTCCAGTATAATCATATTTAATAACCAATAAGTACCAAAGGTCAAAGAAGTAATAACTCTATGTAAAGCACTTCGCCATAATGATGTAAGTACATGACATATTCTTCAGTGATCAATTTGGTATTATGACCTTTATTTGTGCAATGATCACGAGGAACTTCTTTCATCATTGACAGAAATGCATTTGTGTAATGAGATGCCTCACGAACTCTTTTTGCAACATCCACCATTTTCCATATTTCTAGCTCATCGGGATCATCAATCATTAAGGCCATGTGTTCAAGAGTTTTCATGATACCTTTGCAGTACTATGTCACCAATCTTACACATTTGTCAATATCAGATTTTTTTAAAAAAAGCATTAAAGTTTATGGAGCCATTTGGGCTTCCAAAAATGTCTTATGATTTGTTTTTTGAAGCATCCATTGTTTTAGTTCTTTACTGCAAAAAAACTAAAAAATAGAAAAGATCAGTATTTCAAAATTATGAGTGTAAAATTATCCATAATTTGTAATAAAGTAGGAGTTAAAATAAATAATTTTTAGTACTACATGTCCTGCAAGAAATATTTAAAATACTTAGAATAAGAGATTAATTTTTTTACCATGTAAAAACATGAAAATGCAATTTTTTCCATTCAAATAACTAATTCGAGTACAAAAAATAATGTATTTGAATTACCAAACTTATAAAATATAAATAAATGAACATTAGATTTAATCACCAAGCATTTGGATCAAGAGACTAAATATTATAATATTGCTCATTAATTTGAGAAGTACAAACCACCAAAATTTATTGATAATGTCTATTATGTATGAAAGAAACAATAAAAATGTGTTGACAAAATGCACAATCTATCAAATAACTTTTAAAGTTCCCAATTTGCTTTTTTCTTCTTTTCTTCTAGTAACTTGCTTTCCTGCCTTCATTTTTTCATATATGTCATATGTGAAGGGTGGCATAATTTTTATTCCTTGCAAAGATTTGATGCGTGATATTGCCACAACTGTGAGACTAGTTCTTTTAGTGGGACCTATATCAATAGTATCTTTTTGCAACGTTAGCATTTGCAACTTGTGTATAGTTAAAGCCCAAGCCAGTCTTAATGGAATATGCTTTGTGTTACCCTTATCAATTGCAAGAATCAAAATTCTCTAAGGATGATGATCATCGAAAGGAATTCCAAAGTAACTATCAAAATTCACAAGTACATACAATGGCGATAGAGGTGGTGTGCTTCCAGGTATATATAAAATACTTTGAATATATCGTAATGCTCCATTGACAAGACCAACTTCAATCCAAAGGTTTGAAGTTAGCATCACACTTGCATCTTTGCTAAGTAGTGGTTCCACATGCAACTCATTAATTCCATCTCCATCCATATAACTAAATGTTGTTTTAATAGAAATGCTTCGTGCAATAGGGTTTGATAATGATAGTGGCATTTTGTTATTATGATTGTACACATTTTAATTTGTTGAAAATAAATGAACACCACTTTGAAACTACTCATTTTTTTTAATACTCATGTTTTAATTACATATTGACATAAGTATCATCCAATCATCTAGTGTGGGGTTTGCATCCCTTATTTTCGATAGAAGAAAACAAAATATTTCTTGCTCATTGCTTTGTCCATCCTGTCTAAATATATGATTTAAAGTAACTATAGTATGGAATTCTTACCACAGTATCTTTGCATGCCCTCTACTTTTATATGTTGGTCTATCAACAATTGGAGGTAATTATGCCAAATCTCTAACCAATATCATAGATATCCCTAGAAAAATATTGAAAACATATTATATGAAATAATATTACTTTGGCTTTAGTATTATAATAGTAAGGGACAAATTAAATTACTACATGAATCTCTTACTCTAAGAAATTGAAATACTAAACATACCTCCAAAATTCTTATGGCTATTTCTTGGGAATGTTTGTCGAAGATGAGAGTCTATGTTTTTGATTAGCCTCTCTCCAAGGAAGATCATTTCATTTATCAATATGTATTTTACATTAGATAATTCCTCTTGGAAACATGAAAGTCTCATTACTTGTAGCTCAGTGAATTCTTTTATAGGCATTTTCAACTTGGAATGAATTATTGATGCACTAATGTTGACTACTGCAACACCTATCAGTGCAAGTAGAAGGAGAGGAGAGCATTATGGAAAGGATGCATTTTTAATGCTTGACTTATTGCACTAATCAAATATGACTTCCTTGTTTCTACTATCCCTTGAATTATCATATCTTCTTTTATGTATTGTTCACTTTGAAATTCTTGAGACCAATTTTTTTGTCAATCAATATCTCTTCTCCCCAACATATCTATCTCTAAAGCTTGCATAATTTAAGCATGGTGAAGTCTAGATAAAATCTTCCATTCATTCTCTGTAGTAGTGTCTTGGGCATTATCATTTTCTTAAGATTCTGAATCAAACTAATATTCATTATTATCTAAATCTTGTCTTCTTTTGAGGTGACATGGATTATATATGAAGTTATCCCATGTCGCAACTATAGAATCACCATTGTTACCAATATTCATGTGAATGTCACTAAAAGGTTAATAAAGAAATAATTCTGAATAGCAAAAATTGATCCATTTTTTTGAGTGACATGCAAGAATTTAGTAAAATCTAGGAAATACTCTTAGAATAGCTTTTTTTTCCTTGGACTCCATTTATCATCGCCTCTCTTTTTCTTGTTATATATTCATGATTTGGCAACATGAATAAGACACAAAGCTTCCATAAAGTGTGGCTTATTTCTATAAGCATCAATGAAAGATATGATGTGTCCCTCATTTTCTTCATCAACATTTAGGTCTACATGTTTGAATACTTCATTTTGTTAATTTCGTAACTCTGCTATATCACATTGGTATGACTACAAATCATATGAACCTGTTCTTGCATGATTAGAGGCCTATATTCAATGGCATTTATCCTAGTAGCAATCGACTTTCTCCTAGAGGCATTATCAAAGGCTAATCATTGTCACTTTAGTTAGTTTGTTAACTAAATAAAGTCCTCTCCTTAGGCACCAATTTTTAGGATTAGTTAGAGGCTGACCTAGGAAGGGACATGTCCTTTGGGTGCATAACTTAATATAGGGTATGTTTGTGGATGAAGGACACACAAAAAGAACATATAGTCTGCTCCTTTACCAATTTTTTCCTATATGAATTATTGTAGAGATAAAAAAAAGTTTTAGAATAGCATTTAATATTCTTATAACAACTCCTAAATTCTGAAGATAATGAAGATTATCTACAATAAGAATAGGAAGATATAATTAAAGTCTAATTTATAATAGAATTTGTAGAAACTTTACATGGTATCAGAGCTCTGGTAGTCAAACCTAGGCTCTGCATATTAAATAATTAGACTTAATATATCTAGCATTTAAAAGAGCCCTAAATTTTGAAGATCCTTCTCCCTTAATTCTTAGGAAAATACTAAATCTAAGTTTCAAAGGGAGAACATTGAAGAATTTAAAAATAAAATTCAAGATCTTAATCTTGAGGAAATTCAAAATCCAAAGAAAAGACCACTTTGGGCCATTAAGATAATAAAGGAAGCATACGAGTTGGCTACACCATCTGGAACGTTGACAAAAAGAAAAAGACCCAAAAGATTTTCTAATTATGCAACAAACATAAGTGATTTATCTAAATCAGAACCAACCAATGTTTCAAATGCTATTGAACATACAACTTGAAAGGATACCATGATGGAAGAATACCAATCCATTATAAAGAATAATTTTTGGGAAATTGTTCTAAGACCTGAAGGAAAATCCATTCTTTCTTCTAAGTGGATATTTAAAATCAAGCATACTGCTGATGGTAGCATTGAAAAATATAAAGCCAGATTCATAGTTAGGGGATTCTCTCAGAAAGAGGGTATTGATTATGAAGAATTTTTTTCTCTTGTTGCTAGATACACCTCTGTAAGAGCAATCCTAGCTATTGCACCATCGAAGGGATGGGAAGTACGTTAGATGGATGTAAAAACAACATTTTTGAATGGAAAGATCATAGAAGAGGTATATTTGGAGCAACCTAAATGATTTGAAACTCCTAACCCTAAATTTTTTGTGTGCAGGCTCAAAAAAGTTCTCTATGGGCTTAAATAGGCTCCAAGGGCATGGTATGAAAGAATTGATAAGTATCTCACTGACTTAGGATTCTCCAAGAATGAAGCTTATCCAAATCCATATTGAAATTCCTTACCATTATGTTAGAGATATGGTAGACAGGAATACTATAAAATTAGAATACATTTTAGTATAGATTAGACATCAGATATTCTTATCAAGCCTCTCTCTTGATTGAAGATAGATCACTTCAAGATAATATTTGGTATGGTTGAATTATGAAACATTTTTTATTGTTTAAATTATTAATAAAAGAATTTAATTTTTAGGCTACTGACTGTTACGAGCTCCACCATTTGTATTCATTATTTAAGAGGTGGCAATCTCTGAGATAATGAACACTTGTATAAAAGATATTATGAGAGATGATGATCTCTTAGATAATGTGTTGAATAGTAGAGATCTAGTGTTAGATCTAGACGAGTTCAAGATCATGTTGTGATGTAGACATTTCTATGCATATGAGTCACAACTTGGATAAAGGTGGAATTTTATTATTCTCCAAAGTTTATCCTGTGAACTAGAAGATCTTAACTCATATTGTGATGTAGGCCTGCCAGCACATGAGTCACAACTTTGATAAAGGAATAATTTTCCAATTTTTATCATGTATATTGCATTCCATGATATATCATTATAACTAGTATGAGTCATAAGTCATATCATAGGTATAGTAATATGACTTAGTATCATGTGTTTGATGATACCACATGCTAAGAAGATTCAGACAGATATAGAGTATCAATCTATGCTTATTCATCTTAATTGTTGATGCTAGATATGTTATTTCTCAGTATGATTATCAAGTTAAGAGGGAGTATTAATTTCGTAACTCTGATAGATCATATTGGTCTGATTAAAAATCATATGAATTTTTCCTTGCATAATTTAGAGGCCTATATTCAATGGCATTTATCCTAGTAGTAATCAACTTTCTCCTAGATGCATTGCCAAAGGTTAATCATTGTCACTTTAGTTAGTTTGTTAACTAACTAAAGTCCTCTCCTTAGGCACCAATTTTTAGGATCAGTTAGATGCCAACCTAGGAAGGGACATGTCCCTTCTAGGGACATGTCCTTTAGGTGCATATTAATATAGGGTATGTTTGTGGATAAAGGGCACACAAAAAGAACATATAGTCTACTCCTTTACCAATTCCACCCTATAAGAATTATTGTAGAGATAAAACAAGTTTTAGAATATCATTTAATAATCTGATAAAACCTCTAAATTTTGAAGACAAAGAAGATCATCTACAACAAGAATAGGAAGATATAATCAAAGTATGATTTATAATAGAATTTGTAGAAACTTTACACCTTTGAAACATTTAAGTTGACAAATACTTAACTAATCTACACCAATGGAAGCTTTAGTAGCATATGACTTGTTTCTTGTGCTCCAATATCCCTTTCTATCAATGTTTCAATGAGAAGTCACTTATAAGCTTTTGATTCTAAATCATCAAGATTTTCTACATTTGCTAGTTGAAACAACATCTAATGGTATGTCTCTAAACTTCTTTAAGCTTTGGCTACATGCTTCGCAATATACTTAATCACCGCATGTTTAGACATAATAGGTTGCCAATAAATATTTTCACTCCAAAATTGTAGTATGTAACGGTTATATGAGTTAACTTTGTTATCATTTTTGAATGGCTCATATATTTTTTCACCAGTTTCTAAATCTTTCTTTTGTCTAGATCCTTCGAAATTCAATGGCCATGGTGCATTATACCTATATTTCATTAACATAGAATTTTGATAAATATAATGATATAGAAACAAAGAATACTATTAACAATTGAAATAAATTGAATCAATTGGGAAGCACACTTACCTGCAAACCAATTTTCTTCTCTTTCTGTGTAGACATGCACCTTCTTTACACATTGTGTGCCTTTGTACAATGTTTAAAATCTCATCATAGTCATTGTTGAAATCACTTTCAACCAATTGTCTAGTGTTTTTTAAACACGGGTGTAGACTGAAATTTTGATATACTTGAAATACAAATTTAGATCAAGTTAAATATCATAATTGTATTTATTTTAAAGTGAATAAATTAAAGATAAGGTTTAGTTATCAACTTTTTATTATTAAACCTATATATTTTGAAGGTGTGTATCTTGCCTAGGGTTGCGTGCATGAACCAAATCATGGAGATATGATGCAACATGGTAAAATTGATCTTGATTATTCCAATCACTATTTTCCATTTTTGGCATTCCTTTTAACCAAATAAAACCATGGACATATGCAGATCCCCTATGTTGCCATTCATATCTGAACCAATAGTCTTCAACATTCATTCCATTCTTGAGTATTTCTTTTCTAAAATGGGTATTTCATAAATGCATGTATTGTGCAACAATGTGTGGGTAGTCAATGATATTTTGAATCCTCCACATTTGTGCTTCTCTTGGATCACTTGGTGGTGTTCTAGGCATCATTGTGTGCAAGACTAGCCAATACAACTCTTCTGCACTTAATGCAAAAATTATTGTTGGTGAAGCATGTTTGTTAGTTCTGCTCAACACTTTATCCAATATGATTGGGTTCCCCTTGAACTGGTCCCAAATCTCATCAATGTATTTGCTAAATGAGAGTGTGGTGTTTTCTCTATATGTTCGCACAACTCATGTATTGTAACTGGAATTTCTTGCAAACTTCTTTTCATGCAAACACTTGTAGAGCTATGTACTTGATGTCTCATAATCATATTCATAATATGGTAATGAAATCTTGGATGCTTTCCAAATCCGTTACCTCTGTATCATATTTGGTGTTTGACATATTCATGTAGATATACTCTCTTCAATCATCATTCTAACCAATCACATTTACCATTAGGGAATAATGAGGGAAATTTCATATCAAGTAAACCTAGCGTGGTATATTCATTAATGGGAGATGCACCAATGTTAGGCCAATCCATTATTGTTGTCGGGTCTTTTTTAGGATTTTTGACCCATATACAAATTAACTCCAATTCTCTTTGTGCATTTCATGGTTTGGATGCCATTGATGTTGTGTGCTCTATTATACTTATCTCATCTATCTCAACTAAAGGACCCATAAAAATAACATCATTTCTATCAGAATCAAACTCCATATGCACTATTTTTAACTTGTTGAAAATGTTATGATTTAAATTTGGTGATATATTATCCAAAGCATTTTCATCAATAATCACATCAGATTAGAACTTATCATGCATAATCTTGTATTGTAAAGCAACATACACATGATCTCTATTTACTATAAAATTCTAGTGTGTTCCATGTTGATCCTTTCTATGCACTACAATCAATGGAAGATCTTTGTAATTTCTTTGCCACACTCTCAATATTATGTGGAAAACTTATTGTGTACCCTTTGTATTTTAATTGACCACCAATTGCATGTGTCACTTGTAATATTGGGTTGACATGTGCAATGAGCATTTCTTCCACTTGAGTTAAATTTGCTAAATCTATTGGTTGTGCCTTTGGATCCATATTATCTTCAATTGAGAATCTATGGATACCCTTTTCATGTTTGCATAGAGTAAAAACAAGACCTTGAGGAGTACATAAGATGGTAATTCATATATAACCTTCTTGAAAAATGTAGCACATGGCTGGAGATGCCAAGTTATCCAATTTATTTTGAAATGCCAATTGTAATTCATGAAATTATTTTCTAGCAATCCATTTGCATTAGGAAAACCATGTTGAGATGATTTAGGACTTGATCGTACTCCATTTTGATTTACATTTATGGTGTCTCTACAACACATTCAACTAATGTAAAAGCTTCTTGTTCAAGAATCCTTGCACAATCCTAATTATGTACATTCATTTCAATATTTTCCTGATGTCTATTTTCTTGTGTTACTTGTACCTGGGGATTATTTTGTACTTCTCCTACACTGTGTGGACATTCATTGTGTATAGGATGTATCCCAACATTACTTTATTCTCTTATCAATTGTTGTTCATGTGCATCATCAAATGTGTGTTGATGTATATTCCTTTCATAATCCTGATTACATACATTCATGGCAATATTTTCTTGATATGTAATTTCTTGTGTTTCCTATAGGTGGGCATTGTTTTTTATGTTTCCTACATTATTTAGACCTTCATTGTGTATAGGATCTATCCCAACATTATTTTTTCCTCTTATCTCTTGTTGTGCATGTGCGTCCTCAAATGTGCACAAACATGTACATCTATTTGTATTGATGTGTAGGTTGTCCATGTTATCCTCTTGTATTCTTTCACTTTGTAATTGTTCAATAGTAACATCTGGTCTATGTTTACCATGTTGTTATGGTTCAATGCCATTTCCCTAACTTTCAAATTGATCATTTTGAGCATCTACCTTTTGTTGCATATGACGTCTACGATATTCCTATTGATATTGTCTTTTATAATGTTTTTTTTGCTCCTCCGTCTCAAAGAAGAGTTTCTTTGGTCGAACCATAACTAATTAAGAAAATATAAAAAGAAATCAAATAAATAAAAATAGTAATTTATAGTATTGTGATAAGAATAATATTCTATAAGCATAAACATTCAAAATAGAAAGGAATCTATGGATAAAAGTACATTAAAAAAATGTACTTATATTATAAATATTGTAGAGTAAATAATTTTGTTGAATTGTTCATATTTACTAAAAAAATTTATTTTGACCTACATTTTGATATAATCTAAATGTCCCAAAATTCCACATTTATGTATTTACTAAAATTTAACATATATTTTATAAATGTTTAAAATAGAGGAATATTTAGGTACATTTTTATATTTAGTAAAATTTTATGTTGTTATTAATTGCTTTATTGCTTTCTTTATCGTGTAAGAATTACTATATATACTCTTACCTTTTTAATAACTTATTACTTTTGGGAATACATTAAAATTACATTGTGTTTTTTTTGAAATATGAGATTAATAATGTAATACATGCAAAAATATATTTTTTATTTTTGTAAAAGCATAATTCAGTAGATAAAAAAATGTGTATTGGACACTACAAAATTATTTGGTGCATGGAGCACTATGGCTTTTCTCACATTACACTTCATTTAAATATCTCATAAACTCATCCCTAATTAACTTAGAGTCCCCTTGTTCATATTGTTCATCATAAAATAACTCTCTATAGAAACCTCCAAAAGTAGCAAATATGTCAACTGTTCCATGATTGATTCTTTTGTTTCTTGAATGTAAGTCACATCATCCCCTTCAATTGCATGTACATTTGAGGCAACGACTTTAAGTCTTTCAATTAGTTGTTTGCGCAAATTCATAATTTCTCTTCCCAAATTTTGGACCTCTGTATGATTGAAATTGTTTGAATCAACAGTTGATACTAAAGGACTGGTAATTAATTTATCATTCTTAGCAGAATCCTTAGAAGTGGTATTTGTTATTTCTATAATTTCAACTTCTTCATGGTTTTCCAGATCTCGAATTTCAACATTTTGTATTCTGTTGATAGGATTGTCGATGACCTAAGATATATAATGCAAGCAAGAAAAATAATGATTTAATAACAATAAAGGAATTAACTATCTATTTAATTATATTTTTTTAATTTAATATTTAAACTTTTATATTAAAAATATTGACTTACATATAAATACAATTCTGAAACACTAAATTCTATATTCTATATCCAAAAATAATTTAAATAAATTTATGACATAAATATGCAACGAATATTAAAGAATAATTTTCAATAGGGCTTAAATCTCTACATAAAAACTTCACAATATAGTCATGATATTCACCAATATTTAAATAAAATAGTGAAAATTGATATTCTATATTTTTCATAAATAATCCTAAATTATAATTTGATGTAGATACTAATTAATCACTAACTTTAAAGTGTATTCAATTAGCTCTAAAAATATCATTTTCTTAAGTTTAATTAATGCCTTTAAAAATAATTAAAATTTTACCACATTAAATATAACTAATACATCCTAAGAAAAATATAGAATAAATGATCAAAATTAAATATAAATGTAAATTTTTTTTAGAAAAGTGTATGTGAAATAAAGGATGAAGTTTAAGTTATAGGTGTACTTGATCAAATTGTAATGGTTGGTGAAATTTGTTAAAGGCTAATGAAATTGTTGAGAATTGATTACTTTGAATGGTATAGATGAAAATATCTGATGTAATGAATTAGAAGAAAAGTATGAAAAAAAGAATAGTATCAACAAAAAAAAAACACATTGAAATGTGAAATAGAACAAACTTGTAATAAACAAATTACTAATTTATTCAAAACTAATAAGGTTAGTAATGATATTAATTTAAAACACAAAAATATTAATTTTACTTATTAATACACTTACTTTTTAAAAATCAATCATACTAATAACAACATTCTAAACTACTAATTTCTCCCTCTACAAAACACATACTAATAATAACAAAAGTGGAATAATATATGTAACCAAAACATGGGCATGTTTTTCTAATTTAAATAAAAAATCAAAGATAATTCCATAATAATGGAAAGAGATGTAGTTGCCACCATGATCAACTCTTATTAATGCATATGCCATATCGCAACAATATTTTAAAAAAAAAAAAATCTACATGCATGAAAGCCTTTAACTTATTTGAAAAGGTGATTTTTTTGTCTCAATAAAAAAACATATTTTTCTTATAAAAGGATTGTGTAAAGAAGATTTAAAAATTCTAACATGCTTAATCATTAATATGCTTTTCCAAATTCTATAAATATTTAGAAGTAGTGTTAGAGAAATCATATATTACTGAAAGATAGAGAAATCATATATTACATCTAGATGAAAGATATTCAACAATTTTTCTAACTTCTATATATTGTAAGATTTTTAAGCACTGTAGATTCGCTGAATTATATATGCAAAAACTCAAAAATAATTTAGGGAATGCATTCAACTGATAATTGTAGTGGTCCTCTTGTAGCAATCAAATGATTTTTTTTTCCAGCGAAAACAATAAAAAAATCTATAAATTGGTAGGTTATATGATTGGAGAAACCGAATATCTATAGCCATAAGAATAGCCTTATGTTGCATTTTCATCTCTCTTTGCATGCACTGTTGCAGCCAAATCCCATCTCTATAAAATGGGAAAATGATAGGCATTTCTTGATTCATTGTTCTGAGGCTTTGAGATCTCATTCCCCAATCACAAAAATTGTAACATCCAACAATTATGATTACAATTCATACATTACCAGCAATTAAAAACAAATATCCTTACTAAGAACTATATTAAATACTAAGAAAAATAATGTTTCAATATTTAATTTGTAAATATGCCATATCAACAATGCAAAGCCAAATAGAAAAAGGAATCAAAAGAAATATATGCAATCAATAAAGTTTTTACAACATGCATGTAATAGAAGGCATAGTAAAGTGCAATACAAAAGGAAAGAAAGTCCAATTACCTCAACTTTCTCTACAGAAAATGAAAAGCTCATTGTGAAGAGAAGAATGAACTCAGAGTTACTGAGGTTGAATATAAAACAACAATAATTTATGGCGTTTCAACTTTCCTAATTAAATCAATAAAATTTTTGAAGTATGGGTTGCCATTTGGCATTTCCAATACATACATTAAAATTGATTGAACTAGTTTCCTATATTCTCAGTCATTATTGATTGAACTGGTTTCCTTTATTGATTTTTTTTTTTCCAGTTTTTATATTATTGTTTTGCTCTATTTCAAGTTTTTTACATGTTGGCAATGGAATGCAGATGATTTTTTTTTCTTTTATCCATTTTTTTGTATAACCTCCTATAGAAGGGTTGAATGCCATTGTAGTTTTACCCCTCATGGCGTAATAAAGTGGAGGAAAAAAAAGAATATTTTAATTAAAAATTTCTTTACGTGTGCGTGAAAGGATTAAACAATTAAAATATTAACAATTTTAGTAAATTTAGTGACTTTTGAAATATGGGGGAATAGAAACCCTAGTTAGGTTATGGTTCTTTATTAGAGGGTTGGTAGTTCATTTGAGAGACACAAAGGTTTTGGTGAGAAAAAATTAGAATTGGAGCAAAAGAATTGTTGAAAGTTTCTGAGGGTTTGAATTTGCATGTGTCTGCAGATTGTCTTAAATTGTAGTTGTGGTTTTGAGGTACCGTTTGAAAACTCTTTGTAGAGTTGTATTGAAAGATCTGTCTACTTTGTGTCTTCCTAGGTGCTTGCATAATGCTTATTAATTTATTGTTTTGATTTTTTAATAAAGAATTATGTTGTAGATTTTGAAAAGGAAAACTTATTGATCAAGAAAACTTGCCTGACGAAAATTGTAGAAAAATTTAAAAAATATTATGACTATATTCTTTTAAAACCTTTTCTAATATAAGGAAAATTCAATTATAGAAAATTTGAAGAAAACAACAAATTGAACAACTAGATTTTCAACTTAAAATTTTCCATTAGAACCATGCGATTATCATGAATTTTCTAAATAAAGATAAATAATCTTCTTATATCTAAAATAATTTGATTGCAAAATTTATTGGAAACATAAAGGATTAAATGAGAGGAAAGCATGTTATAACTAAATGTATATATGCATATGAAAACAAATATACTAAAAATAGAAAATTAAGTATATTATGGTTGCATGATTTGAGAGATCAAAGGAATGTGAAAATACTAATTACATGTTTATTTTTATGGTATAAAAATATAATTTAATTTGTGGATTTATTTATTAATTTTTAATGATTAAATATTAATTTTGAAAATAATTTTAAAAAAAAAAAATTAAATTAAATTAATTTTATTTATTTATTTTGAAAATTGAATAAATAAATACTACTTATTTTCTTATAAGTAAATATTTAATATTAACTCTTTTTAAAAATTCTTAGTGGGTTATCACTTGTTATATATTTATTAAAGCAAGTGGAGTTATAAATTAATAAATATATAATTGTGCTTTAGTTATATTTTAAGAGAAGTTATAATGAAGTTCACTATATAATCATCTAATTATGAATATTTAATATTATGAGAGAATTGTAAATGACTTAATTAAAATAATGAGTTCAAATTTAAGTTATCTCTAGTTGCATTATGAATTAAAGAAAAAGTAAATATTAATATTGGACTTAAATAGAAGTCAAATTGATATTTTAGAAATGAAATTGATATTAATATTTTATCAAATAATATATATTTGTGTTATAAATAAAATTATTTATGATTAAGATTATTTAAATTAATAATATCATAATATTACATGATATTTTATATGCACAAAGAGATTTGACATTTAAATACTTATTGATTTAAATAAATATATTAGCATAATAATTTGTATTAACATGTATATTCTTACTTTATTTCTAAACACATATTTATGGCTCATGTTAGATTAATAAGATTTTGCCTTATTAATTAAGTCATTTTGATTTAATTATTAAGTTACTTATTATCTCTAGTTTACTTAAGCTAAACTTTAAGCATATAATTAATTTATTAATTATTATCATGCAACCTAGGTTTTACCCTGTTAGGGTTTTGATTTCATTTATAAGGATGATCTCTCTTTGTAATTTATTCATTCACTTTTGATAATAACAATATCTCTTTTTGTTCATCAAGAATGTCTTATCTATGGATTTGACAATTCTAGCCTCGATAGTTTTTTGCTTCTATCTTTCTGTGACAAGTGTCTACATGCAGGTGATTCTTGGGAGCTATGGAGTTGATTTTTTATTAACTTTAACATGGTTTTAGAACTTCAAATCTTCACATCCCTGTTCTATTTATGAGAAGTTTGGCTTGACTTTCAGATTTGGTTTTTTTTTTTTTCTAGAAAGTTTCATTATTTTTTATTTTTTTTGTATTGAATCTAGGGGTCACTATATTTGGTACACTTTGAGCCCAAACAGACATTACTGTTGAGCTCAGAGCACCCAAAAACCCTTGTTTTCATAAAAAAAAATTCCAATTTGGACACAATTGGAATTTGAAACTAAAATATATTACTCCCAGATTGGGCCCGTTTCACGAGGCAATGATTTTTTAATTTTTGGCATGTTTCCCAAGGTGGTGATTTTTTATTTTCTATGAAAATCAAGATTTTTGGCACATTTCTTGAGGTGACATTTTTGTGATTTTTGGTACAAAAATTGAGATTCTTTTTTGCACACAAATTGAGATTTCTTGGACACACAAATCAAGACAATTTTGGTATGAAATTGACATGCTACTCGAGGAAATTTTGGTACTGCTGGCCATGCTTTTTGAGAAATTTTGGCATGGATCCTGAGGTGATAATTTTTTTTAAAAAAAAATTCTAGCACTTCTTTGACCTACATGTGTTTTTTGGCCATATCTTGCTCATCCAGACTCTACTTTTTGATCCAAAAGAAGGACTGAAAAGATGATTTTGTGCCCATCATGATGGTACAATTTATTTGGATTTTTTATTATGTTTGGTGGCCTATTTTAATTATCAAAGTAATAAGTTCTATTTTACACTCTGAGAGACATTTTGAAACATTCTATTTTTTAGATTCTGCTCCAGGCACATCCCGTTCAATTTTTTGCTTTTCTACATTTTGATGGATATCTTGGTTATTTCAGGTCTGGGGATCAATTTTGTTGTTTCAGATGATTTCTCATGGGTTATATTATCTATTGTATCAGTCTTATGTCTCTTTTTATCTTTGTTGACATCCTTTTGTAGTATTTTTGCAAACACATTGAGATAAAGTGCCACTCTATTGCATTCTGGGAGCTTGCACATCTTTGTATTTTGTTGTACTCACACTATATTATAAAGTGCCTTGGAGGGTTTTATGTTGGTCATATTCTCCATCTTCCTTTGTCAAGTGAGTGTTCCTTCCATGACATTAACCTCATGATGTGTCAATGACACGTGTCATTATAGGTGTTTGTACTTCTTTTGTACTCTCGATATTCTTGGTTCTTCTTTCTGTAGTAGATATTGCATTTAGTTTCTATGTTCATGTCTTACCTCTCAGCATTATAGGGGGGTTATGTAGGTTCTATTACATTCTTGGTTTGATAGAGTGAGCTATGCATTTAGTATTTGATCCTATGTACTAGGTGATTGCAGTGGCTAGATACTTATGCATTTCGGTGAGATTGATCATTTACCATATATACATTCTTTCATTCTTATTTTTGGAAGCCATGTGTAGACACCAAAAATCGTCCCAAATGACTATATTAATCTAATTAATACTAGTCACATTCCTCTACTTATTTAATTAAATTATTTTAATTAAATAGGTTCATTTTTGCCTAAGTATTTAAATTTAATTTAAATACTCCTAGCTCTAATGTGTTAATTTAAATTAACACATGATTCTCCACATATTCCTTTTTTAAATAAATTTTATTTATTTAAAATCCTCCATATTCCCATTAATTCTTCTAGACCTTGATTAAATTAAATTTTATTTAATTTAATCTTTATCCAAACTGCCTAGAAGTATGTGCATTCATATGAGTTGTCATCACATGGGTCCATATATCTTTTAAGCATATGTTGTCTACACCATAGGAACCTTCTACACACACATGCCACCTCATCAGTCTTATCCATCTATCTAGAATGTGAGATAAGGTGCTTAGTTGTCAATCCTTATCCTTATCTCCTGTGCTTAGTTGTCGATCTTTATCCTTATCTCCTAGTGGTTTCTAAGCACATTCTAGGTGCTTCCTCCATCTACTTTAAAAAGACGTCTTGTCTCAAGCTTTCCCCGGGGGTTAGGAGTCATTAGAAGTCATTATCATCCATTAGGTACCATTAGAATCTCTTATCATTGCATCATCATTCTGTCATTTTGATTTTTCATATCATCTAGTCTAGGTACATATTCCATCACTCACACTTGCATTCGCACATCCAAGAGATTCATCCATTGTTATGTTCCTAAGAGCATACCAAACATACTCTCCATCTAAGATACACCAACAAGGCTTCTTATGGATGCCTTTGTTGAGTTGTAGAAGTGGAATGGTCTTTATTTGTCTTTTGCTTATTCATTTGTTCATAGTTTGAGGTTTGCATAATCTTGGTTACAATTTTATGCAATACATTTTGGCACCCCCGGTGGGACCCACTTCACGGGTTCAAATTTGTTCAAGCTAAGGTTGGAGGCTTGTGGTTGGAGATTAACTTGCGTAAGGAGCGTCTAGTCAAGCCACGAGGTCCATCACCATCTTTGGAGTGCATGAGGTGAGTACCCTATATCTTGTTCTTCTTTGTTGGGTAATTTTTTTTTAAAAAAACATTTTCCTTTGCTCTTTTCATCTTATCTTGTTATTAGAGGGTGTGTTCATTATTATTTTTTTTTAAAAAGAGAATTTGCCTTTGTTTATTTTATAAAAAAAATTACTCTTTCTTTTATTGTATGAGTTAAACCAAAAATTTTCATTAAAAAAATAAAAAATAAAAAAAAATTTAAACCCTTTTCAGGGTTAGCACCCTTCCCCTATGGCTCTGTCCCCACGGTCGCTACTTCCTTTTCCGCGCCACGGTCCCAGCTCCCTGCACCGTCCTCTTGCGGCGGCGATGGTCGTCCTCCACCTGCGTCTCCATCTCTGACCACTGCTCCGCCCACACTCTCATCCCCCTGCAGTCTTCCCCGCACCCCTATCTCCTACAGTCGCTGCCTGGCGCGGTCCCAATCTTTGCCTAAGCTCCTCCGCTGCCACCAACAGCCTCTCGTTCACGTCTCTGCCACTGCGTCCATCGCGCCGCTCGGTCCGCCACCGCCATCTTCTCGTGCCCTGGCACAGCTCTGCCGCCTCGCAACCACAGCAACACCCAGCGGCTGCCGCTGCGCAGCCCCCCAGCATCTCCCCACGGTCGACATGAGAAACCCCCGCGCAATGCTCTAAAAGCCTCGCTGCGATTTCTGCCAACGACTCACCACTGTCAACCCTAAACTCGCCATAGCAAATTTGCCACTGCAACCGTAATCACTTATTTCTGCAGCCCCTCGCCCGACCGCCACTTGCTACTTCTGTTGTTTTAAACCCTTTGCGCCTCCCGTCCACAGCCGCCTACGACTCCTTCCCCGGCGCCACCCGCTCCATAGCTCCTTGCCTCCCCACGGCGCTCAGCCCCGCGCCTGCAACTCCTCGATCGAGTCTCCTCCCTTCCTCCTTTGTGACGCTACTGTCGCCACGGCTCTCCTATCCATCGCCCTCGCTACACCCTAGCAGATCCTTCTCACATCCTCCCGCACGCTGAAACCCTCACTCCTCCGCACATTTTATTTTATTTACATTTTTAAAAAAGAAAACTTTATTATTGTATGTTATTAACAAAAAAAAAAAAACTTTATCTTCAACAACAAAGCAAAAAATTAAAACAATTAAAAAATAAAACAAAGAAATTTAAAAAAATAATAATAATAATAATAATAATAATAATAAATAAAATTTTTTAAAAAAAATAAAATAAAATTCTTTGCAATTGTTTGTATTTTTTTAGATTTCTTTTTCAAAACATTTCAAAAATAAAAAAAAATTTGCTTTTTATTTCCTTCAAAATAATTATAGGCCTTTACTTTCTTTGTCTACTTAGAATCAGATTTCTTTTTGTCATTTAGACTTTTAGTTTTATTTTTCTAGCCAAAACATTCAAAAGCACCAAAAAAAAAAAAAAAAAAAAAAAATTTCTCTTTGCCATTATGTTCATTTTTTAATATACAAGTACATTTCCTTTTTTTTTCTTTTTTTTTTTTAAAACATTCAAAAACTTAATTTTTTTTTTTTTTGTTTCGCGTGCCTGATTTTTGCAACATTGAAAGAACCTTGTACATTCTAATTATGTGTGTTTGCAATTAGATTAGAAAACTTAAGATTCATTGGAAAATGAACAACTGTCTTTTAAACCCCAAGTCCACTTACGTATTCTCTCCCCTCGCGCGTTTGGGTGATCTTGGGTGCACAAGAAATAAGTGGACTTGTTTTTATTTTTCTAGGAGGCCTACTTGGGGATTTCATCACCCTTTGGGATGACCTCAACTCCAGCGTTCTGGTGGAGTATAAAAATTGGGAGGTGAATCGAAAGACACCTCTCTTGGAAGTGTAATATTGTCACTCTTGGCTAAGCCCCAAAGAACTTTATACCTTTGGGAAGTGAAGGAGGAGATTGGGTTACCGTCTCCCCCCGGCTGTGTGGCAGTATTTCCTTTCATCTACAGATTTGGGCCTCATGTACCTTGCATATATCAAGGACGCCCCCTAGTTGAGCCTTGTACAGCCTAGTTCAACCTTATAGGACTGTTGGTGTGTTTGGAGTGTTTGAAACACATTTGTATTGTACATATTTCATTGTTTTCTTTTGCATCTTAAACCTAAAAATTCAAAAAAATAAAATCATAAAAGTTCAAAAATCCAAAAAAATCAAAAACATTTCAAAAACACAAAAAAACACCTCTTCTTAATCATCATTCCAAATCATTTCACGTCACATATTCCTTCCATCCAAGACATCGTTCCCTCTTACATATCTTACCTTCATCATTCAAAGCGTTGCTTGACATCTTCATCCTCTTTATTTATCTAAATCATTTCCTTGTCATTCAATCACATTCCTAATTTTCATCCTAGTCATGATTCATCATTATTCATATTCAATTTCCCTAATCAAGCTCATCATGCATTCTTAATTCGATCCTTCAAATCAACATTCTTCTAATCCAATCCCTTGTCAAATTTAGTCATCCAAGTCATAATCAATCTTTCAAAAACTTCATTCACGTCTTCTTCTATTTCAATTTGACATCACATATTCTACTTCGGACATAGGAGCATTGTCTTATCATTGGACTTTCATTCAAATCAAACATTCACTTTGTTTGCTCTATCATAGGGTTCTTATCAAATCAAATCGAACCCTCATCCAATCCAAATCCAAACCAAATCAATATCAAATCAATTCAAATTCAATTAAATCGAATCATATCAAGTGCAATCAATTTCAAATCAAATCAAATCAAAGTCCAATCAGCACAAAGCTCCTAATTCCAAGTTCATATTCCCTCTTCAAATCTTTTCATCACTTTTCATCTGGCATCCATGGATTCAAATCCGCTTCTTCCAATGATTGACAATATTGCACGACAACATGGTCTCGTACCTCCTCCATATCAAATTCCTTCTCAACACTTCAATTCTAATCTATCTCATGTTCATCATTCTCCTACCTTTGACAAGGGAAATCTATCTCCTTATCCTTCATCTGTAGACAATTCCATCCATAGCCAATATAATTCCTCCGTCATAAATGACCTCGCCATAAGAATTGAGGAACTAAAGAATACACTCTTGGACAAAATAAGTCCGCAGGAAAAGGTCATTTTCTTTGCTATGTGTCCTTCATTTTCTAGCTCTCATATCTCTCCATACAATTCCATTCATGGCCCACACAATGCCTCAGACGTAAATACCCTTGCCAAGAAAATGGAGGAAATGAAGAATTATCTCTCATATTTCAAAGGCATTAGTTCTCATGTCCCATCCAATCCTAATCCTCCATGTAATCCCCCTTGCTATGAATCTAATCCAAATCCTTTATCCATAATTCCACCTCCACAAAATCCTAATCCTATAATAACATTATCCTCTAGTCCTCCAACTACATCATCCCCTAATCCTCCAACAACATCATCTCCTAAGCCTCCAACAATGTCATCCCTACCTTGTCAGGGGTATTTCACATCACTTTTGGCTAGATTGAAAATTCAGCATAATGTGAGCCAATCACCCAAAGCCACACCTCCAGTTCCATCTCAAGACCTTCCTTCAAAGCATGATGTTATTGATTCCTATTCTCCTCTAGACCTAAGCACTTCTCCATCCCATCATTCCACTATCCCTCAAGATTCATCCATCCCTCCTAGTCCATCTTCTGATTCCCCTCCTAATCAAGATCAAGACATTACACCTACCACACACATTACCGATTCCATTCCATTTCCAACATTAGCATCCATAGATATTCCCCTTCATGAAAAAGTTTCTTCCACTCCATGTCAAGATCAAATTACTCCATCTCATGATTCCATTTCCTCCACGCCCACATATGATGATCCACTTACCATGCTATATGATCTTCTTTCCCACATGATTCCATTCCTTCCATGTCCTCATATGATTCTAGTCCATTTCATGATCCACTCCTTGAGCTATATGATATTCTTTCATGTCAAGATCAAAGTACTCCATCTCATAGTTCCACTCCCTCCATTCCATCTCATGAACCTATTCCATCTCACAATCAACTCGTTCCACTCAATGATCCTCTTCCAAGTCAAGATCAATGCACCCCTTCATCCATATTTCACGATCCCTCTCCATCTCATGATCCTATTATTCCTCATGATCCCCCTCATAACCCTACTCCTTCACATGATCCTATCACACCTATCCAATCTCCTCATGAACCCCATACACCTAGACTCGTATCTTGCGTTGAGAATACTAAGTATCCCCTTAAAAAAATAATTCCTCAAGATGTTGGTACAACTTCCACTTTTTCTAATTCCAAAAATCTTCCTTCCACACCTAAAACTTCTCCTCCTTCATCTTCCAAGTCCATTCTAGGTCCTTATAGTCCATCCATTCTAAGTCCTTATGTTCCATCGTCAAACTCTTCTTCCCTTCCTTCCATATTAGGTCCTTATATACATCCTTCTACCTTATCCACATTTTCCAATTTATCCCCTCATAGTCCTAGTAAAGATCGACAAAGGCGCACGTCCTTGAATTCCTTCCAACGTTCACCTTCCATACGTTCTCCATCTTATTTACCTTCATGCACCCATACCATGGCCAATGGAAGCAAATTGGATGCCAAAGAAAAAGAAAACAAAGTCAAAAATCCACAAAATCATAAGGATCAACATGTCCCATCTAAGCAACATGTCCAAGAAAAGAAAAATCGGATCCAAAATGCAATCAAAAAGCCACAAAGGCTAAAAGTCAAAAGTGCAAAAGTTATGTGGATACCAAAGCTACTTAATGTAGCAATGAATCTCAAAGAAAGATTCCAAATGACATCCAATTCTGCTAATCCAAAGGCCTCCCTCCTTCATAAATTCTCCCAACCTCCATTTTCCAAATCCATTTTGGGTCCTTATACACCCAAATCCGCCATCCCAACTCTATCATCTCCTTCATCCATTTTGGGTCCCTATATCCCAAAATTCCAACTTTCTCCTACACATCCTTCACAACTTACTCCTTTCCACCACCCTTCAAGGTGTGTGCCAATGAAGATCTTTCCACTTCCTTCACAAGTCTTCCAACCTAGTATCCATCAACCATGTCTTCCTCCTACCTACTCAACTCCCTTAATCCAAACTTTTTCATAGGTCATTGTCTTCTATTCCCCAATTCACTTTAGCATTCTTTTCCTTACCCTATCAACATCTATGAGAAAATACCAACAATTCCTTGAAAATAAAAAAAACAATAAACAAATTAAAGAAGCATAAATATCAAGGGATACATCCATATACCTAGATGCTTGAGTCCTCCCTTCATTTTCCTACTATGTATCCATTGTCTTCCACTTTCACTTACCTATCCATTAACTTCCCTTTTTCCACTTGCACTCTACACTAGGGGCAAGTTCCATCCATATTGTTCTTCCTTACCTATCTTCCATATTCCATCTATCGTCCATTGTCATTCCCATCTTTGATCTTGACTTACACTTTCCATTTTCCCTTGCACTTCATCCATACAAACCTTCTATACATATCCTTTCATGCTCCCATCTTACTGTTCATTATCCTTTGGTAGCCAAGTCAACTCTCTTAGTCGCAAAAGTGAAAAAGAAAATTAAAAAAAAATCAAAGAAACATCCTCTAGTGAAAACCCTTTTAGGGCACTTTTGGATGGTGAAAAAGAAAAAAAATAAAGGACGCATCTTCTGGTGAAAACCTCTTAGAGGCGCCAGAAGAGGGAGACTTAGACTTGCCATTCAAAAAATTTCCTTTTATCTATCCATAAGTGCTTTCCATATCCCTTCTGCATTATCCACATGTCTTTATACTTTTCCCATATTTGATCGTGACTTTCCCTTTCCCCTCATCCATCCATAAGTACCTTCCATATCCTTTCCACATTAACTATCCTACATATTCCCATAATTCTTACATATATTTGATCTTGACATCCCTATCCTATAGTCCTTGTCATGTTCATGTTCATTTGTCCATTATCCATACATTATCCTATATACTTCCTACATTCTTCCATATGTTTGATCTTGACATGTTATCCCTATCTTGCATTCCATAGTCCTTGTCACGTTCATGTTCATGCATCCATTTTCCATCCATATGCATACATATTCCCATCCTCTTTTCATGTTCATTTATATCTTTTCCATCCATAATCCTACGCACGTCTATCCTTCTTCCATATACCCTTGATCTTGGTTATCCCTTTCATTTCATCCACTTCTTATCACGCATTTCCTTCATATCTTTCATATCATTATCCCTTTTCCATCCATATCCTTCATATAATTATCCCTCCTCCATATCCTTCGTATCATTATCCCTTTTTCATGCCTTCCTTCATTCCACTTTCATACCCATGCTCATAATCAATACTGGAGGCACAATAACAAAAATGCTCATACATGCTTAAGAAGAGCACATGCCTTCTCTTCCTCCATATGCGAGCTTTCACACCATCCATCCATTTTCATGCAATCCTTCCCCACCATTATTTCCTTCCATTTTCATATCCTTGGAATGGGGTATTGTTGGTCACTCCTTTGAAATATGGTTCTTGGTTCCCCATTATCTGACACTATATCCGTTGGTCATCCATATTATTCCTCCATTCATATATCTACCCAACCTTCCTATCCATTTACAAATACCGTGGCTCTCCCTTGTCATTGGTCTCAATCCATTCTATTCCACATTCATTCACTTCTATTCATTCATTCATATCAAATTCAATCCAAATCTTTCACATTCAATCCATTTTATTCCAAATTCGTTCAATCCATTCATTTCTCTCCATTCTATCCATTCATTCATATCAAATTCAATCCAAATCTTCCACATTCATTCATGTCTATTCCGCAATCATTCAATCAATTCATTTCTATCCATTCTATCTATTCATTCATATCAAATTCAATCCAAGTCTCCCAATCTATTCAATCAATTCAGTTATCCTCTAATCTCATCATATTCTCTTCTTCCAATCACTTCATTCACATCATTTCCATAATCAATTCCTTCATTCTATTTGCATCTACCTTGATCAAATTTCTAGTCTTCCATTCAACACATTTTCCTCTAACGGAATATTTATTATTTTCATAATCGATTCCTTCCATTCCATTCCGATTCAATTCATCCATTATCTTATCTTATCTTATCCATATTCTCACCACACTGAGCTTCCATCCATAAAACCAACCTCATCAAATAGTGATTGCAAACAAGCTTACACAAATTCACATTTAGACTCAATGATTTGAGAACATCATTCCTTTTACTGTCATTGCCAACAACCAATCACAAATATCTCATTTCAATTCAATCAATCAATCAGTTTTTGCCTTACAGGATGAATCCTTCCTACACAGGCTTAACAAATTTAACAAATTTATCAGGTTCATGGCAAGCATGGTAAATTGAATGACTACTTAGTCATAATGTCTTTTTGTTAATTTTATCTTTGTGTGTCAGTGATAACCTCCCCTAGTGTGCCTCGATCTTCCATATCCTAGTATCATTTGAATGGCTTATCCTGATTACACATGTTATTTTGCAATATGATCTATTTTCATGATTCTTTAGCACATCTATGTAAGTTTCAAGTTATGTTAATGCATGGCTCACTGGGGGCAACGGGTTAGCACACTTTCCACCAAGCTCCTTAAAAAGACTTTGGGTGTGCCCAGACCTCTCCAGTGCGTATATGTCATTTGTTCCCTCATGAATCTGAAACCTACATCCATTGTGTTAAGAGTCTAATACACGCAAAGGAATCTTGTCATCTATGCTTCTATAGCATTTGGTGCATAACTCCTCTTGCAATACTAAAATAAGGTTTGCTCTCCATATGAACACAATTGAATCTCTTGCATTCATGTAGTTAAGTTGCATTTAGATTATCATTTTCCATCACACTTCTCCTTTGTCATTGTCACCAGTCCTCTCCTATCTTCTCTGGGGTAACCTGTATTTTCTTTGATATGATGTCGTACCGACATCACATCAAAGAGGGGCAAAATGTAGACACCAAAAATCGTCCCAAATGACTATATTAATCTAATTAATACTAGTCACATTCCTCTACTTATTTAATTAAATTATTTTAATTAAATAGGTTCATTTTTTCCTAAGTATTTAAATTTAATTTAAATACTCCTAGCTCTAATGTGTTAATTTAAATTAACACATGATTCTCCACATATTCCTTTTTTAAATAAATTTTATTTATTTAAAATCCTCCATATTCCCATTAATTCTTCTAGACCTTGATTAAATTAAATTTCATTTAATTTAATCTTTATCCAAACTGCCTAGAAGTATGTGCATTCATATGAGTTGTCATCACATGGGTCCATATATCTTTTAATCATATGTTGTCTACACCATAGGAACCTTCTACACACACATGCCACCTCATCAGTCTTATCCATCTATCTAGAATGTGAGATAAGGTGCTTAGTTGTCAATCCTTATCCTTATTTCCTGTGCTTAGTTGTCAATCTTTATCCTTATCTCCTAGTGGTTTCTAAGCACATTCTAGATGCTTCCTCCATCTACTTTAAATAGACATCTTGTCTCAAGCTTTCTCCGGGGGTTAGGAGTCATTAGAAGTCATTATCATCCATTAGGTACCATTAGAATCTCTTATCATTGCATCATCATTCTGTCATTTTGATTTCTCATATCATCTAGTCTAGGTACATATTCCATCACTCACACTTGCATTCACACATCCAAGAGATTCATCCATTGTTGTGTTCCTAAGAGCATACCAAACATACTCTCCATCTAAGATACACCAACAAGGCTTCTTATGGACGCCTTTGTTGAGTTGTAGAGGTGGAATGGTCTTTGTTTGTCTTTTGCTTATTCATTTGTTCATAGTTTGAGGCTTGCATAATCTTGGTTACAATTTTATGCAATACACCATGAAGATACCTTCCATCTTCAATTGATCAGCTCTTCAGACTTAGTCTTCTCTACCTAGTCATGTTATATACAATGGAGGTTCTTCAGATCAATAGTTTGGCAATGTTTGCAACGTCATGCTTTAGTGGTGTTCTTCATGATCATCCTATTGTTCCTATCTTCTAGAACATAATTTTCATCTCTTTTTGGAGTATGGTTTTTCTCATGTGATTTTCTCTATTTTTCCTCTTTACAACGATTTGGTTGTGCTTGGGTACCTCATCAGGCTTTGTTGCCAGGACCCGATTTGCTTTCACTAGTAGTTTCTAGATTTTAAGCTACTCCCTAAGTTTATCTTAAGGGGGTGTTAGAATAATAAGATATTTCCTTATTAATTAAATCATTTTGATTTAATTATTAAGTCACTTATTATCTCTAGTTTACTTAAGCTAAACTTTAGACATACAATAATTAATTATTATCATGCAACCTTGGTTTTACCCTATTAGGGTTTTGATCTCCTTTATAAGGATGATCTCTCTGTGTAATTTATTCATTCACTTTTGATAATAAAAATCTCTTTTTTTTCTCATCAAGAATGTCTCATATATAGATCTGGTAATTCTAACCTCCATGGTTTTTTGCTTCTCTCTTTCTATGACAAGTGTTTGCATGTAGGTGATTCTTGGGAGCTGTGGGGTTGATCTTTCATCAACTTCAACAGCCCAAACTAAACAATATAAAATGATAGAATTAAATCATATTGTTGAAAACTATGTGTTTTCTTAAATTCTATTTATAGTCTTATAATGTCTATTTTCGTGATGGTTTTCTTTGTGGATTGTTTAGTTGGCCAAGTTAGGATGTGCACCAAAGGCATTTTTTAGATTTCTTTTATAATTATTTGACTAGATGTCATGATGTATTCTATGATTCAAATTGAGCTTTATTTTATGAGATTTTTTTTTATGAGAATTTATGAGAATTTGGATTTTGAGAACCAATACTATTTTTGGGTTGCCTAGTAAGGAACCAAATTCAGTCAATGTTACTTTTGTGGTATGAGACACAATTGTTGTTTGTGAGTTTTGAGAAGGTAGTCTAGGTGTATGTCTATGGGAGTTGCTTGCAATGGGGTTCGAGGCCCAAAGTGGTTGCCAGGGTAACTCATTGTAAGTTGTGTAATAAGTGATAACATAGTAATTAAAATATTTAGAAAATATTAAAAAGATAAGTTAGAAATTTTGCCTCTCCCATGCCTTGAGTCCTTGTATAGGCTAAGTATCGGAATGGAATGTGAGAGGTATGACTAGTTTTCCTCATCTTCATGAGAGGGTATTATGGTTATGCATGTGTCACATTAAGGGTTCGGGGTCCAAAGTGACTAGTCTAGGGTAACTCAACACTTGAAGGTCTAGGGTCTAATGAGAGACCAGTCTAGGGTAACTCAAGTAGTTTGACCATGTGATGACACTTTCTAGTATGCAGTGTGAATCTCTTTCATGATTTTTTTATATTTGCCTCTAGTGGTGTACTTGTTGGATATTAACTTTGATGGTGTATTTAATGTGAGTTTTACTTATTGATTGGATGTCATTTATTGTTGACAGTTAACTTTTATTTATGAGTGTTAGCTATTTATTAGTGGTTTAGTTATTGGTCTAGTGTACTTATTGGTGGTATACTTATTGTTGGTGATTTACTTTTATTGATAACAATTGTCATCTATTGATTATTGTTCTAGGATATGTGGCTTTTGTAAGAATTTGGTATAGCTTTGATACCATGTAAGAATTTTCCTTAGGGCAAAATGATGCCAAAATTAAGAAGCTCAAGAACAAAGCACAATATGGACCAAATGATGTATGATCATAATAACAATATGAGAATGAATTGATTTACAAGTACACTAGAAGTGATTGTATATAAAGGCATCTAGAATGACTAGGAGTTAGTGAAATGATAAGCTTCACAACTAAGCACATGTTCACCAAGAGTGGATTATCCTCCATTGAACATAGAAGTTAGTATGAAGATGAGAGGATAATCTTACATAGGTATGTCATGTAAAATGATGTTGTAGACATCATGTGCTTAATTAAGAGTGTGAACAACTATGTTGTCTACATGACAACTCAATTGATTATGCATACTCCAGTGTTGTAGACAACATGTGATAAAATGAGTTGTTAACTCTTGTGTTGTCAACAAGTCAACTCATATGGGTACGCATACTCCTAGGTTTCTAACCAATAAAAAATAAAATAATGCATTAACCTAAGTAAACTTAAGTAAAGTGTAATAATAATTAATTATTTACACTAACACTTTTGACTTGGAGTGGATATCTTTCGTTGATGTTATCTCTTAATTTTTGATACTTGATTAATATTTGGTATCTAGATGTTGGCTTGGTGTGTGGTGTTGGTATTGGATTGAGTGTTCTTTCAATTTTATTTATCTTTCCTTCTTTGCTAGTTTATTACCCTTGAGATAGATTTGGCTATTAGGATTCCTTGCCTAGGATTGTTTTATGGTTTGATACCCATTTGTGGATTGTTCATTATCTTCCTTGCATGGTGGGAGTGGGAGCTTGACTAGGTGACCATGTGGTTAGGAGGTAGAGTCTTCTTACCATTTGGGTCCCCCTCATATTTGTGGATGTTGGATGTTCGTTGGTACAATTGTACCCTTTATTATTCTTATTCATATCTTGGAGACTTCTATTCAGTTGATTTATATATGTTAATATGTATCTTATATTTGGATGTACTTGTATCTATTCTCACATACCCTATTGTATGCACCCTAAAATGGTTGCCTAGACTATGGGCCCCCATTATTCAATTTATCAATTTATCAAATTTCTTAAATCAATGGTGTATAATATTTTATTAAATCAATTCAAATCAATTTCCTTGATCAAATTCAATTTGTTTTATTTCTAAGGTTGATCATTTTATCCTAAGTCTTATTGAATTAAAAGAACTTGCTCTCTTTTAATTAAATAGTTCATCCACATTTAATTAATTAAGAGAAAAACCTCTCTTTTAATTTAATTAAATATTTCCTATTTAATTAAAAGAACTTGCTCTCTTTTAATTAAATAAAATAAGTCCCATTTAATTAAAAGAAAAGCTCTCTTTTAATTAAAGAGTTCATCTACATTTAATTAATTAAGAGAAAAACCTCTCTTTTAATTTGATTAAATATTTTCTATTTAATTAAAAAAACTTGCTCCCTTTTAATTAAATAATATATCCCACTTATATCTCTTTTTGATGAAAAAGGAGTAAAAATAAATAAAAATTTAAATAAATCTTTTATCTACACTTAATATGGGACTTATCTTTATCCTTTCTCCACTTTCTTCTCAACCACTCCACTTTTCTCATTGGTGGATCTTTAGTTCACATGAATCATTATTTCTCCACCCTTGATTAAATCTTTTTCCTCTCAATCTAGATCGTCCAATTTTCTTTATAAGGGAGAGTCCTCTCCTCATTTTGGAGACACCCATTATTATGCTATTGTTATGTTGCAAGTTTGGAGAGTGATTTTTGAAAGAGTTTTGAATATTAAAGCTTTTGTGGAGAACTTCTATCTTCTTGTCTCATTCTCTCTTATATGCATGGCTTCCATCATTATGATCCATACTTTGATTTTCATGTTAGCTTAGATCTTGCATTGATAGATTAGATCTTGCTTTCATAGATTAGATCTGCATTGTTATTTCCTTTCATAGATTAAATTTCATTTCTTGCATTGTTTTGCATTGTTATCATTTAGATTAGTTTTTCATTTCCATTTGCATGCATATTAGATAATTGAATCTCTTGTTTCGTGGTGTACTTGCATGGGCACAAACTAGGTCAGACTGAGGACCTCCATTACAAACCCCTGCACCCCATGAATAGGGAGCTATGAGTCGCCATTCGAGACCTCATTTTTGAGAAATCTTGAATATGATGACTCATAGAAGTGTGCCCACATTTTAGGCATACATTATTGGCGCCCACCGTGGGGCAACCCACCTTTGCTTGCTGGATTTTATGCAGATCTATTTGTAGACTCAAGAAAAAAAAAAAAAAACTCTAGATTTGAAAGATTTGATTATATCTTTCAAACGGCTGGGTATTTTAATCTAATTTTATTTTGAAGGGTTCTAATATATCAGGGAAGCTTCGGTCCAATTTTTAGATTTTTTCAAAATATTTTTGATTTTTTATGATTTTTCCTTAATTTTTCATAAAAAATTATTTTCGAGAGTAAATTAGCATATTTTTTGAAAAAAATTATAGTTTCAGAAAGCTCTCTGAATTTTAAATGAAGTTAGTTCTTTGTGTTTCAATTTTAGAGGTCATATCAGGGGTCAATAATGTTAGAGTAATTATTTGTTCTAACTTATTAATTAAATCACTTTGATTTAATTAATTAAGTTGCCTATTACTCTTGTTTTCTTAAGCTATCTTGTAGGTGTATATAATTAATATTTTATTAATTATATTGTGCAACCCTAGCTTTTTTAAGCTTTAGTTACCCTTTTCGGGTTTCGTGATTCCTTTATAAGGATTCACCTCTTTGTATTTTATTCATTCACTTATTGGATTATATGAGATATTGCTCTTTGCATGTCCATAAGATGGATCTGGCTTTTTGGCCTCCTTGATTTTTCCTTGCCTCTGTTCTTTGCTTCATCCATGTGACAGGTTTATGCATGCAAGTGTTCTTGGGAGATTAGTTTTTCACCTAATCTAACATGGTATCAGAGCAAGCTTGTTGCTCGCTGTTCATGGTTTGTTGAAGCGTTTCAGAAGCTGCTTTTTTCGAAGCAGTGGGAGGCTGTACGGACAACTTTTTTTAAAAAAACATTTTGGAGCACTTTGGGCTCAAACGGACACTTCCATTGGATCCGGAAGGCCATTTGCAGTCAAAATCCATATAAAATTTGTCCATTTTGGACACCGTTGGTCTATAAGGAAATTTTTTTTGGTCCGACAGGGCCGTACAGCCCCCTGCACGCAGTACGAGGCAAAAGTCAAAAAAAATTGCAAAAAAATTTATTTTACAGCTGTTTAAGCCGTCGGCGGTTAATTAACCGTAGCGGAGCCGCTAGTGGTCACCGCTGACGGCCACCGCTAGTGGTTACTGCTGGCGGTCCGCCAGCGGCCCGCAGCGGCTCTACGCTCCGCCCCGCGGCGGCTCTCTTCCCTCCCGCCGCCCGGCCGCCACTCCGCCGGCGGTGGAGGGATTTTTTTGGAGTTTTTTGCTTTTTTTATTATTTTTTTATTTAAAAAAAATATTTTTTTGCATTTTCAGAGGCCTTGGAGGTTTTTTCTTCGTAACTCGAGCATACGGACGTATTTTTTCAATCCGAAAAATGCACCGAAAAGCTAGTTCCGAGACAGAGATGTTGGTATAGGTGTTTTTGGGTTTTGATGTAGTTTGGTTGCCTATTTTGGTAGTCAAAGCTGGATGTTCTATTTTGCACTCCGGGAGGCGTATCTTGAGCTTCCGATCTCCGATTTTGGACTTCTTTATATCGCTGGAAATCTCTTTCTGTGCTCTTTCTAGTGATGCTAGTTTTTGTTCTAGATTCTGTTCCAGGCACATCCTATTCAGTCTTTTGCATTTTAGCATTTTGGTGGATATCCTGTTTGTTTCAGGTCCGGGTATCGATTTTGTTGCTTCAGTTGCTTCGTTTTGGGCTCTACCTTCTATTGTTTCAGCCTTTTTTTTTATTTATCATTGTTGATATTTATTGTAAGCATCTTTTTGCAACACACTGAGATAAAGTGCCATACTGCATCTGTATTTTCGTTTCAGTTGTTTGCCTTTGTTTGCCTTCTAATTCGAGTAGTGTCATCTGAGGACACTCATACAGATTACTGTATTCTTGGGATTCATTATATCTTGTGCCTTATTGTACATGCACTACTTTGATAAAGTACCATGGGGGGTTGATGTTTTTGCCTTTGTTTGCCATCTTCCTTTGTCTAGTGAGTGTCCCTTCCGTGACATTAGCCTCATGACGTGTCTGAGATTGATCACCTCAGTACACACACATGTACTATTTTGTGCATCTTGATCGTGGTTCCTTGACATGCAGTTCTTTTGGCCCACTTTTCAGGTGCCTGTCACCTCACCCTTGTCTTCATTAGGGGGGGTTCTTCTGTTGTTTCTCATGCTTCCTTGGTTCGATTGATCAGCTCTTCAGGCTTTGGTGTTTCATGCCATCTGTATCTTCAAGTTTAGTTGTTTGCCTTTGTGTGCCTCCTGATTCGATGTAGATTATAGTCTTCTCTACCTGGTTAGGTTCTATTTTAGTGGAGGTCTTTCAGATTAGCAGTTACTTTTGACAGAGCTTTGCAGCTTCTACATGCTTCAGTGGTGTTCTACATGATCATCTTTGTTCCTATCTTCTGGGACATTCCCTAGTTTGGAGGCTTCTTTAGTCCTTCACTAGTTTCTTTCAACATGTTTTCCATCTCTTTTTGGAGTAGAGTTTTTCCCATGTGGTTTTCTCTATTTCTCCTCTTTATAGAGATTTTGTTGTGATTGGGTACCTGATCTGGCCTTGTTGTCAGGACCCAATTCTCTTTCATAGCTGTGCTAGGTTAGCTTCCTCCCAAGCTTCACTTAAGGGGGGGTGTTAGAGTAATTATTTGTTCTAACTTATTAATTAAATCACTTTGATTTAATTAATTGAGTTGCCTATTACTCTTGTTTTCTTAAGCTATCTTGTAGGTGCATATAATTAATATTTTATTAATTATATTGTGCAACCCTAGCTTTTTTAGGCTTTAGTTACCCTTTTCGGGTTTCGTGATTCCTTTATAAGGATTCACCTCTTTGTATTTTATTCATTCACTTATTGGATTATATGAGATATTGCTCTTTGCATGTCCATAAGATGGATCTGGCTTTTTGGCCTCCTTGATTTTTCCTTGCCTCTGTTCTTTGCTTCATCCATGTGACAGGTTTATGCATGCAAGTGTTCTTGGGAGATTAGTTTTTCACCTAATCTAACAAATAATTCGAGACTCAAAGAAACTCTAGATTTGAAAGATTTGATCATATCTTTCAACTGGCTAAGTATTTGGATCTGAAATTGTTTTTGTAAGGTTTTGATGCATCAGAGAAGCTTCGGTCCAATTTTTAGATTTTTCTAAAATATTTTTGATGTTTTATGATTTTTCATGAAAAATTATTTTTGGGAGTAAATTAACATATTTTTCAGAAAAATTTACAGTTTTGGAAAGATCTCAAAATTTTAAATAGAGTTGGTTCTTTGTGTTTCAATTTTAGAGGTCATATTAGGGGTCAATAATTCGATTTGCAAAAACTAGTCTATTTTGACAAAATGACACCCTAGGGCACAAATTAAAAGATCTTTTCAATTTTTTTGCATTTTTGGAAAGCTCTCTAATTTTTGATAAGGGTTACTTTTTTGTATTTTGAGTTTTGGATCCAAATTCATATCATGTAGATCCAATCTTTATGACTAGGTCAAAAATCAATTGAAAAAAATGACATTTAATGAATAGCTTGCATTTAATTTTTACAATGAATCAATGCATGATTTGAGCTTTCATTTGGGTTACTTACTGATTATTATCACTCTTAAAAATTAGATTTTTAGATCTAACCCTAGTTTTGCATGAGTTGGACATATATTGCATATCTTGTGTTTGCTTGTGTTGTTTGTTGCTTTGTTTGTTGCGAGCGAGCGATCAAGCATAAATGAAAGGTACAACAAAGAAAAGACGCATTGCAAGGATTATCAAATATTTTGTTTGATCTCTAAAACATTTATATTTGGTATTAAAATTAAAACTCTCATGTGTTTGGCTGGAGTGTTTTACATGCTTTCATAAAACACATTTCAATTGATGCTCTTAATGGGTAATGAATGAACATAGATTTGCTTTCATACAAGTTTGTGTAAGTGAATGCTTGTGTTTAAACCTTAAGTAATTCTTGGTTCCAATATCAAATATCTCATTAAGTGATTGAGGGCATGGATTCATTCCTTGTTTACATAGGGAGTTGAATGCACCACTTTGTGGATTCACTCTATGTTTACTTGGAAAGTTAAATATTCCATTGTTCAACCCTTTTTTCATTTGTGAGTAGTATTGATTAGCAATCTTAGATTACTTGTGATTGATCTAGATTGTTGTTTTGGGTTATTGGACTTGCTAATCTGCCGACCCCTTATTTCTGCCCCGTGGTTGCAAGATCAGTGCCACATTAAGGGGGAGGGGTCTACAAGAAAGAAGCATTAATTGCTCCACTAGGCAACCCTTTTGTGCTTTTTGGAACTCACTTATTTTCTAAGGTGTGGACTCACTTTGAGTTGGCGTGAAGAGTTAAATGTTCCACTTTCGAACTCACTTTGAGTTGGTGTGAAGAGTTAAATGTTCCACTTTTGGACTCACTTTGAGTTTGTGTGAATGGTTAAATGTTCCACTTTTGGACTCGCTTCACATTCTCTTGAAGGGTTAAATGTTCCACTTTTTGACTCACTTCACATTATCTTAAAGGGTTAAGTGTTCCACTTTTGGACTCACTTCACATTTACTTGAAGAGTTAAATGTTCCACCTTTAGTGCTCTAAATACTTTTGATAGTGAATTACTTAGTTTTTATTTCTAAGAGGCCTGCTTGGGGATTTCATCACCCCTTGGGACGACATCAACTCCTATTTTTGATGGAGTATAAATATTGGGAGGTGAATCCAAAGACACCTCTCTTGGGAATTGAGTTTGATATCACTCTTGGCTAAGCCTCAAAGAACTTTATACCTTTGAGAAGTGAAGGAGGAGATTTGGGTTACCATCTCCCCTCGGCTGTGTGATTTTGGATTCTTCTCATCTACGGATTTGGGCCTCATGTACCTTGCATATATCGAGGACTCCTTTTAGAAAGCCACATATATCCTTGTAGACAACTTGATAAGGTGTTGTTGTGTTCTAAGTGCCTGCTAAAACATTGTCAAGAACATACACAAGTAGAACCTTTAAGGAGTAGAAATACTAAGTCACTATACTTGTTCATGCGCAAGGTTGCTTTGCCCCTTGCTCATTGTTTGAAGACTATTTGCTTGAAATCCCTTTTTGCTATCTTGTGTGCTTGGTTCATGATAAAGAATCTATTGATACATCTAGTTGGATATTTAAAATGAACAAAATTTGAGTTCTTGAGTTGAGACTTTACGATCGAATAACTTTGTTATCCCATTATTTCTAGTCTCCCTCGGTTGGTCCTATTTGGATTAGGCTACTTACCCCATTGTTAGAAGCCTTTTTTCACTTTAGGTTATTGTGCTTTGACCTCTTGAATTAGTAGTCATTGATTTCACAAGAGATCTTATTTGGAGTTGGTGAGTTAGAAACTATCCTTGTTGAGAAAGATATACACTTGGATCCTTTGATATTACACTTGGAGAGTCTTAGTAATCTCTTGTCCATTCACTTTCAAAAAAAATAAATTTTAATTATTTATAATTTGGGTAAATCATTCTCCTAGTCCATATGTGCTAGGGTATTCACCTAAATTTGTGAGCACCTCTGTGGCAATGTTGGTTTATGCTTATTGCAAAATTATATCTTATCACATCTATTTTGGACAAGTTAGTGCTTTTACTATCCTAGTTTGGTACCAACATTTCTTGGGGTTATCCTATCAATTAGTACCTTTTCTTTCATGCTGGTTACAACAAGATATCAAGTAGATCAAGGAAATAAACCTCAAGTTGTCTTTAAATAATTACCTTTAGTTCAAACTCGTAGAAGACATAAGGGAAAGGAACTTGTTTCTATTTAGTCACCTGAGAGTATTCCAGAAGTTTTGTGTAACCCTAGTGGTGATCTTATTGAGTTGAGTACACCCTTAGCATCGCCTCATTTAGCTATGGGTATGAGTTTTGCAAGAGCTCCATACAAGAAGAATCAAAGTAATGAGTATAATTCTGACCTTTTGAGTGGTGATCCCACTCGTGAAAGTAGACCAACTTCACTCCTTATTGAGGATAGGTATTTGGATGCACATCAAAGGGAAGAGAAAAGTAAACATTATGCATATCAAGAAGAGGAAGCCCAACATGATGATCAAATTGGTGAGCCTTCTAGTGCTCACATGAATGCAACATTTATTGGTAATCGATTTAGACAATCAAGACCATGTACACCGCTCATGACACCTCTAGGTTATGCAAGTGGAAGGCTCAAAGCAATTGATCGTGAAAGAAAAGCCCTTCTAGAAGAAAAAGCTAAGAAAGAAGAACAATTTCAACGCCTAGAGGAAGAAAGGCAAGTTATTATTGAGATGGAAAGAAACTCTTGTCAAGAAGAACAAGATTTTTTCAAGACTTCACAACTTGACAATCCATTCAACAATGTGCACATTTGTGGTGGAAACAACTCTCCCCCATCTACCCCTCCCAAGACTCCACAAAGTGGGAGATATTCAAGAACATCTTCACAATCTCTTTCTCCTAGAGGAAGGAAAGCTTCAAGACATGATTATTATAGGAGACCAACATCTCCTAGAGTTTCAAGAAAACCTTCACAACAAGCTCATCATGGTTCACAATATGGAGGTGGTAGCTCCAAATTTGAATATAATTCTTATGATTTCATGGCTATACCACAAGATCCACATTTTCAGCAATGTATGGAAGCATATATGGACCAAAATAGAGATTCATGCTTTCAACGTTTGATCAATAAGGGTGCTAAGGTCCCTTACAACTTTGATGTGGATAAAAAGATTCAAAAGCATGATCATTCCATGAAAGAAGAAATTTATGAATTGAAGAAACAAATGAAGCAAATATCGGCACCCAAGAGTTCTTTTTCATTTGATTCAATTTGTCCAAATCCTTTTGATAAGAGTGTTGACATGAAAGATTTTCCTGGAAAAGTTGATATCCCCCAATATGATAAATATAATGGAAATGGGGATCCAAATGATCATGTGCGTCAGTTCTATACTATGATTTTTGAGTTTCATCATGAGGACTCATATCTTATGAGATTATTTCCAAGGAGTCTTAAGGCTCAAGCCATGGAATGGTTTACCAATATAACTCCTCCTGTTAAGACATTCCCTGAGTTAATTCAAATATTTGTTCAACACTTTTCATACAATCTTTCATGATCTGTCTCACTATTGGACTTATGTCACACAAAGAAAAATCAAGGAGAACCCTTTGTTACTTTCTTGCAAAGATGGAGACGACAATGCTCTCATTATTCTAGGACTATTCCTAAGAAAGAAAAGATTGAAATCCTCATTAGTAATATGGTTCCTGAGATGAAGTATGAAGTTAAGAAGATGGTTTTTGAATCCTTTGATACCATGATTGAAGTTGCATTTAGAATTGAGGATGTTTTGAGAGAGAAAGGTATTTTGACAAAAAATGGAAACAACAACAATAATGGTCATAATAACAACAACAAGGATAAAGGAAAGAACATAAATTGGAATAAGAACAAACAAGTGGTCAATGATGGAGTTGTGGATTCCTCAAACCCTAAAGACCAAGTTGTTCTCCATTTGGCTAGTGCTAATCAATAGAGTAACAAACCAAGATATCAAGAAAGGTCTAAAGGAGAGAAACGTAACTTTACACAATTAGGTGAGACATATGAAGAGATATTCACAAAGCTCCTTGTACGTGATCTTGTGCACCCTTATGATGTTGCAAAGTTCTACATACCTGAAGTTAAGCCATGGTGGTGGGATGAGAAGGCTTATTGCAAGCTTCACAATGGCATTGGACACAATATTGAAAAATGTGGGAGATTCAAGCATATTGTTCAAGATCTAATTGAGAATGGAAAACTTAAAATAGATGGACTAAATACCAATTCTGATCACACAACATTCAAAGAGCCTTTGCCCAAGTATGAGAAAGGGGAAGCTTCCCAACCTAAGAATGGTAGGGATGCAATCAATTATACTTATACAAATGCATAAAATGTTGTCAATATGCTTGAGGTTGTAGAAGAAAGTGTCAACATGATGGAAGATAAAGATCCTAATGGTTATAATTTAAATTTGAACTCTCCTACCTTTGGTGAAAAACCTATTTTGGTGCTAAAGGGTGCTCATTGTAGAGAGTCATCTCAAGGTCCCCTTGTCATTAGAGGACCCAATTCAAACCAATCAAATAAACCTAAGCAAGTGTCTTCCCAAAGTCTCAATGTTGTTACGCGAAGTCAAGGTCCCCTTGTTATCAAAGGACCTAGTTCAAACCAACCAAGTAAGCCAAAACAAGTGCAATACAAGAATGTTCATTCAAAACCAGTGGTTAATCCCAAGTCAAATTATAATCTTGTTGATCAATTGCAAAGAACTCCTACTCAGATTTCAATCTTTGAGCTTTTAGAGTTGTCTCTAAGACACAAGAAGGTCCTTGAGGATGCTTTGTACATGGCGAACATCCCCAATAATTTAGATGTTGATCAATTCCAGAACATGGTTAATCATATTGCAAGCCCTCATTATCTTTCCTTTTTGGAGGAAGATGATAAATCTTTGAGCCATCCACACAATCTTGCCCTTCATATTGAGGTTATGATACATAGGACCCGTGTTAGGCGTGTGTTGATAGATGGGGGTGTTGGGCTTAATATTTGTTCTTTGAGTCTTTTAAAGACATTGGGTTATTCTGAACATGTTATTGATAGCAAAAGAAAGATTACTATCAAAGCTTATGATGAGGCAAAGAGAAGTTCAAAGGGGTTGGTTGTCCTTCCTGTTAGGATTAGCCCTGTGGAAAAAGATGTTTTATTCCAAATAGTTGATGCTGGACCCCTTGCATACAACATTCTGCTTGGTAGACCATGGATTCATGATATGCAAGTAGTACCATCTACTTATCATCAGTGTGTTAAGTTTCCTTACAATGGAACAAAGATATGTATTCCTAGGGATAACACTTTGTCTATCAACTCAATTTCAGAAAGTGCTCATGTTCCCCTTAATAGACAAGCAGATGATTTTAATGCAGTTTTAGCTGATTGCAAGAACAAGTTTAAGTCCATAGACCTTGGCATGGGGGGATATCAACTTAACTCCCTCGTTGCATTACCAGTTTCACCTAGGTCTTATGGTAAACCTTCACAAGATATGAAACCTTCCTCTTTAGCTATGACATTATTTGGCACATTTGTACAGTTGTCAGTGCCTATTCAAGATGAGAAAGAAGATGTGGTTGTTAAAGATTGGATTTATAGAGAAGAGAAGTATATGCACAATGAAGATTTCACTCCTTCACCTAATGCTTATGGAAGAGGGTATTCTTTTGTTAAGAAAATGGATTATCCTGGACATGGTCCTCTTAGTAATAGATTGGATGCTAGAGTTGAACCCCTTGATCATCAACTTTTTGGATGCAAATCTAAGAAGTCAGTCGGCCTAGGGTATGTGGATCATAGTAAGAATGTTGCTTCTATCCTTGATAAGTTAGATAGTGAAGAAGAACAAGAATACATACCTAATTCAGAAAACCAACAAGATATGTGTGAAGATTGGGTCCCTTCTACTAATCTCCTTTGGGGAGATTTAGATAATCTAGTATCTCATGAGACAGTTGCCAATTTAGAACAAGAAAGTGTGACTCTTGATAGTATTGAAGCTTCCAAATTCAGACATCCCAAGCATTCATGGTGTAAGCATCCTAGTCAAGATTTTGAAATAGATTCCAACAAGTATGAATGGGATTCTTTCTCAGAATCTTCCACAATTGATATGGATGTTGATGTTGTTCATACATATAGTTCTCAACCTGAGTTATTTAATGAGTCATGTGTAGGACTAGAGGATTTGAACTCACATGTTGCCTTAGTGGACAATTCTTCACTTTTGAGGATGAATCTTGATTTGGGTAGTTTAGGAAGTTACTTGACAGACCTTGAATCTTCAATCACTAGAGATATTATCCATATTCACAATCTTGAACCTATCATTGATTTATCCCTTGTTCATCCCGACCTAATTGATTGGTCCCAATGCAACCAAGAACTTGAAATCTTAACATTTCAAAATGAATATGAAATAGCCTGTTATTTGAATGCCATTGAACATGTGGTCTCTTCCACCCGTGAACCAGTTGCTAGTATGACAAAGCCAGATATCAAGTACCTTAGTCACAAAATAAAGAGAAAAGAAAAGAAAAAGAAAAGGAGTTCTGATGGCGAAAACCACTATGTGGCGGTGTTGGAACCAAAAAAAGTAAAAAGAAAGGACGTATCCAAGGGTGAAAACCTCTCTGAGGCACCTAAGGATGAGGTACTTGATTCTCTTCCTAGTTATTTTCAAGATAGATCTTCAGCACTTATTGAACCAACACAAGCAGTCAATTTGGGTATAGATGAAGCTCTGCAAATGGTACATTTGGCTCAGTCTTTGTCATCACAAGAAAAAGAAGCCTATACTAAATCCTTACAAAAAAAGAAGATTAATTTTGCATGGACTTATTTAGATATGCTAGGGTTGGACACTAATCTTATTATGCATCACTTATCCATAACTCCAGGTGTTAAACTAGTTAAGCAAAAATTGAGAAAAATGCATCCTCACATAGCTCTCTTAGTCAAGGTAGAATTAGAGAAACTTCTTGGTGCAAAATTCATAAGAGCTATTGCCTATGTCGAATGGATATCAAACATTGTACCAATTTTAGAACATGACAAAACCATTCAAGTTTGCACAGATTTTAGAGATGTTAATAAAGCATGCCCAAAGGATGATTTTCCACTTCCTAATATAGACATGATAGTGGATATGACCGCGGGTTATGAGATTTATTCCTTAATGGATGGTTTTTTTGGATATAATCAAATTAAGATAGCTCTTGAAGACCAAGAAAAGACTGCAATTACTTGTGCATGGGGTACCTATTGTTGGAATGTTATGCCTTTTGGATTAAAAAATGCAGGAGCTACCTATCAACGAGCTATGACAACTATTTTTTATGATATGATGCATAAAAACATGGAAGATTATGTGGATGACACCTTGGCCAAGTCTAAGAAAAGAGATACACACTTAGATGATTTAGAAGTCATTCTAGATCGTATGGAACAATTTCAACTAAGGTTAAATCCTAAAAAGTGTGCATTTGGAGTCACCTCTGGAAAATTACTAGGATTCATTATTTCAGCAAAAGGGATAGAGGAGGATCCTGAAAAGGTTCAAGAAATTGTGGATATGCCACCTCCTAAAAACATTAGTCAAATGAGGAGTCTTCAAGGATGTCTTCAATCTATAAGGAGGTTGATTTCACAATTGGCAGATAGAGCTCAACCTTTCAACAAAAACTTACATAAAGAAGTCAAATGTGTATATGAGCAATGTTAGTATGCTAATAGAAACCAAATTTAAATAAAGCTTCTACAAACTAAACAAAATTCATAAACTTCAAGATAGACTAAGATGAGCTCTCAATTGAAAATATGAGCCATTAATGGGCTCTCTCAATGAGAAGCTCTCTTGTTGAGTAGCTTTGTCTAAAAAGATAGGATGTATGCTCAATATGCTTCCAAAGGCTTCAATGGATGATTGTGGATTTTTGGTGTGGATAGATGGCTTTAGTATGGATTTGGCTCTCAAAATAGCATTATAACTTTACTTCATGGATTGTGTTAAAATGACTTGGGAGAGGATTCCTTAAATAGGCAAAGGGCTTGAGGGATCAAGGGCTAGGATGCAAGGATGTGAAAAAGCTTATGGAGGGCTCAGATTGCATGAGAGGAGAGCACATGGATTGTGCTTCCTTATAGCCAATCAAGGAGTGACACATGTCACATGGTGAGAGGATGGAGGAAAGGGCAAGGATGAGTCAACAAAGGAGGCTCAAGAGATAAAATCTTCATAAAGACCCTCATAATGACTTGTAAGAGCAATAAAAGGGCTTGTAAGAGTCATTTATGACCTAGTGGACTTCATAAAGTTTTATGGTTGAGATATTTTGAGGGTGATGAGAGCAAATTCGACTTGGACTTGATTAGGAAGGTTTTAAGCTTGCTTAGGCTTGTGCAAATGATTAGAGGATGGATTAGGATGGTTTAGGATTAGCTTAGGGATAGGCAAGTGGATGGCATTTAATGAGGGTGGGTGAAGGAGGAGATATTTGTTAGCTTTGGCTTGGGTTAGTAAGTCTTAACCCATGTTTAGGGAATGTGACAAGGTTAGGAGGGGATTAGGATTAGGTTTAAAGACATCTTCTAGAAGAGTCTAGATTTTGGAGGAGGATAAAGACTTTCTAGAATAGTCTAGAATTTCCTAGGATGAGGATGGAGACTTTCTAGAAGAGTCTAGAACTTCTTAGGATGAGGATAAATTAGATTTTTAGGAAATAAATAAAGTTTTATTTATTTCAAGGGTTTGGGTTGAGGAGATATTTATTAAAACTTTTTTAATAAACATAAGGATTAATATTTAATTTTAATTAAATATTTTGAGTTGGGATTAGGGGTAGGAAATGATGGGATTAGCCTTTAATCAAAATTAAAGAAGGATTAGAAGATTTTGGAAGAGGTTATTGGTCATAAGGAAATTGGCCAACTTTTGGGAAAAAAATAAATTTTTTATTTATTTTAGGATTTTTGGTCAATTTATTAATTAAATAATTAATAAATAAGGAAATAATGTTTAAATAAGATTTAAACATTTTTGGGAGGGATTCTTTAATTAAGATAAAAGGATTTAATGGCATAAAAATTAATTAATAAATGATGATGTCATCGGGAATTTTTCAAAAAATAAAAATACTTTATTTTCTAAAGGATTTTTAGGTGTCTACAAAATGTATATGGAATGATGAATGTCAATAGAGTATGGACCAGATCAAGAAATACTTGGCAAATCCTCCTATTTTAATGCCTCCTATCCCAGGGAAACCACTTATCCTATACATTTCAGCAACAAAATCTGCCTTGGGGGCATTATTAGCTCAACTTAATGAACATGGGAAAGAAAGAGAAATATATTACATTAGTCATACTCTTGTTTCATATGAGGTTAATTACACTAGTATTGAGAAAGCTTTCCTCGTAGTTGTGTTTGCTTCTCAAAAGTTACGACATTATATGCTTGCACACACTATACACCTCATAGTAAAAATAGATCCACTCAAGTACTTACTATGTAAGGCTACCCTCATAGGTAGACTTGCTAAATTGATGATGATCCTTTCGGAGTTTGACATAGAGTACATTGAGCGTAAAGCAATCAAAAGACAAGCCATAGCAGATCAATTGGCTGATTTCCCACTACAAGATGATGCACCTATTCAAGTTGATTTCCTAGATGAGCACCTCATGTATATGATTGAAAGAACGTGGAAGATGTTCTTTGATGGGTCCTTTATGCAAAGTGGTTCAGGAGCTGGTGTGTTGTTTGTTTCTCCTCATGGGTACACAATTCCTAAATCTTACAAGTTATTATTTCCATGTACAGACAATATTGCTGAATATGAAGCTTTAACAAATGGACTTAAAATGGCCATAGAATGGAGAATTACAGAGTTACACATCTATGGAGATTCACAGCTGATAATCAACCAAGTCAATGACGATTATCTAACAAAAAATGATAAATTGGTACCTTACAAGAAAATGGTTGATTCCTTGAGACTCTACTTCACATTCATCTCATTTCAACAAATCCCTCGAACAGAAAATAAGGCAGCTGATGCTATGGCTACACTTGCTTCACTTCTTCAATTAGAGCAACATGAATCAAGATTTGAATTCCTGGTGGAAGAGCTACATCACCCTATATATGATTCCCAAGAAAGTCATGTTATTTGTACCCTTGTTGGTCATGAGTCATCTCGTTATGGTGTCATTTACTCATACATTTGTGATGGAATTATACCTGAAACCTTTAATAAATTTGAACGTAGAAACCTTATTCGAAATGCCTCTCGTCATTCCCTTATCTCTGGTGATTTGTATAGGAAGGGTCTAGATGGAACACTTCTTAGATGCTTAGAAAAGGATGAATCTAATCAAGCATTAGTTGACATCCATGAGGGTATTTGTGGGGGACATTCTAATGGTCTTTCCATGGCTCAAAGATTGCTTAGGGCGGGATACTATTGGCCCACAATGCAGATTGATGCAGTAGCTTTTGCAAAGTCATGTGAAAAATGTCAAAAACTTGGTAACCTGATACATACTCCAAGTAGGGAGCTCATTCCTTCTATTTCTCATTGGTCATTTCAGCGTTGGGCCTTTGATCTTGTTGGGAAAATTCATCCCAACGTATCATCTGGACACAAGTTTATTATCACTGCCATTGATTATTTCACTAAATGGGTAGAAGTTGTCCCACTTTCTGTTGCCTCGGGTAAGGTAGTTTCTCTGTTTATTTTGAATCATATTATCTGTAGATATGGAGTGCCTTCTAAGATTATCACTGATAATGGAGGTCAGTTTAAAAATAAGGACCTTAAGCAACTCTGTAAGAAGTTCAAGATAAAACAACATTGGTCCTCTATTTATTTCCCGCAAGGAAATGGTCAAGCAGAAGCATCAAACAAAACCATTCTTAAAATCTTGCATAGAATAGTTCATAAGAATGGTAGAGATTGGAATTTACAAATAAATCTACCTTTGTGGGCCTATAGAACGAGTATTCGCACTCCTACTGGGGCTATTCCTTTTTCCCTTACATATGGTGTTGAAGCAGTATTACCTTTAGAGGTTGAGATTCCTTCACTTAGAGTTTCTCTCAAAGGTCTAGTTTCAGATGAAGACTACCATGCCATGAGACTTCAAGAGTTAGAACTTCTAGATGAGAAATGACAAGGATCATTTGACCATATGAGGGTCTATCAAAAGCGTATGTCAAAAGCATTTAACAAAAAGGTTCACCCTTGAGAGTTCCAAGTGGGAGATCTTGTCCTATGTGTGAATCATAAGAATCAACAGAATAGAGATCAAAAAGGTAAGTTTGAACCTAATTGTCTTGGACCTTACATTATCACAACAACTTTTGGTTCTGGTGCTTATTTACTATCTACAGCAAAAGGAGAGCAACTCCCTAATCCTATAAATGTCTTGCACTTGAAGAAGTTCTATCCATAATGCCCATTCTATCTAAGGGCATCTTTGAATATATTTATTGATCCTGAAAAGAAAAAGAAAAATTGATATATTTCAAAATTCCAAAAAATTGATATATTGTAAAAAAGTCTAAAAATTATAAAAAGTCCTGAAAAAAAAAAAAAAAAAGAAAAAAGAAAAAGAACCCAAGTGGTGAAAACCTGGAAACGGACACTACTTGAGGCCTTTGCACCCCTATTTCTTAGCACATGTCCTCGAAACTTAGCCTTTCTCCATCATGCCTTGTCCTTGTTGCCTTGGTTTGGAATTGGTCTTTGTCTAGGGGTATAACTATGCTAGCTTTGGTCTCTTGGATGTGTTAGTCTTTAGGACACCTCGTAAACGGTGTTTTTCAACACCACCCCAATTGTATTTTTCAATACAACCTTTGACATCAATTATTTTTCAACACTTATTGGTTTGGTCTTACCCAGTATCATCATGTGATCTTCCCTTCCTACAAGCATTTGATCCTTATCTTCCAAACTCAATATCAGTTAACACACTTAAATTTTAAATGCAACACTTAATGCTTGACTTATGTCATGATTTTTTTTTCTTTGTGTGCTGACTATTATTGATTTTTGTTAAGTGTCCTTGTCTGATAAGTCTCTCCATGATGCATCGCTAGAGGACTTGGGGCATGGGACATGTTTTTATTGGTTTTTTGATTACGGGTGTGGTCTAAAAACTCTAGAGTGTCTCTTGTTGTCCCCTTGAAACGCTTAGGAGATTTGAGGCATCATCCTTGATTGTTTTTGCACAACCGTTCTTATGGTCATCTTGGCATCTATGCCTTGATGCGAGCATGGTTTTTCTACATTAAATTGGGTAAGCTAACATCGAAGTCATCTTGACCTTTATGTCTTTGATGCTTATGTTAGAACCTTTCCACATTCCAATCCGATATAAATTACATTCATATCTTCATAGTTGCACTTGTGACTAGTGATGATTGTGTGATTTTTGATATCCGTTAATAATGGCCCAATGATGAAAATAAGTTCTTTTACATTCTTTAATGAATGATGAACACAAAAATCCTATGTTACAGTTGCTCTTTTGCAAGTACACCTTTGCATTTTCATGTAGCTTGCATTATTAGACTTCATGTTAGTTTGCATTTTTAGGCTGCATTATGAGTTTGAGAGGGTTCTCCCTTCATCTTTATTGTGGAGTTTTAATCAACTATGGTCATGTTTTGATCTTCATTTTCTTATCTTCTTTCATGATCTCAATTGAAATTTCTATCTTAAATAGTTGATTGATTTTGGGGCATTTTCTTTTCTACTTTCTGTTTCTTTCCATATTTTCCAAACTCCTATCTTCCATTTTCTTTTTCCCCACTTCTTTTCTTCTAAATCACCTTTGGGGCATAATATTTCATGCTTGATGATCTACCTTGGTTCTATGATTCTTATATCTTTCATCTTACATCAAGAACCTTATCTTTTGTTTGATTTGATCAAATTTAACAATTTTTTGTTTCTCCTCTATCTCATTTTGATTTCAATCATGAGGGGGCAGTAATTATCAAATTCAATATTTGAATCATCAAATTCAATCTTTGATTCAATTTTATCCTTGACTTTTTCAAGTCAAAATTTATTTGTATTCTTTGTCCTATTGCATTCTCGATTCGACCACACATCTGGGTTGTTTTGTGATCCCAAATCGAACTCACATTTCAATTTCTTTCTTTAACTACATGTGTTCCCAAATCGATCACACATTAGTCAAAGAGGGGCAAATGTATGCACCCTAAAATGGTCGCCTAGACTATGGGCCCCCATTATTCAATTTATCAATTTATCAAATTTCTTAAATTAATGGTGTATAATATTTTATTAAATCAATTCAAATCAATTTCCTTGATCAAATTCAATTTGTTTATTTCTAAGGTTGATCATTTTATCCTAAGTCTTATTTAATTAAAAGAACTTGCTCTCTTTTAATTAAATAAAATAAGTTCCCGTTTCATTAAATAGTTCATCCACATTTAATTAATTAAGAGAAAAACCTCTCTTTTAATTTAATTAAATATTTTCTATTTAATTAAAAGAACTTGCTCTCTTTTAATTAAATAAAATAAGTCCCTATTTAATTAAAAGAAAACCTCTCTTTTAATTAAATAGTTCATCTACATTTAATTAATTAAGAGAAAAACCCCTTTTTTAATTTGATTAAATATTTCCTATTTAATTAAAAGAACTTGCTCCCTTTTAATTTAAATAAAATATCCCACTTAAATCTCTTTTTGATGAAAAAGGAGTTAAAACAAATAAAAAATTAAATAAATCTTTTATCTACACTTAATATGGGACTTATCTTCATCCTTTCTCCACTTTCTTCTCAACCACTCCACTTTTCTCATTGGTGGATCTTTAGTTCACATGGATCATTATTTCTCCACCCTTGATTAAATCTTTTTCCTCTCAATCTAGATCGTCCAATTTTCTTTATAAGGGAGAGTCCTCTCCTCATTTTGGAGACACCCATTATTATGCTATTGTTATGTTGTAGGTTTGGAGAGTGATTTTTGAAGGAGGATTTTTGAATATTAAAGCTTTTGTGGAGAACTTCTATCTTCTTGTCTCATTCTCTCTTGCATGCACGGCTTCCATCCTTGTGATCCATACTTTGATTTTAATGTCAACTTAGATCTTGCATTGATAGATTAGATCTTGCTTTCATAGATTAGATCTGCATTGTTATTTCTTTTCATAGATTAGATTTCATTTCTTGCATTGTTTTGCATTGTTATCATTTAGATTAGTTTTTCATTTCCATTTGCATGCATATTAGATAATTGAATCTCTTGTTTCGTGGTGTACTTGCATGGGCACAAACTGGGTCAGACTGAGGGCTTCCATTACAAACCCCTGCACCCCATGAATAAGGAGTTATTAGTTGCCATTTGAGACCTCATTTTTTAGAAATCATAAATATAATGACTCATAGAAGTGTACCCACATTTTAGGCATACACCTATAACATGTGTAGTTGATGTTATTCATTAGATGTATTGTGTGAGATGTATTTATGCATTTGCTTATGAGATGATGTATTTGTTATTTCCTTGTGATCATGACATTGTACTTGAGACTTCAATTAATTAATATAAACTTCTTTACATGACTCATCGTGAAGGAGCCCTCAAGGAATGGGATATGTATTTGTAGTTGCTTATGTGTATATGTATATTGCTTCTGCATTATTACTTTGATTTTGTTTAAACATATTTAAAAAATAAGTTCAGTAAACATTGTAACATGTTAGTTTTTTTTCTCTTGGGTTCCAATAGTTGTGGTTTGGGCAATTTGTTGGGAGAGAAATAAGCATATATTTCGTCAAGAGGTATCTTCTTTGTCTTTTGTGGTTTAGCGTCTTCAAGAAAAAATTGTAGAAACTATGAATGCCAAGATGATTAACAACAAAAGTAATCATTTTTGCTTGAGGTGGGATGGATACAGATAATGGAAGAGCTTAGATACTCCAATAAGTTCATTCTCTATTTCTCAAGGTATCCAAGTAGTAGATAGAGTGATGATCAAGTGGATTCCCCCCGCACATGATCTTCTCAAGATTAATTTTGATGGGGATTCTCGTGGTAATCTAGGGGATTCAAGAATTGGTGTATGTGTTAGATATCCTTAAGGTCATTTGCAAGCTATCAAATCTTGCCTTATTTTTCTAGAAATTAATAATATAACAGAGCTGCATGCATTATTGGAAGGTTTAAAATTGGCCAAGAAGGGTGGTTACGAGAAGGTGCATATTGAGGAAGATTTTATGATCATTATTAATGCATGTCTTTCTATAAAGTTGGTGAATTGTGGTTATCTAATATTATGGATCATGTTTGGTGTTTATTAGACTCCTTCAACAAATGTGTTATTTCTCATACTTTGCATAAAGGAAAAAAACTTACAAATTTTCTAGTGATTTTGCGTTGTGAAGGTGATCATATTTGCACTTTCTCCCCAAAAGATGTTTCTCACTTGTTTCCTTCTATCAATAAATTGACAGATTGAGATAGGAAATATTGTGTTGTATCTAGATCAAAAGGGGGTAATGATTGATCATAGTCATTTGGCTAGTCATTATATATGTGTATGTATCATGGTTGGTTTAAAAGGGATTCTCATTGATGGCAATAATTTGGGAATTTCTTTCTAGATTATTTCCTTGAATGAGCCTTGAATCCAATTTTAATGTGTGTGTGTGTGTGTGTGTGTGTGTGTGTTTGTGTGTGTGTGCGCACACGCACGTGTGCACATGTGTGTGTGCATGTATGTGTGCGTGCATGTGTGTGTGTGTGCGCGCGTGTGTGTGTACGTCTAGTTTACTTTTGCCAAAAAAAAAAAAAAAATCATACATATAAACAAAATGCATTATTTATCATTTTATATATATAAAAGTTCATAAGTCTCTATGCATATAACACAAAACCAAAAGAAAATATCATAAGTTTCTTGAAAATTCATCTAGAAATTCCCATGAGATCCAATAGTCCCTCATTAACATTGCAAATGGTCCTATATTTATAAGCTTTAGGGAGTAACTTTATTGTAGCTTATTGATAACTACTTCCTAACTACCTCTGTAATTTTGAGCTAGAAACTACTTGTATTTTGTGTAAAAAAAGTTTGGTTAGAAACCATTCAAATGTTGCTAAAAAAAGTTCATTTTCTAACCTATAAGTGTTAGACTAAAATAATAACTTTATTACTAGGTCATCTTGACTTGATCATTAAGTTACCTATACTTCTCACTTAAGATAATACTTTGTGCATTAGTGACATTTAATAATTATATTAATTATTAAATGAATTTTTTAAGCTTTCCTATTTTAGGCTACCAAATCTCCTTTATAAGGATTGATCAATGTGTTTTTTATTGAGTTGTTTGATCTAATAATATAATCTTTTATATTTTCAAAGCCCAAACTCTTGTTTTGTTATTCTATTTTTTCTGGTGACATGTTATAATTACATGTAGGAAATCTTGGCTTCATGAAGTTGGATTGACATTTTGTATATGGTATAAGAGTGTTGACCTATTGCAACTGATTCTAGTTTTTAAAAAAAAAATTGAAGTAATGAGAGTTTTTTCAAATGGATCACATTTTTATTGAATTTTTTTTAGCTATAGGGGGTCACCTATTTTTTGAAGCACTTTGAGGTTAAAAAGACCTCACCATTGGATTCATAGAGCCCAAAAACCTCTATTTTCATTTATGACATGTCAAATTTGAAGGCAGTTAACTGGTAAGGCAAAAATAATTATCCCTAGGTTGTATAGCCTGGGCACAAATCCCAAAGTGGCAACACTTATTTTTTTCAAAAAAAAAATTGTACCCAAAAAAAGTGGACTTTTTAAAACCAAACAATTGCATTCCTTAAAAAGGTGCATGCATATTTTAAAAGGTGTTTTTCCTTTGTAAAATATATTTTTCATTGAGGTGCTTTAGAGAGAACTTTTGGGCCCACATAAAGTACAATATAATTTCACTAAATTATGCTAGCATAAAGTACAATACACTAGCCAATCATAGGCAAGTGTGGGTAGGCACTGAGATCGACATCTTTCACATGCAGTGACACCACATCATCATTGAGTCCAATTCAACCTAGTCACCTATCATGCCAATGGATCACATACAACATAGGCCTGCCACATTAGCATCACATGAGAAAGTTATTTTCCTTGACATCCATTTGAACATTAAATTTTGACTCTTTGACTATTGACATCATCACTGGATCAACATGCTCGTTATCCCTTTGGAGTTGCTTGTGGTTTGTTTGGCCATAACTTGCACATACAAAGTCTATTTTTTGAAAACAAGATATCACCAGAAATCTAGTTTCAAGCCTGTTTTAGTGGTGTAGGTTTGATTTCTTGATTTTTTGTTTTGGTGGTTTTTTTTACTGTCAAAGCTAGGGGTTCTATTTTACAGTCTAGAAGACATAACTTGAGCATCCAAACTCCATTTTTCAAAAAAATTATATCATTGGAAAACTTGTGTGTTATTTCCAATGATATGAATTATTTTTCTAGGTTCTACTCCACGTACATTCAATTTTTTTATAGTTTTGCACTGTGGTGAAAATCTTGGTTGCTTTAGGTCCTGGGATTATTTTCATTGCATGGGATGACTCATTTTGGGTTGTACTTTCTATTATGCCACCTTTATGTCTCTTTTGATCTTTGTTGAGATTTTTTAAAGCATTTATACAAATTCACTATGTAATACCCCTCCTTTACTATCATTGCAAACTTTGTTCTTAAAGTTCTATCTAACTCTTCTATGGACATGTTCATCCTTAACTTATATTTGAAATATGATACTATTATATATAGGGTAATTGATCATACTAGATAATAATGGTTACTTACTTACAATAATGATACTTTTATGTGTATTTGATGATTATGATTACCTTCGTAAATTACTCTTAGTTAGTAAATATAACTGGTTCCATAATGTTGTCATATGATATGCCTTCAAATGATGAATATGAGTTGTTTATATTAGAATATAATGCTACTTATACTCATGATATATTAATTATACTTGCACGTGTATGGTGTTCGTGTCTATTTTATATTGTGTCTAATGTGCCTAATGTGGTTGAGGGAGGGATTTGTAGTCACTTTCCAATCGGGATCTACATGATGTACCACTCCCCATCATTGCTTGTTTAGCTTAAATATATATGCACATGTACATGTTCATATTATATATAGGCTTGCAAGTACCAAACGTCAACTTCCCTAAGTTGCTAAGGTGAGTGTGCCTTATCACAATAAGTCAATGGTAAGAATAAGGAGATATTGTTTAGGTCCAATCCCACCCATAACCTAATTACTTGTCCTAAGAAGGATGAAATGAACTTGATTGCCTACCATTTTTAAACCTGTGATTTTATCTTTGCTTGTGTTGTTTGATTTTAGTTTTGGTCGATCATGCTTGTATTACCTTTATGTGATTTTGGTTATGTGATTTACTTGGTAAATAATTTAATTATGACTTTTGGATTAATCTTCTAATATTAGAATATTAAATATTATTTGATTAAAAAATAAAATATTAAAATGTGATGACATTTAATTAATTAGAAATTAATTAAATATGTACTTTATTTTAAAACTCTAATTTGAGAAATTGCTAAAATGAATATTAAAGATTTAATATTGATTCAATATAATTATTTAATTAATAATGATTAAATTAGAGTTGCACTCAAATAATGGACTTTAATTATTATTATTAATTAAAATTAAAAAATTTCTTTTAGAAGTGATTTGCATAAATAATTAAGTGGAGAAAAGAAATTAAAATGAATATTTTTATTTAAAAAGGGCTTTAAGTGTGCATGATAGAATTGAACAATTAAAATAGTTATATTTTAATAAAGAAAATGGCTTTTAGAAAATTGAGGAACATAAGCCTTAGTTAGGGTTATGATTCTTTGTAGAGGGTTTGTAGTTCATTTTTTGACAAACTAATTTTGAGAGAACAATTAGGGAATTGAAGTTAAAGAATTGTTGAAAGCCTAAGAGTTTTTGGATTGCATGCATTCAACAGATTGTCCAAAATTTTAGCTCTTAGATTGAGGTAGGGTTTGAGAACTCCTTTGTAAAAATTACTTTTGAATATCTGTCTACCTTGTGTCTACCATGTTTTTGCAATCTATTTGCTTAAATCTATTGAATGAAATATGTATAACAATTCTAATTTGCGATTAGGAAATATAATTTGATTCATGCATTATTTGGAAACAAATGCCAAATGTAAAATATAGGATTATGCTACTGAAAATTAATTTAGAAAAACAAAATTTGAGCAACCATTGAAAATTCAATATTAAATTTTAGAGGAAAATGATTATATCAACTAGGGTTTGAAAGAAATTATTTGAAAATCTTGATAGAACTTCTTATAAAGATTTATCAAACAAAATGTATATTTGCCCCAGATTTAAACATAATTATTGGTTGAATATCTTTTTGAAAAATAGATACATTCAAGATAGAAAACTAAGTATATTACGCTTGCTTGTTTCAAAAGATCATAAACATGTGAAAATAATAATTGCGTTCTTATTATCATTTTAAAAATATATCATCCAATTTTTGGATTTTATTTTAAAATTATATTTTTTATTAGTATTTATTAATTTCAGAAATTAATTAATTTTTATTATCAAAATACTATTTATTGATTTTTAAAATTAAATAAATATTGCTTATTTATTTGTAAGTGGATGTTAGTATTAATGCTTTCTTAAGTTTTGTTAAACTATTAGTTGCATATAAGTGATTATATATTTACTAATGCAAGTGAGAAGCTAATAAATCTATATTTGTGATTATGTTATATTCTAAGAGAAGTTATGGCGAAGTCCACTATGTAATCATCTAGTTTTAAATATTTAGTATTATGAGAGAAATTAAAAATAATTTAATTATAATTATAATTTCAAGTTTGAATTATTTGTAGTTGCACTATGAATTAAAGGAAAGTAAATATTAATATTGGACTTAAATTGAAGTCAAATTAATATTTTAAAAATAAAATTGATATTAATATTTAATCTAACAATATAAATCACTTATGATTTATAATTATTTAAATTAGTAACATGATAATATTGCATGACATTTTATTTGCACAAAAAGATTTGACATTTAAATACTTATTCATTTAAATAAGCATATTAGCTTAACATTTTATGTAAGCGTGTCTATTGTTACTTTATTGCTAAATAAATCCTTATGGCACAATCTAAACACAACTAATGGAGGATCATCCTGGGTGTAAGAGAAATCTTGCATCAACCAAAAATACTTCATTTCAATTGTTTGAACAATGGTTGTCTTAATGCAAAGTTATTGCCTGTGGAGGCTTGCTATTTAGTAATTCAGTCATACAAGCTCAGAATGTCCTAATTTCAGAGGTGGGTGCTCATCTTGGATATATCATCCTACCAGTTGAGGCTCAATGCCATATAATGCGTATTCATGGATTTATTGCATATTTTTGGTGTGTAGTTTTGGTATAAAAACTTAAGGCTCACCATTGAAGGCCTAAATGTGTCCGGATGAGGCCCAAAAACTTGACCGATGGGCGCTTTGCGGACCTAAGCATGTAGATCAGAAATTGAGGATTTCAAAAAGTGGTTACAACAGCCAATCAGAGAAACAGTTTGAGAGTTATGGCCTTCTGAAGTTGAGCTGACCAAAACTTCCAAAATAAATGTCAAAAATGTATTTGGCCAACTGTATATGTATTGTTAGGGTTTGTTAGCCCTAGATATTAAGTTCGAGTGTCTAGAACCTTCTTGGGCCACATAAAATTGCATATTTAAGAAATGTCTAAATATTGTCTTAAGACAACTCTAGGTGATAATTCACAGCTTTTTCTTTTAGATTACTATAATAAAGGTGCCCATGTGGGTTAGTTTATTATAATTCTGAATTCTATAATTCTTCATTTGCAATTTTAATAAAAGACCCATATTTTATTCTCGCAAATTGTTGTTACTTCTTGGTTCTTGTTATGTATTTAAGGTATTAAGGGGAGCACCCTTCATCAATAACAAATGATGGAATTAAACCATATGGCTGAAAACTATGTGTTTCTTATGTTTTGTTCAAAGTCTTGTGATATTTATTTTGTGATGATCTTATGTGACTTGTATAGTTGGTGAAACTATGATGTGCACTAGAGGTTTTTGTAATTTCTTTATGATGATGATTTGACTAGATGTCATGATGTATTTTATGATTCAAATTGAGATTTAGGTTTATGGGTTTTCTCTTTAATGAGCATTTATGTTAACTTGGGTTTTGAGAACCAACTATTACTTTTGAGTTGCTTGTTATGAAACTAATTCTGATCATTATAGTTTGTGAGCTTTGAGGAAGTTGTTTAGGTGTATTTCTGTGGGAGTGGCTTACAATGGGGGATGGGGCCCAAAGTGGTTGCCAATGCAACTCATTATAAATGTTGTAATAAGTGATAACATAGTAATTAAATTATTTAGATATACATTAAAAAGACAAGTTAGAGATATTTCCTTGACCATGCCTTGGGTTCTTATATAGGATAAAGATGGGAATAATATGATACCTAGTGAGATGTATAACTAGTTTTTGTCATTTTCATGAGAGAGTATTCTAGTTTTGTATCTATCACATTGAGGGTCTAGGGTAACTTAATGCTTGAGGGTCTAGGGTATGGTGAGAGACCAGTCTGAGGTAACTCAACTAGTTTGATTATGTGATGACACTCCCTAGGATGCAATCTGAGTCTCCTTCATGGTTTTTATATTTTCCTTTGGTGATCTACTTGTATTTATTATGAGTTGATAGTCATTGTTGGATCTTACTTATTGTGGGTGGTGAATGTTTATTCATGACAATTATTTGTTTGTTGGTTATTATTATTTTAACACTTGGAATTTGATTTTGAAAGTGGTTTCCTTTCAGTCTTGCATATCCTTGATGTATACTTGGTATCTTTTGTTGACTTTGGTATGTAGTGTTCGAATTGGTTGAGTGTCTATTTGACTTTGGTTATCTTTCTTTATCAATATTTTGTGCACCCTTGAGGTAGATTTAACTATTAGGATTCCTTTCCTAGGATTGATCTTATGACTTTATATCTGTATATGGATCATACGTTATCTCTCATGTACGGTGGGAGTGAGAACCAAATTAGGTGACCACACAGTTGGGAGGCGGTGACTTTTTATCATTTGGGTCCCCCATGACACCAATGTTGGATGTTCACTAATGTAGTTGTACCTTTATCTTTCATGTTCTTATCTTGATGATTTCTATTCAGATGTTGTAACTGTGTATTTATGTATCTTGTATTTTTAGATCCTATGTGTAGATGTATTGTATTTGATGTACTTGTAATTATCATTATATACCCTACAACATTTGTAGTAGATTTTGTGCTTAAGACTAAAACTAATTAATAAAAATTTCTTAAACATGACTCAATATGAAGGAACCCTAGAGGAATAGAAAGTATATTTATAATTTCTTATGTGTACTTGATGTGTATGTGTATATTGCTTCTACATTGTTATCTTATATTGCACAATTTATTTATTTTTTTAAAGTGATAAAACATTGTAACATAGTAGGTTAATTTCTCTTGGGTTCCTGAGCAAGGCGTTACACACTGAGATAACTTAGTGCCATAATTTCCATTTGTATTTTTTACTTCAATTTTTTTTCCTTTGCTTATTTTTTGATTTGAGTAGTGTCATTTGAGGGAACTTATACAAATTACGATCTACTTTGGATCTACCATTGTTGGTAATTTGGTCGCGCTAAGTCAATAGGATTTGTCATTAATGAAAATATTATGTCAGGGTAAGATTGTTAGAAGAGAAATTTAAGCTGAATATTTGATATTGCAGAAAATCATCTAAGTACCAAGAATAATTACAAATAGATAGTTTGGTTGGTGAGCTTCACAAGGAGTAGATATAAGGCTATAAATTAGAGGGATGTTAGTATGGACAATATAGATGCTATCGTTAAGACTACTAAACTTATTATTATATTTTGCATAAGATTTGGATGGATTTTCTAATGGCATCTTTAATATTGTAGCAACATAGCATAAGGCAAAATATTGGCAAATTGGTTAAGGAATTGATTTGACTTGTCAAATAAAGAACTTAAGAATATTAGTTTTCCATAAATCATAATAGTAATTATTAGTGTTTCTGGTCTTTGGTGGTGTAAATAATTTTTAATCAACATTTCAAATCATAATTTCTGGTCCATGATCAATATAATAGCTACAAAAAGTGCATGAAAATATGACAAGGTAGGGATGACATCCTAGATGTTAACCCTTAGCTAGTAGAACGAGATATTTAGTTTTGGGTAATGAATGGTTAAGTACAAGGCTGATAGATCAAAAAAATTAGTATAAAGAAAGGGATTATTGTTTAGTAAATTACCAATTATATTGTAATTGCATGATTGTTATGTGTACACTTTATTGATGTTGGTTAGATGTGAATTTTATGGTTAGAGAAGAGAAGAAAGTTGTATGTATGATTGGATGCAAGAAACTACAAAGGACTAATAAGATATTAAAGATATCAATATAGTCAAGTTTTTCTATTTTTCTATACTACTTGAAAAGTTGTACATGATTGTAAAGAGTAGTGAGCTCACCCATTTTTGTAATTTAACTCCTAATAGGGTTGAGGCCTCTAACAAGGTCTAGTCCTCTAACAAGGACAAATACACTATATGTATGAAATAGACTCCTGAAATGGTCAACAACTTTTAGAAGGTACTTTTGATTAGTGGATCATTTTGTGGGTACAATCCCCACTAATTTTTTCCCTTGGTTATGGCTTCCCTAGTTAACAAAATATGGTGTTATGAGCTTGTTTATGGTATAGTTATTATTGATTTTCAGTTTAATCATTTACGCAAGTTAAAGTTTAATATTTGATATCCATATTTGGGCAAAAATTTGTTCAATATTAATTCACCCCGCTTCTTGGCATTCCCTATTTCTAATAAGTGGTATCATAAAATAATTTCTTAGGAGGAGCCTAACAACTTGAGAGTGATCACTTTGGATTCAACACACTTGTAGAAGAACCTTGAAGCAACTCTTGAGGAATTAGATCAAGCTAATGATGAAAGGAATAGATTGAAGATCAGGCTTAGAGATGCACCAAGTTTCATTCAGAAGATAAAAGATCAAATTGAGAATTCAAGATTAAAGAGAAAGGAACCACTTGAATATATCAAGGGTTGTGAATCAACTACCAAGCTTAAGAAAGAGAATGAGATTCTGAGGCATGAACTTAAGATTACAATACTAAAGATTTTTTTGATGACAAATGAGCAAAAAATGGAGACATATTTGAGGTTTGAGACTGCAAACATGAGATCACAACTTACCAAGGTAACATCTTAACTTTAGAGTACTAAATTGAAGTTTTTAGAACTTTAGAAATATAATTTTATAGTGAGAGGAAAACTTGTACAAATGAAGAAACATCTTGAGAAGTTGTATGCAAGTACTAAGAAACTTGATGAGAAGATCATGGCACAAAACCCTGTATGAGACATGACATGGATTGGTTATATTGAAGGAGATTCATAAAAACATTCAAAGATCACGGATGAAAAATAACTTGTACATGAACCTAATTAAACATTTTTTTAAAATGCATAGTTAAATGAAAAATATATATACAACTTGCACAAAGGCACATTTATTTACTGAAGATTTCACAAAATGTATAAGAAGGAATGAAGAAAAGCTAATTCAGATAGCTAGAAAAGTAGAGCAATATAAGTTGAATATTATTGAAGTGGATAAGAGAGTGATCAACATCTTTGACACTCTAGACGTGTTGAAAAGGGACATAAATAAAATAGTGGAAAGATTAAATTTGTTTAGGAACAACTTTACTCCTAAGATAGACTTACCTCATAAAAGTTGAATATTCTATTGGATGAAAATAAGTGATATGAAAAGTTTACACCTATGGACCTTAATGGAGTAGACGTAGCTACATGTAACATATGCACAATTATCCATGTTGGAGAATCAATTAAAAAGACAAATGTCAAGGAGTTTGCAACTCTAAATAGGAACTTTGTAGATTGTATGAATCTCTTAACTAGAAGCACAATTTGAGAACCAAATTTTGACCTATATATAACAATTTTGCCTCACCTTTGTCATTAATGTCAAACAGGAATAGAAATCAGTTAAAAATAATATTTTGAAGTAAAGGATAATGAATTATAAGGTATGTATTTTAAGTATCAATTATATACGTACTAAGGGGGAGAAATCATATATAGAGTTTTAAGCCTACCATAAAAATTTCATTGCTCAAGCATTAGTATCAGAGAAGTTATTGCAGATTTTCGATGGAAAAATTTGCAAAAAAATCTTCAAGCTCACTGTTGGAGGCCTTAGAGTGTTCAGATGGGGTCCACAAACTTGACAGAAGGACACTAGTATCATTCTAAGCCTGTATATTAGAAGATGTCATTTCCAAAAAGTGGTTATAATAGCCAATCGGAGCAATGGTTTGTGAGTTATGGCCTTCAGAAGTTGGACTATCAAAATTTCTAAAATAATTTGTTACAGATGTATTCGGCCAACTCTATATGTATTGTTAGGGTCTATCAGCCCTAGGTATTAAGTTTGTGCATCTAGAACCTTCCCAGGCAGCATAAAATTGCCTATTTAAGAAAGGCCTGAACATTGTCTAGGACAGCTCTGAGTGATAGTTTACAGCTTGTCTTGAAAATTATTGTACTAAAGGTGCCCATGCGGGTTAGCATATTGTACTTATGAATTCTGTTATTCCACATTTGTGGTGCAAATAAGAAGTTCATACTTTGTTCTCGCATTTTCTATTGTTTCTATGTTTTTGTTATGAGTTTATGGTATTAAGGGGAGTGCCCTACATCATTCATAGTGGTTAGAAAGTAACAACATGTTTGATCTATTAAGTAAAACTCACTTTGCATGTAGGGATCTATGTTTAGCTCATAAATTGATTCATTGTTTGGCCTCCATTATCATCTCAATCTTTGATTTTGGAAACCCTTCAAGCAATCTCCCTTCACTTATTCTCAACTCAATTCACCCTTCTCTTAGATTCGACATTCAATAACATCAGCAATAGCTCCAACTCTCTACAACATTGCCTCTCTAGGCATATATTCTCTGCACATTTTGAAAGTTCACCCTTGTACCTCCTTAAATAGGTAATTCTAATCTTTTGTCACTCAAGCATCACCATACATCTTAGTTTTTATGATTTGATCCATCAAATCCATTGTATATGTTCATCACTTTTTTTTTCTCTTCTTTTCTAGAAACTTCTCTTGGAATCCATCTCTTATGTTGTTTATCTAATCCTCTCCTAGAATTAAATGATCCAATTTGTCAATCCTAATCTTCAACACATTTTCCATATCCCAAGAAATCAATTTATTCAACTAAAAATTATGATTCCTCACAAACAGTTAAAATGTTGTTCCTTGGCCAACACTAAGTTCTTACACTTGGTCATCAGTAGGTTACTTGGTCATTATTAAACTTCTTACTTGGCACATACATTGTCACTCGGTCGATACTGATGATCGATCAACACTAATTTTTCTCGGCACTTACTGTGGCTTGGTTGACACTAGCATCACTTGGCATGTACATCAAAATTATTTAGTCTTCTATTATTTTACTTGGTCACGTCTGTGTATTTGATCTATCTTTGCTTACACTTTCAAGACTTGAACGTTATTGTCTTCTCCACAACATGATTTAAACAATCAATTTATGTTGTCAAAGTCCAACTACTCAAATGTCCATTTGTAGGTTCATTCTTCATAATTCAACCTATCCTCTAGATTCTTTTGTTATGAACAATTTCTGAAATCCTCTTCATCAATCGATAGATATGACACTTAGATCAAATAGAAAATTGTCTTATCAATAGATTTGACATCAACGACAACATAACAATTATTCTAATTGTAGTTTCTAACAATCTTCCTCTTTGCCATTGATGGAAACACCTCTTAAATATTGTAGGAATACTTTAAGTTACCATACAATAAAAAACTTGTACATTCTCGAGAAACACCCTCAATATATCATATATTCATAATATCCTTAGGTTCATTTTGATTCATATATGTGGTCTAGCAACACCTCAAGTAAATCTTATGAACTCCCTCTTACTTAGCATGTCTATGCCAACTTTCACTTTCTTCTTTATCTATAACTCACTAATAATCTCTCCCTCTTGATTTCTCCATCTTCATGGTAACTTAGATAATCTCTCCCTCTTGATGTCTTAGATATTCTCTCCCTCTTTATATTTTAGATATTATCTCCCTCTTTGACAACAATGCCAAAGACACTCACTATTTCATGCATCTTTATCATGTAGATACCTTCATGTCAATTCTGAATTCTTCATTTGTCATCTTCATATGACTAGTCCATTATTCTATCCTTCTTTTGTACTACTACCTTAGGCAGCTCCTAAAGTAGAACTATCTGCATCAATGTGTAAGATAGTCTGATCAACACCTTTGATGCAATGTTTTAATTTTTCTTAAGTATCTTTGTCTAGGGGAATCACCCCCAGTTTACCTCTAAGATATTCATGAGAATCCTTAGGTAAAGCTTTAGTGAGTATATCAATTATTTTCTCTTTTGTGTTTACATACTCTAATTTCACTTCTTTGTCTTGAACTAGCTCTCTCACATTATGATATTTGATAGCAATGTGCTTTTTATTTGTGTGCATAACAAGGTTCTTTGATATGTTAATAGCACTTGTGTTATCACAATAGATAACCACTAGATCAATAATTTCTTCCTTCATATCTTTCAACAATTACTTGAGCCATATGATATTTGAACAATTCACTACTGCTGCCACATGCTCAACTTCGGTTGTTGATTGGGAAATGCAGTTCTTCTTCTTGCTTGTCCATGAAATTAGTCTCTTTCCTAAAAATAATTCACCACCACTTGTGCTCTTCCTATCATCAACATTTCATGCCCAATCAGATTCAGTGAATACCTTCAATTCAAATCTATCATTCTTCTTGTAATACAATCTAGTCATATGTTCCTTTCAGATAGATTTGTATTCTTTTCACTGCCATCATGTGGTTTTCTTTAGGATATGCTGCAAATCTAGCAACTATCCCAACTATTAATGCAATATCTTGTCTGTTGTAAACAACACATTGTAGTTTACCAATCATTGATTTCCATTGTGTTTGGTTCACATCAATAGAATCATCATTCTTAGATAGTTTGTACAATAACTATAGGTGTACTCACTAGTTTTGAATCCTCCATTCCAAAAGTTTTTGGTATCTCCTTGATATATTTGGATTGATTAATGAAGATACATTGCTTCATTTGATATACTTGTATGCCAACAAAAGAATTTGATCTCACCAAACATTGACATTTCAAATTCCTTCTTCATTTCATCAAAAAATAATTTGCATAATGCTTCCTTACCTCCAAATACGATATCATCAACAAAAATTTCAAATAATAATACCCCATGGTTCTTACCAATTTTCAAATGCAAATTGGTGTTATCATTTGTTATTCCAAAATCAATCTTCACCAAATAGTTATACATTATTTCATACCATGCTCTAGGGGCTTGTTTCAAACCATATAAATTTTTTTGCAGCTTACAAACCATATTCTTCTTGCTAGGATCTACAAATCCTTCGGGTTCTTCTATGTATACTTCTTCTTCAAGTATCCAATTTAGAAATGTATTTTTGACATCCATTTGATATACCTTAAATCTTTTATAAGCAAAATGTGAAAGAAGTGTTTTAACTCCTTCTAGTCTTGCTACAGGGGAAAATGTTTCCCCATAGACAACACCTTCCTCTTGTGCATATCCTTTGCATACCGATCTTTCCTTGTTCCTTATGACCTCAACTTTTTCATTCAGCTTATTCTTGAATACCCACTTTGTTCTAATAACATTTTTGTCTTTAGGTCTAGGTACTAGGGACCATGTTCTGTTCTTTTCAATGTATTCAATTTATTCATTCATTGCTTGTATCTAGTCTTCATTCTCCAATCTGTCTTTCACAGATTTGGGCTCAAACTCACAAAGTAAGCATGTATGACTTTTGAGTATTTTCCTTGTCATAACACTAGACTCTTTATCTCCAATGATTTGTACAAGTGCATAATGTCTTCTCACATATTTTGTTAACACAAGCTCTTTTCTTCTTTGTTCTTCAATAGGTTCATCTTGAAAAATAATTTCAATCTCATTATGCCTCTCTTGTTCAAGTTATAGTTCATGTTCTACACATTTGGCATTGCCTTCCTAATGTTCAGCTTCCTTTGTTTGTGACTCGATAGCATTTCCTTGTTTCTCAGCATTTCCACTCTATTGGGGATCTACAACCTTTTTTTCTTCTTCAGGTGGAGTGCTTGAAGCACTATCATTCACATATATGAATGAATTGTAGTCTTTAGATTATGTCTTCCATTCAACTTAATTTTTCTTCGTATATTCATCAACTTTCACATTTGCACTTTCCACAGCATTTTTAGTGTTAGAGTTCAAACACTTATAAGATTTTCTCTTAATGGAATATCCTAAGAGTATACCTTCATTTCCATTTCTATTATCTTTAAGAATGTAACATTTTCTTCCAAAAAAGTTGAAATATTTCACATTATGTGCATATCCATACCATAATTCAAAAGGTGTAATATTTATACCTTTATTGACTTGCATTTTGTTCAGAGTTTAAATAGTTGTACTTACAACTTCTCTCTAGTATTTCTATGACACATTTCTCTCTATCATCAATGTTCTAGCACATTCCATAATTGATATATTCTATCTTTCAGCTATTCCATTATGAGGAGGGGTCCTAGGTGAGGACATCTGTCCTTTGATTGCTTTGTCATTGTAGAATATGTTGAACTCATTGGAAATGAATTCACCACCTCTATTAGATCTCAAGCATTTCATACTTTTCCATGTCTCATTTTCAAATTTGACCAAATATCACTTAAATAATTAAAAGGTATCAATTTTTTCATTAAGAAACATCACAATCATCCTTCTAGAATAGTCATCAACAAATAGAATGAAATATTTGTCTCCACAATAGCTTTGAACACCAATGGGTCCACATAAGTCAATATGAACCAATTCCAATATATCATTAGATGAGTATGTTTCGCTCTTGAAACTAGACTTTATCGTTTTTCCCAATTGACATTGTTTACACGTAGCATTTTTAGGTTTCTTTAGTTTTGGAAAACCTTTAACTTTCCTCATTTCCTAATGTTGAACAAATTGTCAAAATTTACATCACATAACCTCTTGTATCATAACCAAATATATTCATGTTGTGCAAATAGACATGTCTCATTAGATAAATCTATATAGAATAAGTTACCTCTTATTTGATCACCACTTCCAATCAGTTTATCATCAGCATCAAATATTTTTTCCTTTATATGATGGAATTCAACTCTATACCCAATTTGTATAACTATGAAACACTCAACAAATTATAGTTAAGTCCTTCTCCCAATAAACAGTGTCACATTTAATCATATCAGTTAGTTGAATTGACCCTTCATTTTCACAAGACATGGAAAATCATTACCAAATTTAACACAACCACCCTTATATGGTCCAGTGTCCTCAAATTTACTTCTATCACTAGTCATGTGATTAGAAGAACCACTATCAATTATCTATCTATCACTTTTATTTACATAAGATATTAAAGAAGTTTTCTCATCTTCATGAGAATCTTCTTTCATAGCAACATAGACTACCTCTTCATCATTACTTTCATATTCAGTATCAATTTCTTCTTCAATAATATAACAATATTTTTTACCTTTGTCCTTGTAGTCCTTATTCTTCTTCAAGTCTCGGTCATCTCTTCTTCCTTTGTACTTTCTCTCCTTTCTTTCATTCTTGTCTTCTTTGTTAGGACATCTAGCAGCAATATGACCAACTTTATTGCATGAAAAATAGATTATGGGAAGTTTATCTTTGTATTTTCCTTTGCATCTTCCTATTCTCCTAGCTATCAGTGCTTAAGTTCATCAAGTTCATCATCAAAAGTATCACTTTCACTTTTTACATGTTTTCCTTTTCCTTTATTGCTAAGAACTAGTTGTGATTTAAAAACATATTCAATAGTAGCAGGAGTGTAATTATCAAAATTAGACATCTCAAAAGCAGTAAGTCTACCAATTACACTTTCTAGTTTTAGGTCATTACCTAGTGTACATCTCAATTCTTGTATTGTAGAAACCCTAATTGCATAGATAGGAAGCAGAGTTCTCAATACCTTACTTATTATTGTTTCATCCTCAATCTTTCCATTGGCACCTTGAATAGCATTGATAACCTCTTTGATTCTTGTGTAGTACTAAACTATGTTCTCACCTTCTATCATTCTCATTTCATCAAACTTACCTCTTAAAATTTTTGACTTGGCTCTTAAGACATTATCATCACCTCCATAGATGGTCTTCAATTTATCCCACATTTCCTTTGAATTCTCACACTATTTTATTTCATCAAAATCAGCATGGCTTAGGGTTAAAGCAATCTCCAACATTAATTCATTATGTTCTTTCTTCTTTTTCAGTTGTTGAGTAGTCAAACGAACAGTTGTTATTTTCACATATGCATTCTGTAGAAAATCCAATGAAGCATCACCAATACTAGCTATGTGTAACCTCATCAACATTTTTCATGCAAGAAAATTCTCTTTTTTCAACTTTGGTACCTCGCTTTTGTATACCAAGATCTTTATTTTTTAGTACCTTCAAACTTCTCTCTACAAGCACCAATGGTCTAGTACCAATTGTTAGAATATTTAGAATAACTGAGAGGGGGGGTGAATCAGTTATCCAAAGTCCAAATGTACCAATTGAACAAACAAACACTTAAACATTTTCAATTTTTATCATTCCATTGCTCGGTCTCTACTATAAACTATCAATAACATTAACAAGTTGTCCACTGTTTTAAAATAAAGGCCTTGTAGAATGTAAACAGTAATCAATAAAACATCATAATAACATCCACACAAGTTTAACATTAGGATTTAACATGGAAACCCAATTTGGGAATAATCAACCAGCAACATGTCACCAATTTTCACTCTTCTGAAATGAGTTCTGTTAGGAGTCAAGCTTGTTAAAGGTTACAAAACACATTGGTAAATGTGACCTTGTTAAAGGATTTAATCATCCTATTAGGAGTGGCTTTGTTAGAGGGCTTTAGAATATTCCATTAGATTGTCACCCTGTTAAAGGATTTATATAGACTGTTAAGTCACTTTGACTACTAGGTCAACCTTGATTAAAGGATTTCAAAAATTGTTCACAATGGTAAGAAAGTAACAACATGTTTGATATGTTAAGTATTTTATGCACAAAACCTAACCTGTTGGGAGCAAGAGTAAACAAGCACACATTAGTTGCATGGGTATATCAAATATTTAAAATAAAACAAAACACAACTAATGCTATGCTTGAGTTTTACAACTCAATGTAGCCAAAAAGAAAAGTCCTCATGCAACCTCAAAGCAGCTCAACAAAGGCACCCATGAGAGGCCCTGTTGGTGTGCTTTAGATTGGAGGAATGTGGTGTGCTCTCCCAAAACACAACTATGGAATCCCTTGATAAAAATGCAACATGAAATAATATGATCCTAAAACTAAATGAGTGGAGAAACCTTGAAGAAATGACTATAAGTGAGCCAATTCTCAAAGAATTCTAGGATGTGAGATGGAAAATGCAAAGAACTAAACTAAAAATGACAATCCAACATGAGATGCAAGCATAACTACAAGAAATCTAACATCTACCAAAGGTTAGTAGCAAATATGCAAATCACAACTAAAAGCTCTAACAACAAACTAGCATGATAACAATGCATATGAGGGAGATCGAAAATGCTTGAGACAAGGCCTCTATTTATAGGCTTGAGAGAGGACTTGATGAGGTGGCATCTATGTGGCATCCACATAGGTGCCACAAGGGAGACATGGAGACAAGTCATGCAAAGGTCAACATTCAAAATTTGCTCACACGTGTGTGAACAAACTTGAAGGAAGGAGTGGGGGACAAAGGTGTAAGAGGTGTGGAACGCATGAGAGGTGTGAGAAGTGTGAGGGTCCCTCACACATGTGTGAGCACACACTTAGGGACTAAAAGGGGTTTAGCAAGGTGTTTAGAAAAATAAGTGGGATTAAGTGGTGGGTAGGCTTAGAAGGATGAAAGTGATGGGTGTGGACTAGGTTTTAGGATAGGTTTAAGACTAAATTAAATGGGATTTAATTTAATCATAGGTTTAGAGATTTTAATGGAAATGGAGGGAATTAAATAAATGAGATTTATTTAAAAGGGGATTTATGGGGGATCATGCATTAAATAAATTTAATACATATGGGATGGAAGTATTTAAATTAAATTTAAATACATTAGGAAAGTGAACCTATTTAATTAAATAAGTAGAAGAATGTGACAAATATAATTAATTAGTAAATAATTAATTATAATGTCGAGGGAAATATTAAATAATTTAATATAGCGTTTAGAACAATTTTAAGTGTCTACAAGTACAACTCACTTTGCATGTACAGATCTCTAGTCAACTCATGAATTGATTCACTATATGGCCTCCATTTTCATCTCAATATCTGATTCACTTGGCAACCCTTCAAGTAATCTCTCTTCACTTCTTCTCAACTCAATTCAACCTTTTGCTTAGATTTACCAGTCAATAACATCAACAATAGCTCTAGCTCTCTAGAACATCACCTCTCTAGGCATATACTATGTGCACATTTTTAAAGTTCACCCTTGTACCTCCTTAAATAGGTAATTGTGACCCTTTTGTTGCTTAACCACCATCGTAGATCTTAGGTCTTATGATTTGATCCATCAAATACATTGTATATGTTCAACATTTTGTTTTTCTCTTCTTTTCTAGAAACCTCTCTTGGAATCCATCTCTTAGGCCATTTACCTAATCATCTCCTAGAATTAAATGATCCAACTCATCAATCCTTATCTTAAACATGCTTTTCATATCCCAAGAAATCAATTTAGTCAGTTGGAAATTATGATTCCTCGCAAACAAATAAAATATTATTCCTCAGCCAACACTAAGTTATGACACTCGATCATCACTAGGTTACTTGGTCATTGTTAAACTTCTTCTTGGCACATACACTGTCACTCGGTTGATACCAATCATTAGTCAACACTAAATTTGCTCGACACTTATGGTGGCTCGATTGACACTAGCATTACTTGGCATGTACATCAAAATTCTTTAGTCTTCTACTCTTGTTGGATCAAGCCTATGCATTTGATCTATCTTTGCTCACACTTTCAAGAATTGAACATTACTATCTTCTCCTCTTGCAACATGATTTAAACAATCAATTTATTTTGTCAAAGTTCAACTAATCAAATGTTCATTTGTAGATTATTTCTTCATAACTCAACCTGTCATCTATATTTGTTTGTTATGAACAACTTCTCAAATCATCTTCATCAATTAATAGATATGACACTTAGATCATATAGCAAACTGTCTTATCAATAGATTTGACATCAATGACAACATAACAATTGTTCCAATTATAGTTTCCAACATATATATGTATATGCACATATACATACATATATGTGTGTTACATACATAATTATTCTTGCAATCATGATTGACAAAAGGGGATCTCTTTTATCTTCTAAAAGAGTGAGGTGTTCCAAAATGTAAAGTTTATGCTACATCACCGGAATTGAATAATGGGTAGACAATTATTGTGCATGCCAGCATGATGGAAGATTCCTTGACAACATCAATAGCCCAAAGGAATTCATCATCTGAGGTAGCTCTCAATTCATGGGGAATATGAGAAGATGTTAGGAAGGTTATCATATTGATTTCTAAATCAGTTAAGGAAGATTTTGACCATCTCTAGGGAAGTTTTGTTTCAATATGCCTAGGACTATAGAAAATAATTTTGCATTTTTTGGCCTAGTTTGTAGGTTCAGTAGTTCAATTATCCATGGAGATTTGTGAGCTCACCATGTTATGTCCCCGTCTTTTATTTAATTAATTTAATTAATTACTGTATTACAAGGGAGAAGCTTCTAGGGTGTGTATTAATTATTGGAAAGGGGGAAGCCTCTAGTAATTTAATTTTCTAGAATCATAATTAATTATTGTATTGCAAGGAAGGAGTTTCTAGAGAGTACATTAATTATTCGAAGGGGGAAGCTTCTAACACTTACAATTAATTAATATCTGGTTTCCTTCTAGAAGGGGGTAGGGAAAGTATAAATAGAGGTCGTAGCCTCATTATTTAGCATCGGATGAGTGTGAATTGCATTTGATAAAAGCTTGGGGGTGTGAGTTAGAGATTTGGTCTTGCCATTAGAGGACGTTCATCCTCTCTGGTAACATTTTAGATGTCATTCCCTTGGGGTTTGACCTTTGGAATACATTGCCATGTATTTGATTTTATCATCTTGAGAACTAATAATATTTCAGTAGCAGTTCAATCTTCAATTTACATAAATTCCTTCTTGCTCATGTTATGTGGATTGAAACCTATGCAAAGACATTAAAATCGCTTTCAGCAATTGGTTCAATTCTTGGGCATTTCCAAGGTGCCCATTACAGTGGTATCAAAGCTATAAGTCCTACCATCCTATGGAGATCTTTAGCATCTATGTTTGACCATGCGACAAGGGCTTTATAATTTTTACAATACCAAAGCAAGAAAAAGAAGGAGTTCAAACTTGCAAAACGAACAAGGTAGTTCATCTGTGCAAATGGACATACAATCCAGTCATACAAATTTAAAGGAGATATTCTTTGAACAAGACAGCACTATGGGTGACCAAGATGATAGGAATATTGGTCCAGATCAGGAAAATGTAATGTTTAGGTTACTGGATACATTAGAGGAGGTTGATAGTGTTGTTTATGGATGGACTCTCAGAACCCTTACGAGGTTGGGTCAAGGGCATGACCCAACTACGTTGCTAGAGACCACTAAAAAGGCTCATGACTTAGCACCATCTTTATTAAGGAGCAGATTTCAGTACAAGGATTCTTATATGAAAAAGGACAAGGAGAAGGACAAAAAAACTTTTCACAAGGATGCTTATCCAAAAAGAGATAAGTTGGATAATGACACCTTGAATGATTTAAGAAAGAAGAAGTTATGTTTTCATTACAGAGAGCCTTGGGATTTATCTCACAAGTGTCCTCTCAAGGCTAAGGAAAATCAAATGGAGTATTTCTCAGCAGAAGAGTCACAGTCAAAGAGGGAGGATTAACACTCTAATTCAAACAAGGAAAGCACTACAGAGGAGAGAAACATTCTTGAGGATGAGAAGTCATTAGCATGATTAACAGGGGCTCAGAAGGCAATCACATTTAAGGTCAAGGGTACTATCCAAGGGCAAAAAGTGATCTCACTCATTGATACTAGGGCTACACATAATTTTATAGATGCACAATTGGTAGCCAAGAGAGGTCTACAGATTCAGGAGCACCACAGATTTAGAGTTATGGTAGCTAATGGTGACAAACTATTATGCGCTCGAAAGATATCTAATCTTCACATCAGGTTTGGAGATGGCAATGAGTTGGAAGATGAGTTCTATGTGGTAGACATGGGAGACTATGATGTCATCCTCAGCATGATATGGATGGCCTCACTAGTAGAGTTCACACTTAACCTAGCAAAATTGGAGATGAGGTTTTAGCATGAGGGAAGAACTGTTGTACTTAGAGGACTTTCAGATGGGAGTTGTAGAGTAGTTTTCCTGAGGAGAATGCAGAAATTTTTTTGGCATAATAAACTAGAGTGGGCAGTAGAATGTTTCACTATGCCAACTTCACAAGAGCCATAGGTGAAGATTCATCCACCAGATATCCAAGAGATACTTGACAGGCACACTAACGTATTTGGCCAGATTCCACATGGGGTTCCTCCTTAAAGGGGGATAAAGCATGTTATTGAGCTCGAGGAGGGAGCCAAACAAGTCATGATTACTCCTTATCATCATTCTAAGAAACATAAGGATGAGATAAAGAAGGAAATTAAGGAGTCGTTGGAAATAGGGCATATTAGGCCTAGTAAGAGCCCCTTTGCTTCAGCAATAGTGTTGGTAAAGAAGAAGGATGGGACGATGTGCATGTGAATCGATTACAGGGCATTAAATAAGAAGACCATTAAGAATAGATATCTCATCCCACGAATAGATGAGTTGATTGATGAGTTACATGGTGCATGCTTTTTTACAAAGATTGATCTATGGTCAGGGTATCATCAGATCAGGATGAGGGAGGAGGACATTGAGAAGACAACTTTTCTATGTCACTATGGCCACTTCAATTTTTTGGTTATGCCATTTGGGCTAACCAATGCCCTTGCTACATTCCAGAGTTGCATGAATCAAGTATTCAGGGAGCAGCTTAGGAGATTTGTCTTGATTTTCTTTGATGAAATTTTAGTCTTTAGTAAGACTTGGGAGGAGCATTTACAACATCTTGGGATGGTGTTGTCCACTTTGGAGAAAGATTCATTGTATGCTGAAGGAATCTAAGTGCGAGTTTGGGATGACTGAGCTACTATACCTTGGGCATATCATCAGCGCAGATGGAGTTCGAGAAGATCTTGAAAAGGTTAAGGCTATTGTTGATTGGTCTACTCCTATGAATCTTACACAACTTAAGGGATTCCTTGGTCTTTGCAAATTTTACAGGAGATTTGTTAAGGGATTTTCATAGATTGTTGCACCCTTGATAGACCTTACCAGGAAAGGGGCCTTCACATGGATAGAGGCAGCTCAGAGAAGCTTCGATCATTTCAAGAAGGTGAAGTCATCATGTCCAGTACTAGCTCTACTAGATTTCAGAAAGACATTTGAGCTTCATTGTGATGCATCAGGAGATGGGATTGGGGTGGTCTTGATGTCGGAGAAGCATCCCATTGGTTTTGAGAGTAGGAAGCTCCATGGAGTGGAGAGGAGCTATTCCATCTATGATCGGGAGATGTTGGCTATAATGCATGCATTGGCTAAGTTTTGGTCCTACCTAGTTGGGGGAAAGTTTGTTATCAAAACCAATCACAATAGCATCAATACTTCATGAGCCAATGTGATTTGAATGATAGACAACATAAGTGGATTAAGAAGTTAGACGCCTATGACTTTGACATTGAGTTTGTCAAAGGTAAGAAGAATGTGGTGGCAGATGCTTTATCCAAGAGACCTCATATTTATGCTCTAGCTGAGATTACAGGAGATTGGAGAAATAAGATCATAGAAGAGTGTGAGAGGGACACTTAGGCTTCTAGAGTAATTGCAAGCACCATACATGATGATTTTTATGTGGTGATGGACAGATTGATTAAGTTCCAAGGTAGGATATATTTGATTCCTTCATCACAGTTTAGGGAAGTAATACTAAAGACATTCCACGATGCACCTACAATTGGACATCTAGGGATCTTTAAGACCTACAGGCAGATCCATGAGCAGTTCACATGTAAAGGGCTCAAAGATGATGTTCAAAAGCATGTCAGAGAATGTGTAGTTTGTCAGTAGAATAAGAGAGAACACACATATCTTGCAGGGTTGTTACAACCTTTGCCCAATTCAGACAGGAAATGGGAAAGTATCTCTATGGACTTCATCACCGGGTTACCACAAGTACAGGGGAAATATTGCATCTATTTGATTTTTGACTGGCTAATGAAGTATGCTCACTTCTTTGCTATTCCATCCACTTACACAACATCACAAGTGGTCGATCTTTTCTTCAAAGAGATATTTAGGTTACATGAGCTACCTAGTTTTATTGTCAATGATCAAGATAGTAAATTTATGAGTACTTTTTGGCAGGAATTGTTTAGGTTGTGTGGTACAGATCTTAAACCTAGCACTAGTTATCATCCACAAACACATGGGAAAACAGAGATTGTGAATAAATGGGTGGAAGGATATCTGAGGAACTATGTGATTGCACAACAAAGGGCTTGGGTCAAATGGCTACATATGGGAGAGTACTGTTATAACATCACTTATCATATGTCCATCAAAATGACTCCATTCATAGCATTGTATGGTTATGAAGCACCTAGTTTTATGGATCTAGTTTTGGGAGATAGTAGAGTGCCCAAAGAAAAACACTTCTTGTAGGATAGTCAGGATATTTTGAGGGTGCTCAAGGAGAATATATAGCAAGCCCAAAATCAACAAAAATTGCATGTTGGCCAGTACCGGATAGAGCGCAACTTTGACGTTGGGGATATGGTTTACCTAAGGCTACAACCATACAAATAGTCATCACTCAAGAAAAGTGGAGCAAAGAAGTCGAAGCCTAGGTTTTATGGCCCCTACAGAGTGATTTGCAAGGTGGGCAAGGTTGCTTATGAGATTGAGCTTCTAGAGGGCAGTCAGGTGCATAATGTGTTTCATGTGTCAAGGCTTAAGAAAGCCATCAATCAGAGAGTTGTGCCTTCAGCAGAATTGCCACCATTAGATGAAGAGGGAAAGCTTGTATTGATTTTTGAGGCCATTCTGGATACTAGGGAGGTGATTAAAGAATATTTAGTCAAATGGAGATATCTGCCAAAGGATGATGCTATTTGGGAAAGTGCACAGGTGCTACAGCAAACAGGACTAAGATTGCTTGAGGACAAGCAATTTCAAGGAGGGCGGATTGTAATGTCCCCATCTTTTAATTAATTAATTATTGTATTACAAGGGAGAAGCTTCTAGAGTGTGTATTAATTATTGGTGTAAGAAACGATTAAATAGAGCAAGGAAAGAAAATAATCCAAGTAAGTTAAGTGTGAAATAATATTACTATGAGATAAGCAAAATCCAAGAGCATACACCAAGATAGTTCAACAATGGAGACAAGAATTTAAAAGGGGAAAGCAAAGAAAACCCCTTGTGATTATTATGAATGAAAGAAAATGCCTAGAGAGAGAGTGAGAGAGAGCGAGAGTGCTGGAGCAAAATAGCTCAATACAATAACATCAAAGTGATGTGTAAAGAAGAAAGAGAAAGGAGCGTCTCTTTTAAAGAGATGAGAAAGGAGTTGCATGTGTTCGCACGTGTAACTCCCATTTCTATATATGCCACATTCATAATAGGTGTGTGCAAAGTGTCAAGATCCTCTTAAGGAGGATAAACTAAATTCCTTAATAAAGGAATTATAAAAATGAGTTGTCCTCACATGTGGACTAAAGGACAAGTAAATGACATGTCCTCCACAAGTGTACAATAGGACAAACTACATTTAAGGAACCTTGGAATATCCCAATTAAATATAGCCAAGGGAAGATTTATACGGAGTTTCCCTCCATTTGATTCTATATGCTCTACCTTGAAGGTTGATATTTATGGAGTTTCCCTCCATGTTGTTCCATTTTAGTCCTCAATGAAGAGGATGTTATTATTGGAGTTTTCCCTCCAAATTTAGATGGCTTGATCCAATTTGAAGGTAATATGTTGTTAAATCCTCATAATCCATTCCTTTTAGTGTCCTATCAAAAAATCATGATAATACTAATTTGATCGACATGTCTCTCCTTATACTTTATTTTCATATATTAATGTGACAATGATCTACATACTTTATTGCTTAGATCATGAGTCGTGCATGTTATGGAGGGACGCCCCCATTAACTTGGAATGGCACTTTGATTGTCACAATGTAGAGGGGTAGGTGCTTGTTGAGGTAGACCCAAATCTTCAAGAATTCTTCTAAGCCATAAGGCTTCCTTAGCTACATTAATACAACCTTTGTATTCAGCTTTAGTTGAGCAAAGAGAAATAGAGTGTTTTTTTTTACTTTTGCAAGAAATTGCACCTGAACCAACAAAGAAACAATAGCCACAAGTGGATTTCCCATCATTGGGATCTCCACCTAGATCGGAATCAGTATAGCCTTGTAAAATAAATGTAGAATTGGCATCATAAATAATCCCATATTAATAGTTCCTTTAATGTACCTTAAGATTCTTTTAGCAACTTTAAAATGTGTTTGTTGAGGTTTAGACATAAATCTGGAAACTAAACCAACACTATAAGCAATATCAGGTATAGTAATAGTTAAATAATTTAAACTTCCTACCAATTGTCTATACAAAGTTTCATCAACAAAAGGAGTATTCATATTGGCCATCAATTAAGTTCCTAATTCACATGGAATTGAAACATGGTTAGAATCATTCATCTTAAATTTTTCTAAAAGGTCATGAGCATACTTGCTTTGAGAAAGAAAGATACCCTTAGGAGTTTGCCAAATTTTCATACCTAAAAAGTAATGTAAAATACCTAAATCGGTCATCTGGAGTTTATGTTTAAGTTGAAACTTAATATTCGAAATCAAAGCATCTGAACTCAAATTGAGAATTAGATCATCCACATAAATAATAAAAATGATAATATTATCTTGAGTATGTTTAATATATAAGTTAGGATCATTCTGACTTCTAGAAAAGCCTTGAGAAATAAAGAATGAATTAATATTAGAATACCATTCTCTAGGTGATTGTTTGAGATCATAAATAGATTTTTTTAATTTGCAAACTAGATTTTCACTACCTTTCTTAACAAATCCAAGGGGTTGAGCCATATAGATTTCTTCATGTAAATCACATTTAAGAAGGCACTTTTAACATCCATTTGGTGAATGGGCCAATTCATTTTAGATGCTAAAGCAAGAACTAATTTGATAGTAGGCATCTTAGCAACAGGGGCAAAAGTTTCATTATAATCTAATCCTTCAATTTGTGAAAAACCTCTAACAACTAATCTAGCCTTAAATTTACTAATTTCATTAATAGCATTCAATTTTGTTTTGTATAACCATTTACATGAAACTATATTCTTGCCATGAGGTAAGTTGACTAAGTCCCAAGTTTGATTAGCAATTAAAGAGTCATATTCCTTTTTCATGGCCTTTTGCCAATGAGGTTGAGAGTTAGCTTGATCAAAAGAATTAGGATCATTAGAATTCATAATAGTAGTCATCAAAGCATAATTGCAATAATTAATCCTTCTAGCTTTAATTCCATTGAATCTAGTAATATAGTCATCACTTTCATTAATTAAGCCTTGAGCCCATTTAAGTTTACATTTAGTAGTAATGAAATCATCACTAGAGGAAGAATCATTATCAATAAAAGCATCATTAATAGCTATTTGAATATCATTACTGGTAGAAGCAGAGATAATAGGTGGAGCTTGAGTTGTAGGGTTAAGAGGAGGAGTAGGGTTAAGAGAAGGAGGTTGGTCCTCCACTAGCACAATTTTAGTGCCACTGAATTCTGCATCATGTGTAGTAGAACAGTCATGGACACCATTTTCTGCAATGCAAACATCTCTTGCAACTTGAACTTTGTTAGTAGCAGAATCATAAACACGATAACCCTTAGTGTTTTCATCATAACCAACAAAAATATAAGAAGACTTAGCATTTAATTTATGTCTTTTCTGTTTAGGAGTATGAACATAAGCAACAGATCCAAAAATCCACAAATGATGTAAATCAGGTTTCCTCCCAGACCAAGCCTCTTCTGGAGTAATATCCTTGAGAGCTTTGGTAGGAGTCCTATTAAGAAGATAAGTTGCACAAAACATGGCTTCAGCCCAAAATTTATAATGCAAATTCTTAGCATGTAACATGCATCTAGCCATTTCAACAATGGTTTGAAAATAAGAGTGAAAAAGATTATTTACATATTGATTTCCATTATCAGTTCTGGGAATTTTAAGTTTAAAACTAGATTGCCTTTCAACACATAATTGAAATTCAATGAATATATCAAGAACTTGATCCTTGCTATGCAAAAAATAGATCCAAGTTCGTCTAGAAAAATCATCAACAAAGGTAAGTGCATACCGAGAACCTTGGATGGAGTTATTCTCCATGGGGCCCAAAAGGTCACTATGGACAAGGTGCAACTTATGAGTTGTCCACCATGATTTACTGCTTGGAAAGGGCTCCCTATGCATCTTACCACTCATACAACTAGTGCAAGCAATCTTAGAAGGAATAATATGAGGCAAACCATCAACCATAGTGCTTTTTTGCATTAAAGTAATATAATCTAAATTTAAATGGCCAAGTCTTTCATGCTATATATGGAAATCAATGGAAGTATGTAAAGAATATCGTGAACTAGCAAATTCGTGGAATTTAAATAAATTGTCATTATCCATTTTAGCATGAGCAATCACTTGTTTAGTTTGAGGGTCAATCACATAACACATATCTTTATAGAATTCAACTTTATAGTCCTGACATAACTTTGCAATAGAAAGAAGATTAGTTTTCAGATCAGGTACATACACTACATCATGCAGTTTACCATTAGGAATAGTTACATCACCTAAACCTTCAACTTTACAAGTCTAATTATTAGCTAACTGAATAGGAATATTAGCAATGTCAAGTTGCAGAGAGTTAAAATTTTCCTTATGAGAAGTGACATGTTGTGATGCACCATTGTCAACAATCCATTCTAAAGGTCTACAAAAATTATAGCTACAAGTAAAAGCATGACAAGAATTAGAACCATTAGAGTTACCTTTTTTATGATTTGATTTTTTATGATGGTTACTGTTGTTCATAGGTTTTTTATCATTTTGCTTTTTAAAACAGTTATTGACAACATGACCATCTTTGCCACAATAAGAACAATGAGGCTTGGAATTTGAATGATTCCTTTGATTATTATTATTATTATTATTACGATTGTGATTACGATGATTGTTATGGTTATTGTTATTATTGTTATGTTTGACATTAGATTTATTATTGGAATTATTAGAATTACTATTATAGTGATTTTGATTATTATGATGATGATTATTATTATTTGAACGAAAGTTATTACTATTTGAATTTTGAGACATAAATGCATTTTCAGTTGATTTTAGAGTACCAAACTGAATTAGCTTAGCTTCTTCCTGTCATAATAGATTTTGAAAAATAACATAAGTTAATTGAGTAGTTAAAGTAGGAATAGCAAGTTGTACATGAATATTAGTTATAAACTGTTGAAACTATCTAGGAAGACACTTTTTAAGAATAATATGAATTAACTGAATGTCAACTAAGTTAACACCTAAACTAACTAGATGACTTTTAATAGCATCAAATTTTAACAGGAATTCATCCATGATCTTAAAATCTGTATACCTGAGATCTTCAAGTTGATACTGCAACTGTATTTTGTGGGATTCATCTGCACTGTCATACTTGGTTTGCAAAATTGTCCAGGCTTCATGAGCTTTGGAACAATGTGCAATTAAAACATATAAATCTGGAATAATGGAAACACCAATTAAACCTAAAGCTTCTTCATTTTTAAGTTTCCAAGCATCTTTTTCATCTTGGGTAGCTGTTGAACCAGGTTCAACAGAAGGATCAGTGGCTATCTCTAACATGTGTTTAAAGCAAAAAATAAATGAAATATGTGTTTTCCAGGAGTGATAATTAGAGCTATTAAGTTTTATTTCTGGAATTAAGGTTGACATTTTTATGGGGAAAAAAAGTCCCCCTTATAGAAATATGACTTAAAAGTTAACTTGAATTAAAGAAACTTGCTGATGAAACTATAAATAAGTTTCTAAAAGATGAAACTTGACAGAAAAGAAACTCAATAGGGAAAAAAAATGACAAATAGAAGTGGAACAAATGAAAACAAAATGATACAACCCTACAAGCAAATGTTAGACTAATGATTAATCTGTACCGAAAAAGGAATAATGCAAAAGCATTTTAGAATGATTAAATAATTATTGCATTAAAAAGAATGAATGACAGACAAATCCAACTAGCTATAATTACGATTCCTAATGATTCAGAATGATTAAAAACAACTTATAAGGGGTCAAAATTTGAAGTTATAAATTAATTTTATAACTCTCTATTGTGACCACAATAATAAATGATAAACCAACAAATTCCTTAATGAAGGAATTATAATGAAAGCTTGATAACTTAATTTATAACATGTAACTTAATGTTGGAACAAAACTTAAAATGCTTATAAGTAATCAATAATATATAAAAAGTTTGATTAAAAAACTTTATTAATTTAAAACCAAAGGTTTAAAAAAAATGACGACTCAAACAATAGAAAATGAAAAGTAATAATATTATATCTTGGTAAGGACAAAAAGCATTAAAAAAACTTGGTAGGAGAAAAAAAAAAGAAAAATCAAATGCTCGTTGGAAACAATAATCAAGTACCTTTAAACCCTAGGGCTTCCAAGGGCAAGGGCACGAAGGATCACATGCACCCTCGGGCCTCCTAAGTGCAAGGATAAGGATGCTCAGATGCATGCTTGCAATAAAGATCAGGTTGCAGCCAAAGATCTTCCCTGACAAACAACAGAGTAGATTTCTCATGTTACAAAGCAGAGCAAAAGAAAGCAGGTATGTGAGATCATCAATGGCAGACTCGGTACTGGCAATAAATAGAGCTTCGTGCCCAGGCTTCAGAAACACATGCAGAGGTCCAGGGCAACAAAAAATAACCCGAATGAGGTAAAACGATTTGCAGGAGAAGCTCGGGAGAAAGTCACAACAAAAGGGGTGGGAATTGTAGGCACAACTGAAAGCTCACACAAGCCAATAGAGAGGATAGAAGGCACGCAAATAACCAACACAAGAGTAGGAAAAAAAAACAAGAATTGCACACAATGAAGAAGAGAAAACAAGCAAAAACTTTAGATTGAATTTGCAAAATCAGGAATGGGTTTTAGAAAGCCGAGTTGGGAAAAGGCAAAAAACAAACAAGAGCGAATAAGGAAATGTCTATAAAAAAAGACAAGAAATTAATGGGAAAGATTAGTTCAGGTTTAGAAAGGATAAAAATACAAAGAGATACTAAAAATTGAATATTATTAAATATTTTTGAATATTATTAAAATTGAATATTTAATAAATCTAAAAGAGTTATAGATTAGAAAATATTTTTAATTTCAAAAAGAAATATGAATAGATTTTAACTAATCTAGAGTATGTAGGATTAAAAAAATGATCACACTTAAGATTAGAGAAGTGTTCCCTGCAATAATAATATTAAGGAAATATTTTTTAAAAATTTTAAATATTAAATTTTAAAAATGCTATTGAAATAAGTGATAATAAATGCTACTTGTTTTGGCAGCACGCCTTCCAAAACAAGAGCAAAAAAAATTGTAATTTTTGATAGGAAAACTCTTTGGTGGCAAGCCTTCCAAAGAGGGTTAGAAAATAATGGTTAAAAGATGATAAATTAAAAAATAAACACTTGCACACACAAGATCTTAGGATGAGCTAAAACCACAACACAAACTTCTTCTCTCAATAACGTCTCCAAATAAGGTGTACTCCAATGAATAGCAACCTTTAACAGAAAAACTTAAAACGAAGATTAGTAACCAAGCTGCGATACCATGTAAGAAACGATAAGATAGAGCAAGGAAAGAAAATAATCCAAGTAAGTTAAGTATGAAATAATATTACCATGAGATAAGAAAAATCCAAGAGCATACAGCAAGATAGTTCAACAACGGAGACAAGGATTTGAAAGGGGAAAGCAAAGAAAACCCCTTGTGAGTATTATGAATGAAGGCAAATGCCTAGAGAGAGAGAGAGAGAGAGAGAGAGAGAGAGAGAGTGGTGGAGAAAAATAGTTCAATACAATAGCATCAAAGTGATGTATAAAGAAGAAAGAGAAAGGAGCATCTCTTTTAAAGAGATGAGAAAGGAGTTGCATGTGTTCACATGTGTAACTCCCATTTCTATGAATGCCACATTCATAATAGGTGTGTGCAAAGAGGCAAGAGCCTCTTAAGGAGGATAAATTAAATTCTTTGATAAAAGAATTATAAAAATGAGTTGTCCTCACATGTGGACTAAAGGACAAGTAAATGACATGTCCTCCACATGTGTACAATAGGACAAACTACATTTAGGGATCCTTGGAATATCCCAATTAAATACATGCAAGGGAAGATTAATATTTCTAACAATTGGAAAAGGGGAAGCCTCTAGTAATTTAATTTTCTAGAAGCACAATTAATTATTGTATTACAAGGGAGGAGTTTCTAGAGAGTGCATTAATTATTGGAAGGGGGAAGCTTCTAGCTCTTGCAATTAATTAATATTTGGTTTCCTTCTAAAAGGGGGTAGGGAAAGTATAAATAGAGGTGGGAGCCTCATTGTTTAGCATTGAATGATTGTGAATTGCATTTGATAAAATCTTGGAGGTGTGAGTTAGAGATTTGGTCTTGGCATTAGAGGACGTTCATCCTCTCTTGTAACATTCTAGATGTCATTCCCTTGGGGTTTGGCTTTTGGAATACATTGCTATGTATTTGATTTTATCATCTTGAAAACTAATAATATTTTAGCAGCTCAATTTGCATAAATTCCTTTTTGCTCATGTTATGTGGATTGAAACCTATGCAAAGACATTAAAATTGCTTTCAGCAATTGGTTCAATTCTTGGGCATTTCCAAGGTGCCCATTACATTACTGCAGATTTTTTTGTTGACTTCATTACACCTTATTTACTGTTATTATTTGTTAAATGCTCAAATATTTATTCCTTTAAAATTATACTCTCTAGTTTACTTTAGCTCTTCATATGGCGTTTGATTTGTTTGTTGATTTTCAGCCACAAGTATTATGTCTTCTCTAGCCCATAGGTGGATAAGTGATGGGCCTTGAGCTTTTCCCATACCTTAACAACTTGACCTTCTACCCATTCACTACAATGTGTTACTTCTTCGTACTTGCAATAGATTTTGTCCATTCATTACCAATTACTAGGATATGTACTTATGTTGACGTGTTTTGTTATTGGACCCTGATGCCACATTCCATGTGGACTATGTTTTGGCCAAAATTATTTATCTTGACTACTATAGGAAAGGTAAGACTACATTTGGGTGTCTTTTTGTCGCAATTTACAACATTTTAAATTCATATGTTTAACGAGAATTTGTTTCTTTAAAAAATAGTTGAAAGGGTGATATTCACTCCTTTGATATGCATCTTGTATGTACAATGTCTTATGTGAAGAGATCATGGTAGGCTTGTTTTTTTTTAAATACTATTAACTGAGAAGAAGTATTTTTTTGAAATGATACCATTATATTGCTTGCAAGTAGATTTATTTATTTGCTACACTATTTCATTATTTCTCATAGTTTTGTTTGATTAGACTTCCTCGATGTCAGGCTAGGTATCCTTCATGTCACGAAAGATTATGGAAAAGCTTAACAATTTCATGTAGGATGGAAAAGCATTCCTACAATATTTTCACCATTATGTGTTCTTGAACAAGCTCTAGAACTCCTATTAACTAGTGCATCATGTTACAACATCTTGGTAGTCTAGTAATCGAATGATGGTCTCTTGGGTTACTAGGTAAGTTAATTGTTGGATCTTGTTAAAAACTACCATTTGTAAATTTAAAACATGTTAGTTTCTATTATTTATCATGTTTGTATTTATATATATTATTTTAATTAAATGGATAACATTATTGTTGATTGGTCAAGCATATTGATTTTGACTTTTGGAGACTTTTCTATTTTTTTGGTAATTGTTGATGTGGCACTTCTTTTGTAGGTATTGTCTATTACAAATGATACTCTTCTAAACGCATAACATTTCTTTTTTTTTTTGGTAACTATCGATGTGGCACTTCTTTTGTAGGTATTGTCTATTACAAATGATACTCTTGTAAATGCATAACATATAATGTGCATTATAAGCTCATAATGCTTGGACAATGCAAACTTTCCAATAATTTTTTTTTTGTTGGAAATAATTTCACACCTAAATCATCTTATTGTGGTATAATATCATTCTATATGATTTTCGATACCTATAAGATTAGTGGATTTTGTACATACCTTCCCTCCAAATTTATGTCGAATGTATTAACTATCATTGCTTCCTTTAATGTAAGAATATTATCTGATTTGCTAATAGCTCCCACAAGAGGCATATAATTATCCCTTGTTGTTAGTTTATAGGATCAATAAAAATATATATCATTATTTAAGCTATAGAATATAATAAGTTGATGATGAATTGTTAATCAATTGTGCTACAATAAGATGTGTAGTATTTATTTATGAACTAAAGAAAATATATTAAGAAAAAATAATGAAATATATTATTTTAAAAATTATTTAAGCATATCGAATTTGAATTTTTGTATAACTATGATTTAAGCATATCTAATTTAAATTTTATCTAACTATTAATTATATATATCTAAATTTTGTAGAACTATTACATATATCCAAAAATACATCATCCAAATTATATTGTTATAATATATTAAATTTGAAAATGTGTGCTTGAATTATTATGAATTATATGTATTGAGACTGAGATTGTAAGTCATAAATTTAGATTCTTTATGTAAGATTGCAATGGTTTGATATTAAAGTCCTTATTTCATCATATTATTTATTTATATATTATATTATGTTTAAAATAAATAGCGATTAGTTGTAAAGCTTTTTGTGCGATTGTAAAGGCTTGATGCTTGTGAAGTCCTTATTTAACCATGCTACTTAAATATTATATACTATTTAAAATTAATAGCTATTTAGCTTTGCATTTATACTTCGGTAGAACTGCCCCTGATTTAAAGCCTCATAAAATATTTAGTCACCTCTATCCTTTAGTGCTTGAAATTACACAGATCGCTAGTTTTGAATTCAAATTTTGACCTGTGCATTCAAATCCGGCACCCTAGTTTTGCACTCAAATTTGTATCAAATTTGGAGCCCTACACTCAAATCCATGACGGTCGCAGATTTTCGTCACCGAGTAATTGAATGTGGGAAGTGATTACAATAGTATCAACTTATATGTGCATTTTCCTTGTTCCCAACATCACTGCTTGTGCATCGTCACCGAGTAATTGAATGTGGGAAGTGATTACAATAGTATCAACTTATATGTGCATTTTCCTTGTTCCCAACATCACTGCTTGTGCAAGCCATCTCCTTGCCTTCTACACATCATGCACCTTCTCGCCAATGACTGCCCGTCTAATTTTCCATCCATTCTTTGTCTTCCATTGATGTACTTCTTACTTTCCTAAGAACAAAATAGTCATTAGGAACGTGCTATCTTAAATAAAGGTATTCCCAACAATAATATGACACAAACTCATGAGGAAAAGTGTCAGGGACTTCCTCACAAATGAACAGTTTTCTAAGAAAATTACCGTCAGTATTCTTCCAACCAAATATAACACCACAATTCGTGACAATTTTAACCATTATTTACAATACTAATAGAGAAATGTGAGAGCCAACATACAAGTCTGGAATTTGCAAGTTTCAACATTTTCTCACTATGATAAATGGTGCTCAGCATTGTACTGTAACCAACATTTTCTCTGCTGAGAAATATGTTATTAAGATCAGCATTCTTCCCTCATATGGTGATTATTTAGTGCTAGCTCTTTTCTTTTCTTGATTAAACAGGTAATTTTGATGGCTTTCTTCTACAATCAGCTAAAAACGATTCAGCTTGCTATTGTACATTTAGCAGATATCCATTAAGGGTCAACTATCAAGCAACTATCAAGCATGAAACTGTTTAAAAGGATAGAGACAACCTTGCAATCAAACACCACTTAAGCTATCATCATCTTAAGATAGACTGTGCAAGAACTGGATAGATGTGGGGGGCCGGCCCGTTAATTCTTCCTATCAAACCTCTATCTGCTTGATCTTGCTTAGTTTAAGAAATAATTCTGTTATATCTACCATCATCACTGCAAGGAACAAAAATGCCTATAGTGACATCCTAAAATGTTTGTCAAGAACATCAAATCATTTTTTACTCATAAGAGCTGGCATGATTATTGAAGACATGCAATGAACATGTCATATTCCTTAAAAATGAAAGCTTACCTAACCTATAGTGATTCAATTTAGAAGCAGCAGGATACAGAATAACATAGCAAATAAAGAGAAACTGATTAACCTGCCCTTTAATTGTGAACTGCCAAAAATTCAGCAGAAGTTTAGATCTTTCACCACAGAGCTAAGAAAGCAAAAATAACAGTTAGTAATTAAAAAATGTTCAACTAGACACCTCCAATATTAGAGATATACCAACCAGGCTAAGATCAATGACAGCTAATTTACTTTTGTATTCCACTGTCGTGACCACATGTAACCTAAGATTAGCCATGAATTCCCACAAACAGGCAGAAACGTGGATTGTCAAACAGAAACTCTTATCATAAATAAGACTGTGGAAATGAGTCGTACTAAAGTTCAGACTTCATGATTCAGTAATTTCCACCTTTTACATACAAGCCTTTTGGCTTATGATTTGTCTTTTCATATCCCAAACTCGAGGATCATAAAACAAGCCCTCCTGTAGTGTGAGGTTATTAGAAGATCCACACTGCAGTAAAGGCAGGTGTTGTTTCAATCTCACAAACCCTGGGATTGATTAAGCTTGGCTTCTCTTAATCCTTAATGTTCAGTGTTTGACTTCACAGTGATTTTGACCATTGTAATTTGAAAGATACCTTTTACACGTCAAAAGTCTTGAAAACCTATTTCTTCAAATTTCAGAACCCAAGAAGAGAGATGTTTAAATCCCTTGATTCAAGTCCATATGTGGGATGAAAATGCAAACTACAGAATACAAATTTAATGTTGTATCATCTTTCTAACTTCTGATTTCAAAACTCAAAAAAATTCGCAGGTTAAAAAGACAAGTCAGATTTCAAAACAATATTCCATGCATCAGTCAAATGCTTGCATTTGCTACTGTCTTATAAAATTAAGAACACTGTCCACTGTAATAATCTAGAAATATGAATTAAAAGATTATCTTACCAAGCAGTTTTTTAGTCAATGTAAGAATATTTAGTCAACTTTATCAACTCCAAATTAATTTGTCATTGGCTACTAGGAGAATCCATCTCTCAGCATGAGCATGGTTATTGTGCACTTCTATGACCTAGAGAGCCTAAAACAGAAATAAACACTTTAGTGTGTCTGTAATGAGAGTCATCGCCATCAGAAAACCAAGAAAGACACCTCTGAGGTGCTTGGTAGGCAAACTTGAGGATTGTGCATTGCTTGTGCAAAATGTTCTGTAAAGATGATGTAAAATTATTTCAAATATGAATGCTCTTGGCAGTTAAATGAGTGCTCAAAATGGTTCCAAGTTCTCAACTCTTGTAATATTTGTACTTACTCCTGAACATCTGTCAAAATCATGGAAACTTGTTAGTTTGCGTGATTTACAATTTAGCATATGCTATTTTTGTCCCTCCATAATCTCCTGCCCTAGAAGCCAACAAAACAAAAAGATGAGGTGGTGTTACAATTGTTGATGATATAGCTGCAGGGGATATTTCTCTCCATATTCAAATTAAATAAATGACTCTTAAAGTCATCTCTGTATTGTGTCACTGCTTCATATGCTGTCAAAGTCTAAGCAACACAGTCATCGTAGCAGGTATTCTTATTGTCATCTTTTGTTGTATCATTTCAACAGTAGAAATCACAAAAAGACGCGGAGGAATTCAAGTAAGATGCGGCAGTTCAGTATGTCGTTTTACTTTGTAACAGTTTCTTTTATCCTCACAACCAGTCTGAAGAGTCCAACCCTTCATAGCCAAGTGAAACTCTTGTGTAAAAGAGCATATCGCATTCCATTTGTTCTGTTCGATATTCTATGCTGGGTGATTATATCGTAGAAGTATATTTTATTGTCTGCAGATACATTTCAGAGGAGTGCTTATCGTTGTTTTCAGTTTGATATAATTTTAAGCAAAAGTTGGAGGGTTTCCCCAGGGTATTTTCTGTGTCTTCGTGTTCATTATTCTTGTTTTTTCTGTTTGTCTTAAATTCTGTTATAAAATCAACAGCGGTAAAATAAAAAAATCACATAATTAATTTATTCATTAGATCTCCTTTTATTTTATTATACTTGAGTTAAATTTGGAAGTGTTTCTCTATTTAAGGTGATGTGCTTTTTTGTCATGTAGCATAAAATAAGGACAATTGTTGTGAAGAAATTTAATCCTCGCCAAGGATTTTATCAAGGGTTGCTTTTTTGCTCTTATAAGGATTCAATGTTCATCGCTGTAATCATCCAATCCAATCCCACTCAATAAATAATCAGATACTTGGTTGCATCAAATCAATTCTCAAAGTTAAACATGCATTATTTACTTCCTGTCTCTCTTCATATGATGAGTGTTTTGGTTGCAGGTTATTTCTAGGAACTATGGGATTCAACAATCAACGCCAATATGATATCAAAGCACCAATATGTGACTTGTCTTTTGTTGATAGAGATTTGTATTTGAGGGGGGAAAAATGGTGCATCATGGAGCAAAACAAGAATCATCATTGCCTCTAGAAACCCAAAAACCCTAAGATCACCAATCCAAATTGAGTAGTTGACAAAAGCCAATTTACCATCTTGATGATGAAAAAAAAATTCTACAAAATCTAAACCAAAACAATTTGCAATAATCACTATGAATTGTGAAAATCTGATATCATATGAAGGCAAATAAATTTTAAGGACATCAAATGCTAGGCACAAAATCTGCACAACACAACTAAACAAAGGCAGCCATTCAACTTGCACAAGAATTTGTTGTACGAAGGTATAAAATAAAAAATAAAAATAAATACATCTTCAATGTTCAATCTAGGTTTGGCATGTCATCTTTTGACATTCAATGGTGCATTTTTCAAAAATAACCAAGGCACTTCATTAATTTGTTAGTGTGTTCTTTTCCAACAAGCTCTATTGTCCCTCCAAATGGCCTAATTTCTTATACCTATCAATATATAATGTCCCCTTTTAAATTAAGCCAAAATACTTTCCTTCATTATGCTCTTGATTATAGAACTTGCAATCACAAAGATAACACCAGTGTATATAGGTTATTAATATTAGTAAGCTAGTTGTGTCCAAACAAAAAATGCAATTTTTTATTTGATTGAAAAAATTTGAACATAGGGATTGAGTCATGATAGGCTTGGTCAAGCCAACCCCATACTATGCCCAAGAGCAGAACTTTGGCCCCTTACCCTTAATGGTAGGACTTTGACATCCACATGAAGTGGTCTACTTAGTTGGATGCTTGCCTTGCTCCTCATCTCTCTACTTCATCTCTTATAGTTGATTAGCTCAATCTGGTGGGAAGATTGTAGCGGGGTCCTCAACTCTTCCAATCTAAGCCCAGAAGTAGGGCTTTGACCCTCTTGGCCATGCTACAGGACTTTGACATCCACCGAGGTACAATCTAGGTTTGGCATGAACAAGATCTCATCTTTTGGCATTCAATGGCAAATTTTTAAAATATAATCCAGGCCTTTCATTGATTTGTTAGTGTGTTCTTTTCTGACAAGCTTTGTTGTCCCTCCCAATGGACTAATTACTTGTGGCTATCAACATCATTACTTTACCTATCTGATATGGACTCCAAGACTATTGATGGCATTTTACCCCTCCCGCAATGGCTCCAGGACTACTAGCACCAATATAACTAATGGTCAACTAACAATCCTTGTTATAGCCTTAGATGCATATTCCCACAACTTGCCACCCACGATAGAGGTCTATGAATCTACTAATGAGAAAATGATATTCCGACCAAAAATACATATTCCACCAACTACATTCAACTGACATTGATACAATACCCTACAAGCCCATATAAAGCTAGCATTTACGGAAATTTAGCTTTTTAATCGGCCATAACTTGGGCACGTGCTTGGATTTTGGAAATTATGAGCTCAAGCAAGAGTTAATTTCGTGTACTTTCGAATGTTGCAAGTCTTATCATCAAATTTTGCAGCTAGTAAATTTTATCACCTATCAAAGTTATATCATCATTATCTGCTTCCAAGCTCACAACCTTTTTCCTTTGTTTCCAATTGTCATGATTCTTGCAACATTGGAAAAATATTTCAAAGCTCTCCAAATCTATATGTGCATCGGGAAACGATTTTTTATTCAATTTATTGCTATTTCACATCCTAGTTAGATACTTGGACATCTTGGCACCTTGAAATGTTCTATTTGTATGAGATGATTTCATTTGAGATGTTTCAAATGCATTAATATAGTCGATCTCTATTTTATCATTTGAGGTACCATGGCTCTTTGTTCATCCTTCTGCGATAATCCCAAAAGAGAGTAATTATGAGTCTTGTCATATCAGCATCCTAATACAACTCAAGTGGCTCAAACTTCGCCTTATATTTATGGAAGCATACCTGAACCAAGCACACTATTGAGAAGATCAACATGGATAACATTAGTGATCATGTTGAATTGGTTTATTCTAATGTTGGTCATGACACTATGTGTTGTATCAAACATTGATTGTCCCCACACACATTCAACTAGACTTTGGTAAATCCATGGAGGTCATCATCTCTCTCAATTCCAAGAGAACCCTATTGTACATTGTCTCATTACCCTAGTTGATGTAGATAGCATATCCTTTGATGATGATGCTTTAAAGAAGCTTAAGTAGGTCACATGTCTTGCATGTTTTGATGGTTCACACGATAATTGAAGAACTCCCCACAAGTTCCCAAGCCAAAAGCCTTTGTGAATTGCTCACCTAAAAAGTAGCCGCTGTTTTTGACCAAAAATCACAAAATTCGCAATTTTTGTGAAAACTAGTCTTAATGATTTGTTTTATGTAATGTTAAATGTTTTGCATGATTTTAACTTCTATAGACAATGAATCACAAACACTTAATTTTGTGCTTAGATAGTGAAGTGACATTGTCCCTCAACCCTAATTGGGGCAACCCCATGAAGGAGCATTACTCCTCAACCCTATTAAGGAAATAAGATCTAGGTAGAGTATATGTTTGAATTCAATTTCCAGATAACAATGAGATGGAATACTTTGCAAACCCTTCAATGATATTGTCTAGCAACTACAGAATTGTTAATTCAATGACTTATATAAATTCTGATCTTTTACTTGAATAGTAATCTTCAGTCGAACAGTACTAACCTTTAATATATATATATATATATTGCAAAAGAATATGCAAGTTCCAAATTGAAGGTATTAACATGTGGTGTTGATGTGTTTCCAAGCAAATCTGTTATCCCTGCATATATACATCAGTGTACGGGAATGCCTTGTGTATAGAGATGACTCTACGTGCCCTTTGGGCCTGTAGGGTCATGCCTATACATAAGGCAACCCTTCATAACAAAAATAACAAATCATAACACTTGATTATCCTCGGTGATTACATATGGGAGGAACCCAAACATATATGATAATCGTATATTGTGAATTGCCTGATCACAGTCAGTTCAACTGTTCATGAATGCCGACCATGTATGCATACAACAATGTTTGCAGTTGTGTATGACTGTGATATCAATCATAGTTATGATCAGTATATATAATCTAAGATATGACCACTAGTTATGAGAGCATGAATCAATATTATATTGAACCATATGAATAATCAGATCATAATACTCTACATAGATATTTGTATACATATGTGTGTGTGTGTGTGTGTGCAAGTGTAATATCAACTCATTTGAGCAATAACCAGATATCAACTATCCAACTGATACTACATTTTCAACACTCCCTCTTAGCGAGGGAGGATTTGATTATCTCGCACAAAGGTGATCTGAATTCTTAAGATGCTCATCAACACAGATATTCTAGAGAGAAGTTTCAGTTATCTGATCTCCGACACATTTTGGGACAATACATAAGTATAGTCTATCAGATAACAATCTTGCCTTTAGAGAGTTAAGATCTCAGCTCATTCTAAGAGCCAGAAATGCAACCAATCAACACAAGAAATATCACGATTTCTGGCTTATTCCGGGACAACACAAGTCAATCATGATACATTTGTTATCATTTTATCCAGCACTTTTTGGGACAAGTTAATGAAGTTTATCATAACAGGTCAACCTATTGTTAAGGTCGTCACCTCACAATAGGGAACTAACATCTCATAATATGAAAGAATCGTCATCTTTCCACAAATAAACACATCCAAACAGTAACTCTTGAACTTAAGAGAACAGATATATGTATGTATGTATGTATCTATGTATGTACGTATGTATCACAAAACTGAGATTGTTAGTCTCAAGAGTTACAATAACAATTACAATTTTACCATACCAAGTTTTCCTCTGAAGTAATCCACTTTTAGCTTTGCAAGAGGTTTGGTAAATATGTCAGCAAACTGGTCTTTAGTGCTGATATATTCCAACTTGATGACAACCTTATCTACCATAACTCTGATATAGTGAACAGGTATCTCTATATGTTTGGATCTGTTATGGAAGACTGGATTCACTGAGAGCTTGATATGGCTTCGATTATCACTATGTATAACTATGGGTTTTAGAGGCTTTCCAAATAGCCCAACCAATAACTTCCTCAACCAAACTACTTCTCGTGCTCCCATCAATGCAGCTATATACTCTGCTTCAATGGAACTTAAGGCGACAAAAGATTGCTTCTTACTAAACCAGGATATCATTGCAAAACCAAGACTATAACAACATCCTGTAGTACTCTTCTAATCAGTGGAACATCCGGCCCAATCAGAATCTGAAAAACCATGGAGTTGTAACTCAACTTTGTCATATTTTAGACCAAGCCCAATAGTGCCTCGCAAGTATCTCAAAATGTGCTTTGCTGCCATGAGATGGATCTTCTTAGGTTCACACATGAATTGACTTAGGGCATTTGTAGCATAACAAATATCAGAAAGTGTGTTCACCAAGTACATCAAGGATCCAATTATTTGTCTGTAATATGATAGATCAATAGCCTCACAGTCATGTGCTTCAGTTTTGAGTTTATGAAGATTTGTCTCCATAGGTGTGGATAACGATTTGCAGTCCATCATACAGAATCTGTTTAATATGTCAATAGTATACTTCCCTTGATTTAGGAAAATATATTCTTCCTTTTGTCTTACTTCTAATCCTAAGAAGTAATGTAGAAGACCTAAATCCTTCATCTCAAATTGAGATATAAGGTCTTGCTTGCATTTTGTAATAAGTTGGTTGTCGCCTATTATCAGAAGATCATCAACATAGAGAACTAGTATTAACAAATCTCTCTTTGATTTCTTGAAGTATATATTAGGTTCTGCTTCATCCTTGAGTACCCTAGTTTGACAAGGTAGCTATCTATCCTCTCATACCATGCCCTAGGGGCTTGTTTAAGACCCTATAGTGCTTTCTTTGGTTTGCACACATGTGATTTCTTGTCATGGATAGCAAACCCTTTCCGTTGTTCCAAGTATACTTCATTAATGACTTCGTTCAGAAATGTTGTCTTTACATCCATCTGATGTACCTTCCAATCTTTGGATGCAGCTATAGCAATTATGGTTCTAATAGACACGTAACGAGCAACAGGAACAAATGTTTCATCATAATCAAGTCCTTCCTTCTGTGAAAATCCTTTGACCACAAACCCAACCTTGTATTTGTCAATGCTGCCATCAAGTGCCTATTTTATTTTGATAACCATCTTGAGGAGACGACTGATTTATCTCTGGGTTTTGGTACAATGTCCCAAACATCATTTTTCAATATAGATTGATATTCCTCAACCATGGCATCCTTCTAAGCATGGGATTTCAAGGCTTCTTGAACATCTGAAGGTTCAAAGTCGGAGTCATTTGTAAGAGTAACATAACACGAATAATTTCTTGTCCTCTTGGTTTCTCTAAGGATTTTAGTAGTGGCTACATTGTTTTCTTCAATCATTTTCCTTGCCCATAAGGGCCTTTTCTTATTGAGTGAGTTGTCTTTAGGTGTTGTGGGTCCATTGCCTTCTATATAACTCTCCCTCTCAATCATAGAATTTTCATTATCCTCAGGGGTGAAATCATTATTAGGTTCTTCTACATCTTTAAAAGTTTTGTATGCAATATCTTCATCAAACTTAACATCTCTACTGATTTCAATTGTCCTTGACCCTGACACATATACTCTATAGGCTTTGGAAGAATCACTATAGCCGACAAATATTCCTTTCTTTCCTGAGGACTCTAGTTTAGTTCTTTTCTCCTTAGGAATGTGAATATATACAAGACAACCAAAGATTCGTAAGTGACTTAGATCAGGCGTGTTCCCTGAGAAGACTTCTTCTAGTGTTATATTTTTTAGAATTGCATTAGGGCATCTGCTTGGAATATATATAGTAGTATTGGATGGTTCGGCCTAGAATCTGGTATGCATATTTTGATCGTGCATCATAGCCTTAGCTACTTCAATAATAGTTCTATTCTTCCCTTTTGCTACTCCATTCTATTGAGGATTATACGGTACAATATACTCGCTCTTAATCTCAACAGATATATAGAATTCTTTAAAGTTCTCGGAGATAAATTCTCCTTCATTGTCAAATCTTAGAATTTTGATCTTCTTCCCTGTTTGATTTTCAACTAAGGCTTTGAATTCTTTGAATTTGGATAGAACCTCATTTGACTCTTTTAGTTTACAGAAATATATCCAAGTTTTTCTAGAATAATCATCCACAAAGATGATGTAGTAAGAGTATCCTCCTAATGAAGGTACTAACATGGGTCTACATAGGTCAGTATGACTAAGTTCAAGACTGCTCTTTGATTTATGTTCACTATGATGAAAAGGAGTTTTAGGGTTCTTTCCTAATGCACACCCTTTACATACCCCTTCATGTTCAAGTTTAAGGTTAGGTAAGCCTTTTCCAATTTTCTCTATAGAAGGTAAAGCTCGGAGGTTTAAGGTTAGGATTGCCTTTTACAAGTCTTCTACGCCAATCTCATTTGTTTTCCCAATTTGATGATTTAGGGCTAGATTTGAGGAATAACAAAGTTTGTGTAGACTCCCTTCTCTAAATCCAATAGAAATAGTGTTTTCAATGTTTGAATTTTTCGACCAACACAAGACTTTATTTTCTTGAAAGGCAATCTAATACCCTTGATCTGCTAGACCAGATATAGAGATAAGATTTCTTTTGATTCCACGAAAAAATAGGACATCTTTTAAGTGCAAGTTAACTCCAAAATTCAGTTGTACTACGCAGGTCCCAAATCCTTTCATAGGATAAGTGGAGTTGTCTCCTATAGTTACTTCTTCAGTTGAATATCCTTCAAGTGTTTCAAATTGATCTCTAAATCCGATGATATGCCTAGAGGCTCCACTGTCCACTATCCAAGTGTTTCTATTAGTGTTTAACTCACTTGACAAGGTAAGGAAGAATAATGAGTTTTCCCCTTCTTTGAGTTCGACCATGTTGATAGGATTTTTCTTTCTTTCCAAACAATACATGCAAGTATGTCCAAATTTGTCACATTTTTAACATTGAACTTTGGATAGGTCTTTTTTCTTATAGTTTTTGTTTTTCTTTCCTCTCTACCTTTTGAATTTACCTTTTTGTTATTTGATTTTGCATGCAATGCTTGAATCTCTTCCTCCTTATTAGAGTCAATACCTCTTAAGATTAATCGTGACTCTTCTTGAGTGCAATGATTTTTTAGTTGATCAAATTTGGGTAGAGAGAGACGACTAATGCATTGGATAAAAGATTCCCATGATAATGGTAATCCTCTAAGTGCTATTAGAGATAGTTCCACATCGTCTACATTATTTCCAATGGTAGAGAGTTGGTCCCTTAACTCAGTTATTTTCGAGAAATATGATGAGATTGTATCTCCTTTATCCATTTTGATGTTGATGAGGAGTTGTTTTAATGTAAGCAATCCGCTAGCATTATTTATTTCAAATGTATCTTGAATAGTTTTGAACACTTCATAAACAGTAGTTAATTTTGCTATTGATGGAAGAATATGGTCTTTAACTCCATCAATGATTATTTTCTTAGCCTTGTTGTTATGCCTTTTCCATGTTGTCTTTTATGTTTCATCTTTAGGCATTTTCTTATTTCTTCTATAAATGACTCCAATTCAAGTTCTTGCAGTATTGCTATGATTCAAATTTTCCATGAAACAAAATTAGAGGCACCTTCCAATCTATCCTCAACTCTAATATTATTCACCATGATTGATTTGTTCAAGTAATTTCAGCAACCTTGGGGCAATTATCACTGTCGGTTTTAAATGCTTGTTCTACCAGCCTTGCTCTGATACCATGTTAAGGAAATAGGATCTAGGTAGAGTATATGTTTGAATTCAATTTTCAGATAACAATGAGATGGAATACTTTGCAAACCCTTCAATGATATTGTCTAGCAACAGCAGAATTGTTAATTCAATGACTTATATAAATTATGATCTTTTACTTGAATATTAATCTTCAGTCGAACAGTACTCACCTTTCATATATATATTGCAGGAGAATATGCAAGTGCAGATTGAAGGTATTAACATGTGGTGTTGATGTGTTTCCAAGCAATCTGTTATCCCTGCATATATACATCAGTGTACGGGCATGCCTTGTGTATAGACATGACTCTATGTACCCTTTGGGACCGCAGCGTCATGCCTAATACATAAGGTGACCCTTCATAACAAAATAACAAATTATAACACTTGATTATCAACAGTGATTACATATGGGAGGAACTTAAACATATATGATAATCGTGTATTGTGAATTGCCCGATCACAGTCAGTTCGACTGTTCATGAATGCCGACCATGAATGCATACGACAATATTTGCAGTCACGTATGACTGTGATATCAATCACAGTTATGATCAGTATGTATAATCTGAGATATGAACACTGGTTATGAGAGCATGAACCAATATTAGATCTAACCATATGAAAAATCAGATCAGAATACTTTACATAGATATTTAATACGTGTGCACACACACACATGCATGTATATGTAAGTTTAACATCAACTCGTTTGAGCAATAACCAGATATCAAGTATCCGACTAATGCTACATTTTCAACAAACCCAATGGGGAGCACCACACCTAAATCCTATTGATGGCATCACCCTAAGGAGGGGCATTGCTCCTCAACCCCGTTATGGTTTATGCCTATTCTACAAATTTTGTACTATGTCTTTTCTAATCATTTTTTTTTTCAAATGTTCGATAAAAAACACATTGTTTTTCTTTAAGTTTTTGTTGAATCCCAAGTTTTTTAAATTTTGGGGCTTGCAAGTCTATGCCTAGTCTAGATTTTATAACTATGATTTAGAGATTTGTCTCTTTGCTCTCACTCTCAATATTGAAACCCAATCTCCATATTATGTTCTTGTTCAGATTATTATCACCACATCCATGGCTCCTATGGATTCAATACAACAAGACATTCATCCTCTCCGAAAGACAACCACTTAGGATTCATATCTAGGAAACATATAATTTGTGCCTGTCAAATCTCGTACTACAGATTCGGAGGACTAATTTGGGGATATTTATCTCATCCTTCAAGATAGCCCCATCATAATTGTCATTAGAGCTTATTTTGCATCAGTCTTCAAGGATTCTGGATTGAAATCACCTAACTCCATCATTTGAACATTTGAGCAATTTTCGGAGACATGATCTTGGATTTGGATTCCTCGTTCATCCAACTTATAGGAATGGCTGCTCCAATCACCAATGGATTTATTTGTTCCTAAGAGAAGGAATTTGTTTGCAGGCATTCTATCATGCTTTGTCTTCCAACTTTACCTTGTCAAGGCTTGTAGCCAAGACCCATCCATGAACCCATTTGTATATTCATCATTAGGTTTTCAGCTTCTCCCTAAGTTGTAGTTAAGGGGGGTGTTAGAATAAATTAGAAAAATCAACCAATTGATTAACAAACATCAATTAATTAATTAGGTCCCCCTTTATTAAGCTTAAGCTAAACTTAGGAGAGTTTTTCTACATTTTGGTCATTTGCGTTTATAAGGATTCATTATTCATCATTATAATCATCTATTCCATTCAAAATAGATGCAAATTCAGATGCTTGTTTTGATCAAATCATTTTTCAAGGTAGCAAGCACAGAGTCTACTTTTTCTCTCCATGAGATTGGCCTCTTTTAATTGCAGGTGAACTCTGGGAGTTGTGGAATTCAGCAGTCATCTCCAACTGGTACCGCATATAGTTTAGATACCCAGAGGTGCAGAAGAACATATATGCAAACAATTTAACAAATTTACATATAAGGTCTGGAACTGCTAGGAAGGCAAATATCACACAAGAACTTTATAAACAATCAGACATGATACCAAGGCTAGAGTAGTTTTTTTTTTACTAAGGTATTTTCTATGTATGAAAGTTAATGGTTTCCCTAGCAATCTCTACCATCTCCCAAAATTTATTGATGGAAAAAAAATATAAATATAAAAAAAGACATGATACCAAAGGCTAGAGTAGTTATTTCTTTACGAAGATATTTTCCATGTATGAAAATTTATGGTTCCCCTAGCAATCTCTACAATCTCCCTAAATTCATCAATGGAAATATATATATAAAGACAAGGTAAGTAGATAACCAATCCTTCACACTTCTGCTTAAGAAACTTCTTTCGAGATTTACACTCCAATTTTGAATTTACAAGGTTTCACACAGGACTTTTCGATTTCCACACAAGTTCAAGTTTATTTCATTGTGTAGTAGGGTATTTTAAGCAAGTGAAAGGCAGTGACGACATTCAGATTATTTGCAAGATGATGTCATTTCAACAACCAAAAATATTATGACTTTGTTGGACTTAGAGCAGAAGCACTTGAACAACTCCTTCCCTTCCTAATATCAGGAGGGCTCTGGTTCTCCTTTCAAAAACTTTTCTCACTAGTTCAATTCAAAGATATAGCAGCATTTTCAGCTGCACCTCCAGTAAATGCATTTATGTGCTATTTAGATCAATGCTCATCAAATTCTATTAGCATGGCCTGTAAAGATCAAAAAACTACTAATCGGCTTAAAAGGTATGAAGAAGTGTGCAAGGTCCAACAAACAAACCACCTCCAAAATTACGAAGGTAAGCTATAGGTAATGGTGATCATGATGGCAAGACAAATGATAGGAGGATGAGAGAAAATTCTGGTGGCATGGAAAATCCCAAGTCAAATACAAGCAAAGGTCAAGATAATTATAAAACATAGAACCACAAATCCCAGGTAAACAGAAATATTCTAGATCATGATCGTGATTGACTCTTGGACTTCCATTGTTGATTTCTAATTTATGTCTAAGTTGTGATGTAATGTTAATATCCAGCGCTCTTAGAATTCTCAGGAGATTCAGTTGCACACACTAGCTATTGTCTAGTAATCCAATCATGATATGTGGAATAAGATGTAATATTTATTCAACAAACAGATTATCCATAGCTAGAGCATTGACTGATGAATAAGCCAACCCCTAAGTGAGTCCTAAATCTATTAGTGCTCCGAAAGCTTTTGTTGTTGGATCACGAGCATCTGAAACATGACCAAAAAGATTATGGCGTTCAAAAGGTCCAACCAAACGTGCACATGCAATCTGAAGATTCAGAAAAGTGGCCAGCAGCAGGTCAAAGCAAAACTTCTGCTTGTAAGGCATGTCCATTCACTCATCTGTCTCCCTTGACTCCTTTCCCTGGATAAATAGAGGAAATATCTTTTCCTACACTCTTACTGCCCTTGTTCCTATCGCCTCATCTGCTTAGAATGAAACTAGGTCAGCCATTGGGTCCAGGCTGTAAAAATTTAAAAAGCCCTATAAATCAAAATAGCGACTTCACCCCAACCCTAAAGTAAGGCAAAGAACCCTTATTGGATTAAGGAATCAGTTGGCAACTATGTGCATACATGTGCACACGCGCGTGTTGTGTAAAATGTATTAGTGAACCCAGTCACAGAAAATCTGTGGAAAAAAATATGGTCATGCCAGGAAACCCAGACACAAACCCAAACCAGTAACTTGGATTGGGAGGCAATGAAGTGAGGGATCATCTATCATAGATTGTACTATTAGCTTGACATTTAGTACTCTTATTATTATGAGAGTGATGCTACTCTGGCTGCGTGCACAAACGCTGCCTGAGGGTCAGACCGGGATGAACAAAAGGTCTGCATCGAGCCTTAGTACGGACTCAGTCACTTGATCAAGAAGAAATCTCTATCCATTCTCTCTTCTATTTCACAATCAGCAACAAATATCAAATTCACAACTTGGATGTACTTTCAAATGTTCTGTACTAGCTTTTTAACCAGATTGGAAGCATAATTAGGTTGTGAGAGGAGAATCCCATCATTTAATTCCAAAGAAAAACTTGGATGCCAAGAAAATACTGCAACAAACGACACTTGAATCCAAAGCCTTTATAAGCTTACTTCTTATGCCAGTAATCATGTCAGCTCTCTTGCCTATAAGAATCAAATCATTCACACAGAGGAAAAGTCCAAAAAAGATCCTCAGAGGCATGGACAGGATAACAAGTTGGGATTGAGCCAACAATGCCACAATCAATAAAGAAGTACTTAATCTTCCAATGCCATGCTGAAGGAGGCTGTGAAAAGATTTTCACATTACAAACAAGAAAAGTACAAGCCATGAAAAAACTAAGAGATCCCTTGATATAATATTCAACAGGCTCAACCAAATCTCTGCAACATCATTTATCTGACATGTAAGCCTAAATTTGATTGAGAAGTGCAAAATGTTAAATTAATTAGATTGTTTAATTAGATTGTTAACCTTTAAAGATTAAGGTCAACACTAGGTTTCTTTGAACATATCGGTACTTCCAAAAGTGTCAATTACCCCCTACCAAGGTTCAAAGGATATGAAGGAATACATTTAGTTTTAATGCTCAAGTTTTTCAACAAAAGATTGGCTTCCCCCTTTCAAAGTTTTCAGTTTCCTAAAATAGCTCGGTACTTATGAGCTTAGGCATATAGATATCTAGCAACTGGGAACCAGAGGCAACAGATTTACATGGTTATCTGATGATTACAAAGACATTTGTCATGTCTTCAATAATAAAGATTCAGGACAGTGCAAGCTACAAAACAATTAGTTTGTTATCTCTGCAATTTTCCCTACTATCTGTATGTATACAGGACACTGAATTTGTATTCTTATGTATACCTTTGTTTAGATGCTATGTCTGCAGATTCCAATACTTTAAAATACCAAACAGCAGCCAGCAAGTTATTGGCTTGGGTGTTCTATCAATGCCAATAGATTTCCAGAATCCAAGAAATTGTTTGCAGTGCTTCTGAATTAGATTGCATATTTCATTTTTGCATCAGTGTTTCAGATCACACTCCATGATCTATCATCAGGATGAAAGAGAGCACAGTGAAGATAGAGAGAATGAGAAACGTTTGGGAGTTCAGTTTTTGTAATTCGTAGAAAAATCTGAGCCATGTGATGTAAAGGAAAAAAGAAGCAGACAATGATTGGTCAAACGAAGAAAAAAAGCTCCAAAAAAATGAACATAAATCAGAAGAATAAGGACATTCAACCCCAAAAATAGAATCCATCCCCTAAGCATAGCATATGGAACTATCTTTAACTATATGGCAAACCTGTAAGCTGAATCTGATCTTTGCCTGTAAGCAAAGGAACACATGACAATTAGATTAGTTGCATGCATCACTCAGATTTATCAACTTATGCTTGAAGTTGGAAGTTAATCTTTATCACAGTAACCCAAACACAGGACATAGCAAAAAAATGGTTTGATTATCAAAACATTCCAACAGTTTCATACTACCGTGCCAATTATTTCCACTATTTCATGTAATATCTACACCATTCTTGTAGCATTAAACAATCAACATATAGAGAAAGTACATTACATTAAAAAACTTCATGTTTTCTCTCTTCATAGTTATTAAATAATTATTGTAAAAGAAATTTCTGCTACTGAAGTTGGCATGAGTAAAATTGTGAAAAGGAAAACTTGCAAAGATCTCATAGAGCAAGCGTACATTTACATTTGTGCAGCATTTAAATTTTGTTTACCATGAAATTGCATGGACCTCATAGGCTGCAAAATTTTGTTTTTGTAATTAGACATGAAGAAAATTTGGAAGCTGATTTGAATTCTGCACCTATTTAAATGAGCCAAATCCAATAGTCAGGGACCTGGTAGTGAATTTGACCACTTGCTGCATAAGGGACCTGAGTTCAGTTTGGAGCTCACAAACACCCCTTGAACATTTGCAGCCAATGCAACATATGAGACCAGGCAAACTTGATGGCCAAGGGTTGCAGCATAAAACTATTTATGAAACCCCATGAGCCACGGCCAAAGCAGTGCATGTTCCACAAAGAAGGAAGAAAAGAAGTTTTAGAGCTAAAGCCCCATAGCAGAAAATGAGAGTTTATCAGATTGTAAGGATGAAAACAGATGCGCTGTGTGGCCACTTTACCCAAAAAATTCCTTTGTAGATGATCCAAGTAAAGAAATAGCTTCCTTGCTATCAGGGTTCAGGGGTTTTGTTAAGAATTTGTGGATTTTCAACAGACACTGGCAGATTCTCCTGTGTTTTTAACTCATCCAGTGATCTGCCTTTGTGTGCTTCTATAGCTGCCTGGAAATCTTCAGCTACAGAACTGTCTTTAAACTTCAGTGCAAAGGTTGCAAGGCCTTCTTTAGCTTCCCCGGCATTGTTGAAGCAAGCAAAAGTAAAACCGCGTTTCTCCATTCCAGTCAATTTCAGATCTGGATATATATTGGTGTTAAGGATTAATCTATAGTTACCTCGGGCCCTCATAACAAGCCTTGCTCTTCCAGCATCTTCTGTAGGAATGTTCAACCTAAGTTCACCTTTGCCACGTTCCTTCCATCCCCCATTTATATACTGGAATAGAGCAGCATCAGCAGTAAATACTGGTTTTTCTTTCTCTTCACCAGTCTCAATGGGTACTTCCTGAGTTGTTCCCATCCCACTTCCAATTCTTGGAATTGTGTCAACTGCTGCTGTTCCAAATAGCTGGAGAGGATGAGAACTATTGCCTGAATCCCCCGAAGCAGCAGACGGACCCAAATCATCACTGCTTAATTTTGTCCCAAACGAACCTGTGCCACCCACAGACACTGCACTGGATGCGGAACCAAAAGCAGATCCTGTGCTAAAAGAACCAAACTTTGGGGTTGATCCAAAAGGCAAAATTTTAGTATCAAAGGAAAACGAGGAGCATGAAAACCCAGTTCCGGAAATTCCTGTGAAAGCATTCCGTGCAGTAGAAAGTTGTTGAAATGTTTTGACAGCAGCAAGTTGTTTTCGTTCCAAAGTTTTCTTTTTTGTCCTCTCCTCACCCTCTTCCCCCTCTTCTTTCTCAGTTTTCTCCTTGTTTGAATATCCTGTGTCTGTTTCCTCTGTATCAAGGCTTGTATGCTTGAGATTTGATGATTCTCCTTGCAATTCCTTCTTCCCACTGGTGGGTTCTCCTGAGTTTAGATCTGATGAATTGAGAACTATCTCCTTTTCATCAACTTCCTTCAAAGCAAACTCTCCAACCTCAATGACCTCTCTTTCAGGTGATATCTCAGCCTGATTACTAAATTCATTTGTATCCTTAGAAACCTCGTCCACTTGTGAAGCAGCAGCAGGATTAACCAAATTTATGGCTGCAAATGGACTAGAGGCTCCCTCAGAATAGGACCGGGATTGACACACCTTAATAAACTTTCTAGTAGCCAAGACATCCTCCCTTGCCATGTGAAAATCTTTTGTTTCTTGCCCACAAATACGACCCTCCTTATCCTCAGCATCAAAATCAATACCTCTTGTGAGTTGCATTTGTGCTGCTCTCTTCTTCGAGGCAGTGACTGAAATTTCGCCATCACCCATTTAAGCTATTGAAATAGATAGCAGAACAGAAGCCCAGGGGAGCCCACCAAAACCACTACTTTAGACCTCTGCCTCGGAAGCCTGAAGGGAAGCACACCACCTACCTTCCCACTTCTTGTTGCTTTGAGTCACAAATATATTCGGTTCTGTCAAAACCTTCTACTTGAGCACTCAGACTAGCTACTTTCTACACCCATAATCATTTTGGCCCAACAGCAGCAGTAAAAATTGGGTCAGACTAATACGCTAGCAGCAAAACAAAATAATTTAAAAACATAAAGAAATGGCAGCAACACAAAAAATGAATATTCAAATCAGAAGCAAAGAAATGAGTGATCACACTCAGAAAAATAACAGAAAAACAATAGGTATCCTAGCATTAAATATTTGCAGTTTGGCATGTGTATTAGGAAGTTTTTTTGTTGTGTGATATGATCTTGGTGATAACCAAGAAGACTACAGCAAAATAGGAGCATGGAAACCTGCATTGAGGAACCATACAATAGACAAGCAAAATGTACAATCCTGAAGACTGTTGCTAGATGGTCACAAGTGCAAAGAAGAAACAACTCTTACAAATCTGTAACTAGCACAGAGACCAGCAACTATATATTTTTCTCTATTTATATCAAAATTATAGAGCTCCAAGATCTTTCTTCCTACAAACCAGTATATCCAATCTTTCTTGAAAAACTACTCCCTCTAGTTTTTACGTCCAAGGCGTTATATGTAGTATTTCTATTTGTAACTAATTCGTTTAACCATAGTTTGCAAACTTGGACTCATAGAGTGCTCAGAAAGCCCAAAAACATTTACTAAACAAATAATTGGCAAAACAGGGGCCAAAACTAAATAGCTTAAAAAAATACTAAATTGTGTCAAAAAAACACGCTCCCGAAGGTTTTGACTTCAACTGTGTTTGCATCCTAATTTCTGACAGAAGGTGTGGGAAGGCTTCCTCTAAAATAATGGTTGTGTATCATGTCAGAAGATTGTGTAACAAATTTAGACAAATAGAATCAATTCAATTCAATTGTTTAACATGCTAAAAAAATTAACTAAATGCTTGGGGTGGGTGGGGAGGGGGGAACAATATTGGAACTAACTTCTTGTAGATTTGAGATTCTAAAATCTTCTTCAAATCACCTTAAAAGTCTTCCCAATATGCTATAAAAATCATTCTTGCTGGTGTGTGTTCAATGAAGAGGTGAATGCATGGTTTTAAAGGAAAAAATGATACAAAACTGCATTTTAAGTTTAACCCACATTTAACCTACATCGACACATTTTTCCTTATATGAGCGAGTTAGGCGGTTGGACTTGTCAAGTTTTGAACTAACTTCTTGTAGATTTGAGATTCTAAAATCTTCTTCAAATCACCTTAAAAGTCTTCCCAATATGCTATAAAAATCATTCTTGCTGGTGTGTGTTCAATGAAGAGGTGAATGCATGGTTTTAAAGGAAAAAATGATACAAAACTGCATTTTAAGTTTAACCCAAATTTAACCTACATCGACACATTTTTTCTTATATGAGCGAGTTAGGAGGTTGGACTTGTCAAGTTTTCGCAAGTACTCACCAAAAAAACAAGGTGAACTTTTGTCTCCAACCCATCCCTGGATTCAAGAGTTCACCCTACAGCCACTTGCATGGTTGAAAAAGCTGTGAGTACTCAGCAACTTAGTGAGGACATGCAGGGTTTGCAAACTATGCTTGTAATTACCCATTAACTAAAAGAAAAGGGTAGATTTTTAAATATTTTGGTAACCATGCTCCCTTTTATAGCCTCCAACACTCTTTCCAAAATAATAATTTATAATATCAAGATAAGATAAAGCTAATCAGTAGATTTGAATGATAACATACCTCCTGCTGTCTCATCTTTCTCCATTTTTAAAATTGATTATATTTTACCAGAGAAATGTAGATTAAACTGTGAGCTCACTATCCAAACCTTGGCACAACAAGCATTCAGTTACAGCAACCTAAATACCCAACATCAAAACATAGTTAAAAAAAAAGATTGTTTCTACTACAAAGATCAAAAGATAATTCCGTAATTACATAGATCTGTAATAGCATAGTAATTTCTGTAATGAAGACCAAAAAGAAATCATAATAACATCCAAAATACTGCCAGTTTAAGTCAACTACTGGTGCATACTCAAATATTTGAACTCTCACTACCTAGGTTCCACTCAAAAAAGCCAAGAGGAAGGGAGATCTCAGACAAGTTCTTGTCATTTAATTCCACCACTTTCAGATCAACATCTGAAAAAAGCTTGTTAGTTTTCTCTTTCAAATTCATATCTTCTAGCTACATCTCATAAGATAATCGTTTCAGTGTTTATTCGGAAGATTGAGTAAGCTTTGACAAATTATCCTTTCCTTCTTTTGCATAGGGCCAAAACTCGGCAAATTTGATCTCTGCTTTTTTAATGTTTGTTTGGCCAATGTCAAACAATTCTTCAGCTTCTCATTAGATATCTCTAATATAAGAGTAACCTACATCGCAATATAAAACATGGTCAATCTCCTATAGGCCACAGTAATCTGCCTCCTCTTTCCCTAGAAATACATCTTCATTTCTCATTTTCCACAAGGACCAAAGAAGCTTGGAAGTGAAGGCAAACCAATAGCTATTGTAAAATTTAAACATTTAGACTATCTACATAACAAAATAAAACCTTGTACCAGGAATTATTACTAGACCTTTTCCAACCCCCAATGTTACTAGAGAAAGGACTCCAAACATCCCTGGCATATGCACATTCAAAGAAAAGATGCTCAACAATTTCTGTACAATTACAGACTGAGAAACAATTGTTACCATTTCTAAGAAAGGACATGTCAACAAGAAGCCATTTGAGTAGCAGAAGCCACCTAAGAACAGAATTGTTGGCTTCAATGACAGGAGTATTTTGAAGACCTTAGACCACTAGGACTGACTAAGGGAAAGATTCCAGCAGCTATTCATGAAATTATAGGGATCCAAGGCGAAGAAAAGGGAATGGCAGATGTTTTAATATTAACTTTCTCAATAGCAACCTTGTCCCACCATTCAAGATTCTCAAAGATCTCGGTATAAAAGTTCAGCAGAAGAGGAAATCAAAAATTTTGACAAGCTTCTTGCAATGTAAAAAAAGTCCTTTGGCTTTGGGGGAGCTCAAAATCAGAAATGATGCTATACCAACCTTTGAGCTGATTGTCAGCAAATATAAATGAAACCATAAATCCCCTTATCAAACCAAGCCTTAGCAGAACAGCCTTAAAGTATGAATATCCCAACATATGGACCTACTTGTGACATCCATGATTTTATCTAAATCAACCTTTGACCAATGCCCAAGCCTTCCAAATACTTTTAATAACCTTATAACCAAATACAGTGGCTCAGACTTCACCAAAATAAAAGTCATGATGATGTAATCCTTTCACTATTTGGCTTTCTTACGAACAACCAACTAAACATTATTTCCGATTCATCACCTTCCAAGACTCATTCCCACAAAACCATTAAGAATTCATTTAACAGCAAGAGCAATTTATTGAGATATTAAATCTTTGAGGCCCACACCCCCTCTACCTCTTCAAGACAACACCACTTCCAACTGACTGCAACCCTTTTTTGTGTCTTCCAATCAAGCCATGAGAATCTATTTATGCTTTTATGAATATCATTGATTTAGTAACTGTTTAGAAACCACATAAAGGCATAAAAGATGTTATAGTAGGATAGAATATTTAAAATTTGCACTCTATCAGGAAAAGACACTATTGGTTATTCATTTTCTTCTCAATTTTACCAACAAACCAATTTCACACATTAACAGAAAATGGGATACCTAGGTATCTGACTTGCTTACTAGATCCTCCCAATCAAAAACCAAATTTACTAAGCTAGGAAGGAGGTTCATCTTTCCAATTGAGGCCGAACTATTTACTCTTTGAAACTTATGCCCCAAATGCATTGCGAAAATATTCAAAGCATTAATCAAATTCTCGGAGTTCTTTTCTTGCAATTTTACAAATAAACTCATATCATTTGCAAATAGTGTGTTCAAGTGATTTTCATTGTTGGATAAAGAAATGTCTTTAGAGGAATCATTTCTAGAAGAGAATTTCAACAGATAGTGCAGAGCATCAACAGCAATTACATATAATGCAAGTGTCAAAGAACATCCTTGTCTCATGGATTTCTAAAAAGAAATAGGATCAAAAGGGGGGCATTAAAATCCATCTGCATATTAACATATTTGAACAAGGTGTTAACCATATCATAGATTTTTTTTAGAAAAAAAGAAGACATCAAGCATCAGAAGTCAATCCTGTCATAATTTTTTTTTAAATCAATGAAAAAGATTCCAACAACTTGCTTAAAATATCTGTAATGTCCCTACTACTGAAATAGGACTTATTAATAATAAATAATTAAACAGAAATAAAAGGATAAATAATAATAATAATATTAGAGTATAAATGATAATATAATATATTGATAAGTAGGAGATAATTTCCACAGCAAGTCAAATTGTGATATTGCTATTAGGATTTAACTAGGTGATTTTGAGTCAAACTCATTGACCCATGTTTCATGAGTAGTGATTCAATATGAACCCATCTCTCATGGGAATAAATGGAACACTTAGCACTCATTGGATCTAGGTGATGCTCACAGGGGTGAAGCACCAAGACTTCCCGGGAGGTCACCCATTCCAATACTACTCCAACTTGAGCGCGCTTAACTACGGAGTTTCTTGTTAGAGTAAGTTATTTATTACTCTAGTTGCTTTAGCTCTCTTAGGTGCATATAATTAATATTTTATATTAATTATAATGCGCAAACCTAGTTTTTTTTCCTTTAGGGTTTCGTTCACCTTAAAAGGTTGAACTTTTGTATTTTTGTTTTCATAACTTAGAATACATTTTCGCTCTCATATTCTTGAGAACTTGTAAGCTCTGCTTTTTCCGTTTTCTGGTTTCTCTTCATTGCAAGATATTTGCATGCAGGTGTTTTTGAGGATCTGTGAAGTTGGTTTTCTCAATTTCTACATTTCCTCCATGGTTAAACCCAAAGCTTGCAACCCCATTTACAAAACCTTCACCAAGTGTTGTGCCTTATGAACCATTCATTTAGAAAGCCCCTTAAGCTCATCAATTGATAAGTAGGAGATAATTTCCACAGCAAGTCAAATTGTGAGATTGCTATCTGGAATTAACTATGTGATTTTGAGTCAAACTCATTGACCCATGTTTCATGAGTAGTGATTCAACATGAATCCATCTCTCATGGGAATAAATGGAACACTTAGCACTCACTGGATCTAGGTGATGCTCGGAGGGGTGAAGCACCAGGACTTCCCGGGAGGTCACACATCCTAGTACTACTCCAGCCTGAGCGCTCTTAACTACGAAGTTTTCTCCATGGTTAAACCCAAAGCTTGCAACCCCATTTGCAAAACCTTCACCAAGTGTTGTGCCTTATGAACCATTCATTTAGAAAGCCCCTTAAGCTCATCAATTGATAAGTAGGAGATAATTTCCACAGCAAGTCAAATTGTGATATTGCTATTAGGATTTAACTATGTGATTTTGAGTCAAACTCATTGACCCATGTTTCATGAGTGGTGATTCAACATGAATCCATCTCTCATGGGAATAAATGGAACACTTAGCACTCATTGGATCTAGATGATGCTCATAGGGGTGAAGCACCAGGACTTCCCGGGAGGTCACCCATGAGAGATGGATTCATGTTGAATCACTACTCATGAAACATGGATCAATGAGTTCGACTCAAAATCACATAGTTAAATCCTAATAGCAATATCACAATTTTACTTGTGGAAATTATCTCCTACTTATCAATTGATGAGCTTAAGGGGCTTTCTAAATGAATGGTTCATAAGGCACAACACTTGGTGAAGGTTTTGCAAATGGGGTTGCAAGCTTTGGGTTTAACCATGGAGGAAACTTCGTAGTTAAGCACGCTCGGGCTGGAGTAGTACTGGGATGGGTGACCTCCCGAGAAGTCCCGGTGCTTCACCCCTATGAGCATCACCTAGATCTAATGACTGCTAAGTGTTCCATTTATTCCCATGAGAGCTGGATTCATGTTGAATCACTACTCATGAAAGATGAGTCAATGAGTTTGACTCAAAATCACATAGTTAAATCTTGATAGCAATATCACAATTTGACTTGTTGTGGAAATTATCTCCTACTTATCAATTGATGAGTTGAAGGGGCTTTTTAAATGAATGGTTCATAAGGCACAACACTTAATGAAGGTTTTGCAAATGGGGTTGCAAGCTTTGGGTTTAACCATGGAGGAAACTCCGTAGTTAAGCGCGCTTAGGCTAGAGTAGTACTGGGATGGGTGACCTCCCGGGAAGTCCTGGTGCTTCACCCCTGTGAGCATCACCTAGATCCAATGAGTGCTAAGTGTTCCATTTATTCCCATGAGAGATGGATTCACGTTGAATCACTACTCATGAAACATGGGTCAATAAGTTTGACTCAAAATCACATAGTTAAATCCTAATAGCAATATCACAATATAATATATTATATAATATTCATGTATAAATATTTTTTTTTATAAATATAATCCATGTATTAATAGTTTATTAAATATGATATTATAATATTCATATCTTAATAAATATATATATAATATAATATTATAATCTTCATATATTAATATAAATTATAATAAATGAACCACAGTCGACCAAAAGGTTGCAACTTCCCCGTGAAAAAATATATATTATAATCCTCCTATTAATATTTTATTAAATATGATATTATAATATTCATATATATATATATAGCATAGTAACGAGAATCACGACGATTCACACGATTCGGCGATTCGATTCAAGGCAAACGATTTTTTGTGAATCGGTGAATCGAATCAGTGATAAAGGGTTTATGAAATAAGTCACTCACTAAATTTCAAGGGTTTTTTAAATTTGCCGATTCGATTCTGATTCATGGCCAATTCGCGATTTGATTCAGCCTTGCCGATTCCGATCCGATTACGATTCTCGTTACTTTGATATATAGAAAGGGTAATATTATAATCTTCATATATTAATATATAATATCATAAATGAACCGCAATCGACCAAAGGGTTGCGACTTCCCAATGGGAGAAACAACATATAAAACAAAGGGGAGATTGAAAAACAGTTTATAGAAAGTCCTACCCAGGATCTAGTCAGAGTCTCCTAACCCCAAAGTTAAACACAATGAATGATTTGAAAAACAAATCCAGTCAGCAACATATATTGAATCAATAACCAGTCCATGATACTATTATAGATGGCCACAACGGTGACATAAATGTCCAATCAGACATAACGACAAATACCAAAAGACAAACATCACCTGTACAAGTTTAATACAGGTTAGGAGAGGCGGTAACGGTACCCATCATTAGAGATTACAGTCGATGCATACAAAACCACCATAGTGGAAGCTTTAAGAGTTCATAGTTATATATGATTAAGGATCATATTGGACAGATCATACTGATTATGCATCAATCATCGATGAAGAGAAACGTAGAATATTGATGTTGTTATTCATCTTAAAGAGACAGAATTATCTTGGTTCAACAAGTGTGTGTGTGTGTGTGTGTGTGTGTGTGTATGTGTGTGTGTGTGGAGAGAGAGAGAGAGAGAGAGAGAGAGAGAGAGAGAGAGAGAGAGAGATTCTAGGAAGGAGTAGTCCAAGAATGATTGAGTCTGATCATTGGCAACAATAAACTCAATTTCTAACAGAGCTTATTCAACAAGGAGACACACATAACAAGATATCAAAACAACATATAAGAAATCAGGCACCAAATACCATCTTACCTCAGTTTGTGATCAGACCAGTATACTGAACCAGAATATCAATAAATAAAAATATCAGTGTGCACCCTTCAACATAAGCCATCCATGCTTCTATAACAATTCTGAATAAAGCACTTCCATCCAGGTAATCATTGACATGGCATCAAGATAAGCTCATCTAATTAAATGAAGAATTTTGTTTGATAAATAAAGACTTTAAATCGGAAAAAAATCACTTATAATTGAAGATAGTCCCCAAATCTTAAGATATTAACTTGGGAACATTACAATATCTAGCTCATTTCATTTCTTCCCAGCTATTGTGAAGAATAAATTTCTCTAATCTTTTTATATGAAACCCAATTTGGGTATGGTTGATAAACTTGGGCAAGATCCCTTTTAATCTCAATGCTAGCAGCTTTCCCAAAATCTTGTAGGAGACATTTAGGAAGGTTATAGTCCACCAATGTTTTTTTTGGGGACCTATCCCCCTTTTTTAGGCAAAAGTTTGACAGCTCCTCCATTAAATTCACTGCCTAGGTTTCATTTTTCAAAGCCCCCTTGTAAACAACCAACAAATCTTGGCTGATCCAATTAGCATTTTTTTATAGAATTCTGCAACTAAACTATCAATACCAGGGGATTTACCACTCTGAATGGAATTAATGACCATCATAATTTCTACATGACTAATGTGCTTACTTAGCTCTTCAGCATCTTCCTTCTCAATCACCTTTAAATGTTCTACTTGCAAATCCCTGAGGTTTCCTTACAATGGTTACCTTTTGTTATCAGCCAAAAAGAGTATCTGTCAAAATCTATAAAATTCCTTTTTCATTTTTCCTATATCAGCAACCTGCACATTGTTAATGATAATGGGGCCAAACTCTTCTTTTTTGGGCCCTTGCCTTAGTGTGTCTACTCATAGTTCTTTCCAAGCCTATTTCTAGCCCCTTCGCTGTCAAATTGTAGTTATATGTTCATGAGATGATCAAATCCCGTGCTCTAAGTTGTGTATACCACATTTGCCCCTGCCCCAGCTCATCTTGGGTGTACTGTGGCATAGTTGCAAAAATCCCCCAAAATCGTGCCCAAAAATTTGAATATGTTAGCATGTTGATTCTCGCCAATTGTTATTTGATCTTGATATTTGCATATGACCCTTGGAGGTCGGCCTAATTTATGAAATACCTTGAAAACCTATATAAGAGCATCTTTCCTAATTCATTTTCATGATTTAAACATCCTATTCATTCCTAATCACTTCCTAAAGAAAGTACTATAAGCAAAATTCTTCAATTTAAGAATTAAGGAACATAAAATTACAATATTCTTCATGCAAGGGAGCTTTCATGGTTAATCTTGTTTTGTGGTGTCATGTTTTTACATCAACTGTTGAGTATCATATCCAAAAAGCATTGCATTAATCAACATTATCGAGCTTGAGATATAATATTGTCATATTCAGCATTGTACTTCAGATTAAGCTTTCAATCCAATCACTATCACTGTAGAGGAGGTCAATTCTTACCCAGGACTTGACTGAAGAAGTCCCTAAACAGCCCAACACCATTTTTCCTCTTCATGCGTGCAGGACTAGAAATCCCTAGACACTATGGCTTAGCCATATCATCTGACACTTCTTTGGGAAAGTTTCAAGGAGATGGACAGAGCAACATCCTGAGTTGTAATCTATTTTCAATATTTGCATCAACAACTCTGGGACTACGTCACTTAGCCACGTAGTCCCACAATTTCAGGCCTGAATTTCAGTGACGGGTTCCTTTTTTATTCCCTTTTCCAGATCTGTACTCAGAGTTGGCATATATGTTCTGTAGCTCATTGCTTATATTGATAATTGTCATATTCACACCATTTAACCTAGTTTTCATATCAAATAATCAAATCACAAGCAAAAGAATAATTCCAAATATTTGCCCAACTCTAACCAATAGATCTATAGTTGAGCTCTTGAATTATATTTCAATGTGGGTTTCTGTGCGTGGGCTTGATTCCTGATCTAAACTAATGGAGTTCATTCCACCACCCCACACGGGGAGTAGTCCATGGGCTGTTAAAAAAAAATTGTGACCGTGCAAGTCATCCTGATGATGCATGAACGCCCATAACATTGTCAGAAATGAGAATACTTTCTCATTTTGATGATGCTATATAAAGCCACCCAAATATTAGAAATATTAGAATGGGGACCAAAACTCCTCCTATAAACAAATTTGCATGCTCGTTTCGAATTATCAAAACTTTCGACTAATAAGATTTAACAAACAAGCTCCAGCTCTCAAGATAATAATGCTAGTAGTTTCAGGCCAGCTGGCCATTTCCATGCCTGAAAATCAACTTTCACTGCCAAACTGAGGACCATCTTGCATGGTGAATGAGGTACAAATACAAGTGCCAACAGGGTATTTTCAGGAAAAATAAAAATTATACCAAGGAAGAGTATCCAAACTAACAGAAATAGCAACAAAAGCAATCTGGATAACCTACAAGCCATAGCAAATTGTGTATTCAAAATTCCAAAAGAAAAAAGAACTAGCACCAACTCATTAATTGAATGATTATGTAATATACTCCATCGAGTTTTGGGTATCGTGTAACTTAATAGACAAGGAAAGGTGCAAGTACTTGATTTTGAAAGAAAAAATCCCTTATGCATGGCATATAAGCTGAAGGTAAGCCCCTGCTTGCTTAAATAGGAAAGATTACCAATTTAGATTAACAAAAGAGAGATTCGTAAAACAGAAAGGGGTAGCCTCGCTGAGAGAATTAACTGCAAAGCAAAATACTAAAAGGATAGTGAAACTAAAAATTGCTTATAAAATAAATTTGGGTATAAACAAAGATAAAAGCAGCAACTCTGACGGTTTCATAGTTCTATTGGATGGGAGCTTTAACCGGATTATTTAAATTAAATTAGAAATAGCAATAAACAGAAAGGAGCATTCAGAGACCAGTATACGACCAACTGTAGCAAACTAAAGGATATCAGGCTAAATGAAACAACAACAACAAAAATCGGATACCCAAACAAAGAAATTAAACCAAAAAAAATTGAGTGATTGAGCTGAGAAATAATGGTAACGCAGCTGTGGCCTACATGTACAGGCTGAGAAATAGCATGAAAAAAGAGGGTCTTCAAACAGAGAGAAAAATCAGCAAAACAAAGAAATGGATGCTCGTGCTAAGAGACTGAAGGAAATGGAATTCGGTGTCTATACTGCAAGAAATAGCAGCAGCAAAAACTTGCGTCTTCAGATCAAGTGAACTAGAAGAAAACAACATTAGCTATCCAAATTAAGATACATCGAAGAAAAATATGAATATTCAATCTACAAGAAATGGTAGCTTTAAAAAGAGTCTTCCTGGCAAAAGAAACTGCTGCCTGAAATCTTAGAAAATTGTACCAGAAGAAACAGCAAGAAAATAACTGGGCGTCCAAACTGAGAATTAAATAGCAACAAAACAACTAGGTGTCCAAACTGAGATTACAAGTGGTGTTGCAACTAAAAGATGAGCTTGAACAAAGCAAAAGTGATGTTACATCAATCAATCAAGGGAATGATATATAACGCACCCAAAAAAAGAATGTAACAGAACCATATAGTGACACTACAGATGATAGGAAAGATTTGTCTAAAAACCTAAAAAGAACATATGACAAAGAACTTAACCGCTCGTTTTCAAAAATAAAATCCAAAGAAAAAAATGGAGCAGTTAATCCGATAAGGCAGACAAATGAGAAAACTATGATTTCAAAATAAAAAACAGTTGCTATTCCAGATTTAGTTTATGGCGATCAAAATAAAGCGGACACATATCTACAAATATTTGGAGACACCCACCTGAGTTGAGCCGCCATTGAAGCTGTAGTGGCGTAGAATTTCACAGATCCAATCGATTTGCTTAAAATCTGCTGGACTTCTAACTTGCTAGGATGATTGCGGAAAGGCCAGAAGCGAGCAGAAAGCTTTCTCGACTGGAAGGGAAATGGCATACAAAGTTCAACATCTCTCTGTTTTTGCTGTGACGAAAAAAACAGCAAATTTATCCTGAGCTAAGTGAGCTTTGGTTTGTCGTTTTTCTATTCATCCCAAAAATTATAAAAAAAAAGAAACAAAAAATCCTCCCATTAATTTTTAATTGAATTTAATTGAACTTTTGAGGTGGCATCTGTCTGTTTCCAGACATCATACTCGTGTGTTTGCGAATTAATGATTTAAAACAATTAATTTTATCACTAAGAAAGATTAGAAAAGTATCTATAACGGTGAAATTGCATGTCTTGAGTCTTCAACTAATACAAATATTATAAATTTAACCACTAGTACTTATATCATCTCCTATGGTTGATTATAATAAACCTAGAACATTTAATACATTAAATAAATATATATCGTTTAAAACGTTAAACAAAAGTTTGCTATATTTGTATATATAAAAGAAAGAAAGGTAGAAGATTAAGTGTTCTAATAGAATATTATAAATAATATTATTAAAGATCTAAGTAACATTTGAAAAGATTGTTTAAAATAATATGAAATCAAAATCTAAGGAGACTTTACTTTGGAAGATTAAAATCGTTCAATAAATTTGTATTGTCAATATAAAAAATAAAATACTTACAAGAATAAATAAAGAATATTAAAATATAAACTATTTCAATTTATAAAGGATATATATTAAGATAAGGAAAGGGTTAATTTTGATCTAAAAGGAATAAAATGTCAAAAGAATCTAAAATAATTTCATTAAACAAAATTCTATAGTAATATAGTTTGGATAAATGTTTAGAATATATTTGATTCAAAATTATTGTGTAAGAATTTGTTTAAGGGCAAAATTCACCCAAGAACTAAGAACTCAAACACAAGCACACAGTAGACCAAAGAAAGATATGATCAATTAATCAGAGTATGTCCGAATACATTGCTCTGTTCAGAATGTGATGCTAATACACTAGGAGTGCCTGATTATAAAGGCTACAGGAGAACTTCTAGAATGCATAGAAGTTAGCACCATGAAGTGTCAAACAACCAAGCACATGTCCACCAGATATGGATTATCCTCCATTAAGCACGGAAGTAAGTGCGGTGATGAGAGGATAAGCCTAGAAGAGTGGAACACGCAAAACAATGTTGTAGACACCATGTGCTCAAATAAAGGTGCATACTCCTGTGTTGTCAACATGACAAATCACAAGGTTGCACAAACTCCTAAGTGTCTCATAATAAAAATAATAAATTAATGCAAAGTAATTAACTAATGCATTAACCTAAGTAAACTTAAGTAAGTGTAAATAGTAAAGTACTAATTTACACCAACATATTGTAAATCAAGTTCATTGACTATACAAAGGATATCTAGCCAAATAGCAGTAAGCATAGCCTCTCTGAATTTCCACATTATAAGTTTTGCAAATTTGTGTGTGTGTGTGTGTGTGTGTGTGTGTGTGTGTGTGTGTGTGTGTGTGTGTGCAATATACACACGCATAATCAAAAGTCAAAGAAATGGGCTCTTCAATAGACTTGTCTCCTCAAAGAAATGTTGTTCAAGAAAGTGTGGTTACTTTTGATTATTGTGAAAATGAGCTTGTTTTGAAAAGTATTCCTCCTCCTTTATTCAAAAGTCATTTCAAATTGTATTTCATTGTTATTTGATAATCAATATAATCACCATCTCTACATAAATATTGCTTATCAAATAAAGTTTGGACATATTATTATGGAATAACACCATGGGTGCAATAATTACCAAGAAAAAAGGTGAGAAGATTGAAGAAATGATGTACTCTAGAAAAATCAAGACAAAAATGGTTGCAGCTTCAAAGCTCCTCAAACAATAACCCAAAGCATCAATTTATTTTGATAAAGGATATAAGATATCATAATATGGTAAAAATTGAAAGCTTTATTGGGTCCTCTTGTCAATCCACCTCGAATATTGCATCATTTAGTGAGACTATTCCAAATTGTACAAAAATAAATCTAAACCCAGTATTTGTTTTCAAGATTTTATTCCAAAAAATTAATAATTATTGTCAAATTAGATGGCTTTAGCCAAATATTTATTTATATTATAGGTATAGGGTCAACAATTAGCATCGCTAAGTGTTATCTCTTATTGTACAAGAAGATAAAAGATAAAAGATGATTGATATATTTTTCCTTATTCCACAATCAGAAGGAAGATGAGTTGATGTGCCTTAGTAGGACTTCAGCGCTGAGCGAGTGCAATAATCCTTTGCTATAATGATTAGGATGATTTGATTTAGAGGAATACAATTGGATGGTGTAAAATAGAAGACCAATAAAGTAAAACTAACAAGTTTCAACACGTAGAGAATAACAAAAATCAAACAAGAATCTAAGTAATTAAAACAACAACTAAACAACAATAGTAACCTATGATTTGAATATGAGTTTGATTTGGAGGATGCTTGGGGCATTGTATACTCGATTATTTTATATGAAATTTCCATAGACATCATGGTTGCGACAAGAAGGATGAGGAGAGAAAGAAAAAGGTCATGACATCTGAGTGGGAGAGGCTTGAGGTGAATGGTTCTAAAATAGCAAATATATTCATTAGAGAAATTAATGTTGTAGCAAGAAACAACCTTACTTGACATAACCTAGAGTCAGTCCTTAAAAAGGATACAATTGTTATACAAAGCTAGCATTTTAACATTCAAACAACCATGTCGCTTAGGATTATTTTGAATTGATAGAAGACCACCACCCTTGGTGACAAAGAGGATTAGATGAGGTGGATGTTGGAATTTACAAGTGGGAAGATTTACTTCTAAGAGGGGGTGGGGGGTGAATCAGAAGTAACTAACTTTAACCTTTTAAAACTTTTTGGCTGAAATCATTTGCATGCATCTAATTCATTTAATAAACATGAAAGTAAAGACATACATGGAAATAGATAACACAAAATTTTAGTAACCCAGAAACCCTCCAAAAATGAGAAGGTAAAATTGGGGTGGGGATGACACCCACAAAGTATCACTGCAGCAATATGTAACTGTTTAAGGTTACAAAGTTTGACCACTTCCAATGGTCTGCTCTGTGAAAGCCCTGTCTTGTTAAAGACTTTACACTCTGTTAAAAGCGACCTGGTTAAAGGATTTACAAACACTCACTTGGAATGTTACCCTATTAAAAGATTTAGCACCTTATTGAAAGGCTTACAACATGGCTATTAGACCAACCTATCATCATAGGATTTTCATTCCTAATACAATGGCTAGAGAGTATTAGAAAGTCTTGACTTGATGACTTGCAATCTTCAATTTTTGATTCAAGATCCTTGTTCTACTCTGTCTGTTTTGATCGTTACTTGATCTGATATGACTCTCCTCAAAATTCTGATACTCTGTTCTTGATCAACTAAATTATGCAATGTTGTTCTTCTCTTTCTAAGTTTTTACACCCCTCTGCACTTTGCTAGCATTCTCCCATAATCTCTCACTCATGCATACACACAATGGGGTTTCATCCTCCTTTTAAAGGCTTCAAGGACTTAGGGTTAGGTATGAATCTACAATTAATATTCATTCTTCTTTTCTTGCTCAATTCTTTCACTTTTCCTATTGGTTGCATGCTGATTACATAGGTAATGTAAAAGGTTCGATCTTATCTTCAAGATCCTTCGAGATTCATCCTGAGTTGGCTCAAAAATGGTTTACATCTAAGTTTGTGAAGGCACAAACTCGTATGTTGATTATGTGTTACTCGGTACTTACTAATTGTTGATGCTCGACACATATAGGAATTATGTCTCACTCAGCTCCTATAGTAATTCTATTTCGCTCGGCATCTATACTTTGCTTGGCACCTATAGTGACTTGGCATCACTTATCACTCGACACTTGAACTTTGCTTGGCACCTAAAGTTCACTCGGCACATATTGAATTTTTGGCTCGGCACATAATATAGCTCGGCATCTGTATTATACTTAGCATCAACTTAAGAATTGGTTAAGTGTGTTGACACTCAATTGTCAAAACCAATCTGAGACCAACAATCTCCCCCTTTGACATGAGTGGCAAAAACACTTAACTAAGCATTATGAGTCTAGTCTTTATGAGTATAATACACATTCTATTTGACATATGTACAAAACTTCAAAAAACTTGTTCAAAATTTTGTAGAAGACTATATACCTCAAAAACTTGTAACTCCCCTGAGCTGATGTGTCATTTCTGTAACCTTAAGCTAAATTTGTCCCATGCTGATGTGTTTGATACTCTTTGCCTTGTCTATACTCTGTATCTGCTTTGTTTTTACTCCCCCTTTGTTTCTGCTCTATGTTTGCTCCTCCTTTCGCACATCTTGTAGTTTTTGCATCCTTTTGGTTGTATCTCCTTATTACTTCCTCAAAATTTGTGATTATCTCCCCCTTTGGGTATTTCTCCCTTGATTTACACATCCATTCTTATTATCTCCTATCTTTATTATATCTCCCCCTTACATGAATATCTCCCCCTTTGGATATTCTTTATTATCTCCATCAAAAAAAAAAGTAGTATCTCCCCCATTCTTATTAAATGCATAATGTTTATATCTCCCCCTTTTTGACACTTATGTCAAAGGGTCCTAAGAATGAATAGAATATTTAACCAAAAATGTTTTATTTACCTCCATTATCATCTTCAAAGAAGCATCCCAATTGTCTAAGGCAATTTCTAGTGCTTTGTGCTTGATGGTTGTCTCTGCTGCAAGATGTGCAAGACCTTCTAAGGTAGAAAGATTAGGGTCTTTCTTTAAAACATTTTTTTGCATAGGCCATTTCCTTATGTAGTACTTCCAGATGTGGGGTAATAGCAAACTATATTTGTATTAATTTGGTCTTAATAATGGCCTCTTCTATTGTCAATACAACTAACTCCTTCTGAGTGTGAACCGTTGTGGCAAAATGCTCCTCACTTTGAGCTAGATCTTTAGGTAGCTATGTGCTAGATATCTTAAGATTCTGTTCCAAGCTTAGTATTCTCCAGCTAGTTTCTTGTGTGAAATATGATGAATCACACAATTTGGAGTATAATGAGAATATATTCTCAAGTATTGTTTTAACTTTCTCAACCTTTTTAGCCACTTTAACCTGTGATAGTGCTATCTCACTAGATATCTTCTCATTAACTTTCATTTGAAATTTCTTTTCAGACCATTCTAATAATTTGACATTAGCATCAAGGTCTTCATTTTGTACCTGGTCCACTATGTTGGACAGTTTCTCCATGATGGGCTTTGTTTCATCAGGTACTAGCAAGCTAAATGCATCAAGGAATATGTCTTTGATTTCTACTAATGATTGCTTTTGTCTATACTCATTTCTAAGTATGTCCTACTTCTTCTTTCTCTCAAGTGCCTCTTGCACTTCATTTATCTATGCCAGGTTCATTATTTTGTAGTCATAACTTGGTATGGCTATTTCCTCATCAAGTGCAGGGTCTCCATAGTGAAGTACCTTGGCTACCTTGGTGGATCTCGAGCATGGTGTTGAAATTTGCAGGGGTGCTGCATCAGTGCTTGGCTTCTTGGTAGGAGTCCCTGAGGTAGGCAAATTTACCAGTGTCTATATTGCCTCTTACTCTCTTTCCTTGGGGGTTTTCTCCTCTTCCTTATCTTCTCCACTTCTACCTTGATCAATGACAATGATTTGAGGAGGTGCACCTTGGCTTTGTGTTGTAGGAACATCTTGTCCTGCCTACTCCTTTGTTGGCTCCTGGGTAGTTGTTGTTGCTATTACTGTGGGATCAACCTTAGTAGTCGTGTCTTGTGTTGCTTGCTCTTTTGGTTGATCATTTGTAGTTGTGGGAGGTTGTGAAGGTGGTTCTTGTGTGTTCACCTTCTCCTTGGTAATTTCTACTATAGCTTTTTGCAACTCTTCTACACTCACCAAAACAGGATTTGTACACAATTGTGATTGCAATGTTGTTTGGTGAAGGATCTTTTTGAGATCCTCTAGAGTTAGTGTATTGATGTTCTGACTTGAGGTGTCAAAAACATCCTTTACAGTTACAGTTTCTATAGATATAGGTGTTGTGTGTGGAGGACTTGGTGGTGGTAATTGGGTGTCTTGGACACTCTGTTCTGGTTGCTGCTCCTCAATTGTTGCCTCTTCTCCTTTATGTGTCTCTTTCTCCACTATTACCTCTTCTTTCTCTTTCTCTCCTTCCTCCTCTTTTTCATTTTCCTCTTCCTCTTCATCATTTCTTCCCTCAAAGGGATCTTCTTGCCCTTCCTTGACTGTTGTCCACCCATAAATCAATTTCCACATTTGTGTGGATTTCTTTACAACATCCTCTATTTCATTCTATAAAATATTGAAGGCTCTGTATTTGGGTACAAATTTGCTCCCATGTTTCTTACTAGCCTTACTTATTTGACCTTTTGTAAGGTCTGGTATCACACAAGCCAATGTTGACTCCCTTATTTCCTTTTTCCATATTTAGGTAGTAATGTCATTTATTTTCAACAATGGAGCTTAGCTCCTTAGGCATAGAATTCTCAAGTTCGAGTGGGGTTGTCTTGAACTTGGCCATCATAATTTAGATAGACTCTTCCACTATGTTTTGTTCTTCTCTTGATAATTTATTAAAATAAATGGTCTTTAAACTAGTTAAATCTGCGTTATCTCTAATGCTATCACAAACATTTTCCAAATTAGATTTGGTGGAGTGTCTTACCAATCTGAATTGATCATTGTCAGATTCTGTCTTTTCTTCATCTGACTTTGGGGGTACAACATATTTTCTTCTTTTCTTTTGTTCTGTAGGCCCTCCTTGCTCTATGGATTTTTGCTTCCCCTATTCCTTTGCCACTTGTGTTGTTGCCCTTGTGTCTACCCTTATAGTTGGCTTAGCTAGGCTTGGCTTAGATGCTTTCTTCTTCCCTTTGGGTTGTGCAACTAGTTGTTTCTGTGCCTTTCTCTTCTTAGGCTCTGGCTTTGGTGCTTCCTACTCGACACCTTCTTCTTCGTCTACATCCTCACCCATGCCTTGGGTCAAAGAAAGTGTTTCCTGTCCTTGTTCTTCTTCATCATCTTCAGCTTCTTCAGCTTCTTCTTCTTCTTCTACAATGCCCTCACCAAATTTGGCTTTAAATTTCTTTACCAATTTGTCATTTTTATTTAGCGTGGAGGCAATCTTCAACTCCATATCCACCTTTGACCTTACCACATAATAAGTACCAAAATGTGGTGCACTCTTGTCCACTTCCTTAGTTAATAATGTAGTTATAGCTATAGATGCTTCATCTATGTTTATCTCATAGCCAAGAGGTCTTAACCATCTAACTCTTGGTATGGATGCTTGTATGTAAGTATAATCAATATCTACAAGAAAACATACATCATTTACATGTTTTTGTACCAATGAAACTGGTATTCTTAGCCTCTCCTTCATGGTCTTCTTGAAGTCTTCAAAATAGCTAGTCATTAGGGTCTCGAAATTAGCTCCCATTTGTTCTATATATTCACTAACTTGAGCTATTATAGACCTATTTTCTTTCCAAACAACTTTACCAAAAGATGGAAATTCATTCTGTACATAGAAAAATATGTAAATCAAAATTGCACCAAACTTGCACTATGCTCCCTTGGTTCTCCTTATTGCTACTAAGTTCTCATTGATTTGTTGTAATTGTAGTTCTGCAAGATCATAAGTATGATCCATTTTAACTAGTTTGTAACCCAAATCCATTGCAATGCAAGGTACACTATTAAGTCTATTGGATTGATAAAATTTGTGTGAAATGGCCCTAACAACAAAGTCAAGAAGAGGGTCTTGGATAGTGTCTATTGTCATTCCTCTCTTGTTCCATTTGGCACCAGTGTTCTTTTCAATTACTTCCTTGGAATCACTTCCAAGGGTCTTTGGCCGATCTAGGGTTGGATACCCTATCACTCTATGTACAATCCTTTTTTTTAATTTTTATTGGACCATCCTCCAACCGTAAATTTCCATCATGAATCTTGCTAAGCACTATCCTGATCCATTCAGTTTTGAAAACTATGGGGAATTCTAGGGCACGCGTCAAACCCTTCTTCTCAACAATTTGGTACTATTCTTTCAAAACTCTATTTTCACACAATTTGTCATAGGCTTCCCTCATCTCCATATCTCCTATGGCTCCAATTTTGTAGTTTTAACATCTCCTAACATCTTGAACCATAACTACCTTAGGAGGTATAACAGATAGGGCTCTGACTAGGTCATTTTTGTATGCTACTTTTGGGATTGGCTAGAAATCTAGTTGTCTCACTTCGTTTAACACTAGTTGAAACTCAAATGGATCTTTCTCCTATGGTTTCCTAGAACTAGAGGTCATTTGTGCTAGCTAGGGTTTTAACATGAAGAAATTTAAAACTATTTAGCTCAACACAAATGTACATACCTTGATATCAATGAAACTATGCTAAGTTGTTGTTGAAATCTGCTCAAATGTTGGGTTCTCTACTTTGAAATCATTCTACACTCTTCTTCATCTTTGCTCTTCATTCATGATGAAGAAAAAATGGTTTAAAATGCAATAATATACCCTATTTTCATAGCATTTTATGCTTAGTGCATTTACAATTGTCCACTCAGGTTCTTAAGTATTTCTACATTACTTGGCTTCCATTGATTTTCAAACACTCGGCATCCACTAAAGTTCCCCTGACTCGGCTTCAACTAAATTTTCTTCTTTACTTGGCTGCAACTAACCATTCAACTTCTACTTATTTTGGCTATCAACTCGACATGTACTGAAATTTTACTCAGCATATGAAGGCAACTTTTCTAACTCGACAATACTGATAAAAACTTGAAGTTTTAACTTTGCATCTCTATTCATGTTGATCTCTTCTTTTTAGTACTTGCTTATTTAGGAACTAATGTATGATAAAGCTTTGTATATCAGTTCCACAAGCCTTCTTGTGCTTAGTTTGATGAAGTGTGACCACTTGACCTTTTAGGTGAAGTGATTCCTTCATTTGATGTGCTGCTCCCATCTTTCTTCTTCCATGTCTTATTCATTTCTCCTTTGATGTGTTCAACATCTACCATCTCTTTTCCTTTGTTGATCTCTGAGTTGGGTGTCTTAGACCTTGTTGGGCAATTTCTGCTGATATGACCAGTCTTCAAACAACTAAAGCATGTAGTTTGGCTAAGCCATCTATTATAGTTTCCACTAAAATGTGTTCTGATGCAATTTTTAGGGATGTGTCCATATTCCTGATAGTAATGATAGTTATACCTGGTGTTGTAGTCCCAATTGTAGTGATGTCCATGGTTATTTCCCCTTGCTGGCTGATTAGGTGTCCACATAGGCTTTGATCTGCACTCAAAAGCTCTATGTCCATACTTCTTGCAATTGTAGTAGTGACCTTCAAATTTTGGTGTTCTGATAGTCCTAGTCCTATAGTCGTGTGCTTGATGTCCTTGTTTGTTGCACTTGTGATAATGACCCACATTCTTTGGTTTTTCATACTGATGGGTTTTCTTGCTCCTACACAAATTAGAGGTACGTCCTTATTTACCACAAAATTAACAAGTAGGTTTAGTGTTCTTACCTTTGTTACTTCTTTCTTCTGCAATCTTGGATGACTCTCCTTTTTCAGTGTTGGTGTATCCTAATCTTGAAGTATCATTGCTAGCTCTTGGTGATTTCAGTAGCTGCTCAAAGTACTTGATGGCCTTGTTTGGTTTGTTGAAGGTTTCAGCAATCCCCTTCTCTTTTTTTAGGTCATTTTGTAGTTGTTCATTTTGCATCTTCAATGTAGAGATCTCAATGTCCTTGATGTTCAATTCATGGTGTGCATTCATCATTTGGCTTAGGGTGTTTAGCTGCATGTTTTAAATTCTTGCAAGTTCAATTGACTTTTCTTCCAGTTTGTTTGCAAGATTTCTCTTGTCATCTTCTAGCATAGCCTTATCTTCAATGGCTCTTTTCTTCTGTTCAGTCACCTCACAAAACATTATGGCTTGTGATTCTTGTTCAAGCTTGAGTGTTCTGATTTCTTCTGCTTGGGCTCTGTTCTTCTCCATTAGGTTTTCTATTGTTGTGTCAAACTCTTTGGAATCTCCATTTGCAAACAATTTTGAGGTGTCAATCTCCTTGTATTGTGTATCATTCTCAACTATGGCAATCTTTCTTCTTCTCTGTAAGGATTTTGTCAATTCTTCTCTGGCTTCTTCCAAAGTATGTAAAGCAAGTTATATATCAATCACTTGATTTTCTATGACCTTCCCAAGTTTTTAGACTTCCATTTCCAAATCTTTTCTCCAAGTTGTAAGGCTCCTCCTTGTTAGAACTATGCTCTGATACCAATTGTTAGAATTTACAAGTGGGAAGATTTACTTCAAAAGTAACTAACCTTAACCTTTTAAATTTTTTTGGCTGAAATCATTCACATGCATCTAATTCATTTAATAAACATGAAAGTAAAGACATGCATGAAAATAGATAACACAAGATTTTGGTAACCTAGAAACCCTCCAAAAATGAGAAGGTAAAACTGGGGTGGGGATGACACCCACAAAGTATCATTGTAGCAATATGTAACTATTTAAGGTTTCAAAGTTTGACCACTTCCAATGGTCTACCCTGTAAAAGGCATGTCCTATTAAAGACTTTACACTCTGTTAAAAGCGACCTGGTTAAAGGATTTACAAACACTCACTTGGAATGTTACCCTGTTAAAGGATTTAGCACCTTATTAAAAGGCTTACGACATGGCTATTAGACCAACCTATCATCATAGGATTTTCATTCTTAATACAATGGCTAGAGAGTATTAGAAAGTCTTGACCTGATGACTTGCAATCTTCAATTGTTGATTCCAGATCCTTATTATGCTCTGTGTGTTTTGATCCTTACTTGATCTGATATGACTCTCCTCGAAATTTTGATACTTTGTTCTTGATCAACTGAATTTTGCAATGTTGTTCTGCTCTTTCTAAGTTTTTACACCCCTTTGCACTTTGCTAGCATTCTCCCATAATCTCTCACTCATTCTTACACACAATGGGGTTTCATCCTCCTTTTAAAAGCTTTGAGGAATTAGGGTTAGGTATGAATCTATGATCAATATTCATTCTTCTTTTCTTGCTCAATTCTTTCACTTTTCCTATTGGTTGCATGCTAATTACATAGGTAATGTAAACAATTTGATCTTATCTTCAAGATCCTTCGAGATTCATCCCGAGTCAGCTAAAAAATGGTTTACATATGAGTTTGTGAAGGCACAAACTCATATTTTGATTATGCGTTACTCGACACTTACTAATTACCAATGCTCGACACATATAGGAATTCTATCTCACTTGGCTCCTATAGTAATTTTGTTTCGCTCGACATCTATACTTTTCTTGGCACCTGTAGTTACTCGACATCACTTATCACTTGGCACTTGAACTTTTCTCGGCACCTGAAGTTCACTCGACACCTATTGAATTTATGGCTCAACACATACTATAACTCAACATCTATATTATACTCAGCATCAACTTAAGAATTGGTTAAGTGTGTTGACACTCAATTGTCAAAACGAATCTAAGACCAATAGGTGGAATGAGAAAAATCCAATGATAGGTGGAAAGGAAAAGAATGATCTTGAGTGTCGACAAAGATATAAGGAAAATGAGGGGTGGAGGAGGAAACACGAGAAGGGGTGACCACAGGAAGTAAGGGAGTTGTTGTACAACCAATTATGCCAACATCATCCATAGACATGATGAAAAAAGATTGCAAAAGGGGAATGATGTTATTATGCATGGATGGGTCAGCTAATAGATATGTTATAAGAAAACAAGTGTTGATGAAATCATGAGTTGGGGCTAAGGGACCAAAGGTTAGATAAAACTTCATAGAGATAGAAGAATAATGAGGGTTGGAAGAGGGATCAAAAGAAGTGGCAATCAAAAGAAGAGAGGGATTTTTTGTGTGGACAAATACATAAATACCATCTACAAATTAGATTCTAGAAGATCCTACAAGGGAAACAATGTTTTGTGCATGGATGGGTAGGTTAATGGGTGCAGTGTACACAAAGGAGTGTGGGTGAAGTCATTAGGTGAGACCAAGGAATCACCTGGGCCAAAAGGTTAGGATTCTTGAAGCCCTTGCTCTTAGAGCCTATCACATTTGCGACAAATTAAACTTAAACCAAGAGCTTACACATCTTCAACAAGTCTTTAGGCTTAATAAGTGTTCCAATTGGACAAACTATAAAACCTTTGTCAAAGCCAAAACCTAATTACATACCACTTTTCTCCTATTTCATCCCAATCTTCATTGATCTCTATGACATTTTCTCCTTTTGTTGGAGGCCTTTTCTCATACATTTGACATGCATTTAAACCCTTCTCTACCTTGAAAATTTGTATATTTCCTCTCAAAGACTTTAGTAATATCCTTTACAATTTAGAGGTCTATAAAGTGGTGGTTTCTTATTTTTATACTTAATACTAGTGAAATCAACCACTCTTTCATCACTAGAACCAAATAATGTGACATTAACATCATGCACATGAGCATGTGTTTAAGTCTACCTTAGCAAAGCTCTCCTCCTCTATCAAACATCACATCTATTTGTGTATCACCCTAATCCTTTTTAAAGAGCATAGTTTCTTTAAGAGGAAGGAGGCCATTGAGATATTAACCATCATTCCAATCATAATTGGGATGAAGGGTGGACTTTAATTCCCTTGTGGCATCCCTTGTCATCTTCCATCAATCATCCCCATCGTCTCCCTGTTGGATATCTCCTTTTTCCCCCTGTACCTTCCATTTTCATTTTCAACTCATTTTTGTTGCATCCCCTCCCATTTACTTGTTTAGCATGTTGATCGTGTTATTATATCCTCCTCCTAATCCCCCTCTGAGTGATTTGGTTCCCCTCTATTCTCATTTGTTTTTGTCTAGGTTTTTCTTTTCTTTTTCTTGTTCTTTTGCCCTATTGTGGTCTCTTTTGTTTGTACTTCATTCTTCCCATTGATTGTTGTATCTATTGGTCTTCTTATTTGTATCTCTTCTCCATGTTTCTTTTTCTCATTTTTTAAATATTTTTTTATTTTTAGCCTTTATTTATTATTTTATTTTATTTTTTGGTATGTTGTTGGATAAATGAGAGAGGAGGGAGGGGGTGAATCAGTTATCACAAGTCATTTAAAATAATTTGTATCCTTTCAAACTTATCAATAGATAACTCAGTTAAATATTTAATTGATCAATAATAGTTTACAATTTAACACTTATAAACACATAAAATAACATAGAACTCATCCAATCACACATTAACACCAATATTAAATGTGAAAACCCAATTTGGATAAAAACCATTGTGATAATTGTCATCCATGAGAAAAATACAATCTTTTGAAGTGAGTTTGGTTAAGAGCCAACCTTGTTAAAGGTTACAAACACATCTATTAAAAGCAACCTTGTTAGGGGATTTTCATTAGAGATCAACTAGATCTATTCACCCTATTCATGAGTAGCCTTATTAAAGTACTTAGTACATTCATTAGAATGACACCTTAAAAAGGATTTACAAATAGGACTATTAGATTCACTCGATTAAGAGATTTTTTTCTATAATGGTTAGAAAGTAACAGTCAAATGATTTGTGAATATATCAACTACCTTTGCATGTCTAGATCTCCTTTCTTCTCAATTCTCTTCTTCACATTCTTCTTTATTTGGCTAGTCAACACACACACTTCACATCAACTCTTCCATTCACTTGATTCACACTTTCCTCTTCTCAATTACCCTTTTTATTTTTAGCTTTAATAGTCAAACTAATGTTATCTTGTCAAAGGCTTATTCATCAATGGCCCATTTCAGCCCAAAAAATTAACATTACTTCATCATTTCATCTTCTAACTTTACCAACCTTTTCTTTTCTTAACAACACATCCTTCAAATGATTTGGAAACTTACATAGATTAGCAAGTCAGTGGTCTTGACATCAATGATAAAATAATAACTTATCCAATTCTCCTACATTCCTTGAAGTGCTTGATTTTCTAACCTTGTTCATCATCAATGTCAACTTGAGTAGCAATATCAGTTGTAGTAAGAATCTCTCCCTTTGGCATTGATGGAAACACATTTAAAATATACCATCCAATATCAATATCAGTGATACTTTATCAATAGTATTCTTCCTTGGCAACACATATGTTGTATTATTAAGTCTCCCCCTTTGAATGTGCTTCTCCTTCTTTATTTTGTTCTTGTCATACTTCTTATCCTTTTAGTATTCATCTCCCATTTTATCTACTCTTCTCATCCTCTCCACTTGCATATTCATCTCCCCATTTGTCTTCATTCACTCCCCCTTTAACAACAATGACAAAGGTATCTCAAAAAGTATCTCAAAACTTAAACCAATTTTATATGGAGTTATACCTTATACCTTTCTTGTATTGATTATTTATGTTTCATTACAACTTTCACCTTTCTCACAACTTTAGGACTCCTAAAGAGTGAACATCAACATCAACTCATTCATAGATATTTTGATAAATCATGAATTGATACACCATGCATCCTTCTCTAATGAATATAAGATAGGGGATCCCTAGTTTAGTGTTGAGTGGTCATTTTGCATGATGCTTAATGGTAGAAATTCTTTCAAATCTCTCTCTTGAGTAGATGATCAATGACTAACTCCAAGGTTTCAGATGGATGTTTTTCAACCTGATGGGTAAGTCAATTGAAGATAAATGTGTATCTTCACAAGGAGGCCTTTGTTAGTACCACCAATCTGCACAACTTTTAATGAAATGTAAACACAAAAAAGATATATATATATATATATATATATTCTATTTTCTATTTTATGATGAATGTAGTTTATCAATGCAACTATATGAATTCCTATTTTAACCAACTGCTTGAAAAGCAAATAACAAAGATAGAGTAATGAGAGATTAAAACAAATTACTATAAGAAAAATTCCTAATGGACATAAAACAAAGTCACAACATGTCTTTGATTCAAATTATCAAAAGGATATGATAGGAAACTAATGAAATTAGGAGAAACACTTCCTCAACTCCACTGATGCAATTGTCGATAGGAACTTCAATAAAAACTAAAAGATGTTTCACGTTTCATCAAATCATGAGGCCATATTTCGCGTTTCATGTTTCCAACAAGATTTACTACACTCAAAATGAGAGCACTAATAACATATATTATTACATCAAAATAACAACCTAGAGTACATATTACATCCATGTATTTAAAATAAATCTTGTCATCCTTTTCTATTAGGAGTGAGGGCTCTTCTAATGTAACTCATACTAAAAAAACTAATAAAATAAAGCTAATTACATACAAACTGACTCTCTAAATGGTGTTGTCTCCACCCTTGTTTATATCAATTGATGGGTGCATGAGCCTTTGCATGACTTAAAATAATAAAAGAATGAGAAGATAGAAGGCATGAGATGATTTGGGAGTCACTCAGAGCTCTAAAAATGGAAGCTTGGCCTTCTCTAGGTGTCTCTTGGAGTTGAACTACCGTCAAAATGTGTTTTTGATGCATGGAATGCTCTAAAATAACAAATGGAACTTAATTATTAGCACACTTCTTCTTCTCCAAGATTTTCAGTGCACCTCTGAAAAGTACACCTTCAAAAAAGTGCACCTTGGTGGCAGAACCCAAAAATCCAAAAAATCTTCCAAGTGTCAAAAATTGATTTCCAACATCTAGGTTTTCTACCCCTTTATACCAAAATGATGTCTGGATGCTTGCTTTTGAATTTATCTATTATTTTCATCACTTTGTTAGCGTCTGATAAATCTAATGAATCATACTTATTTTGAACCACCTACCAACATCCACATAATCCTCAAGCTTAAAATCTAGTTCTAAAAATGATTCTTCTATTTTGAATGCTTGTCTTACATCATCTTCTGACAAAATTGTCTCAAATGTATCCTTAAATTGTTGAACTACTATTTGCACTAAGGAAATTTTAGTCTTTCATTCATCTTCAAAAATCTCAAGTCTAGTGATGTTGTAGTATTTATTCACTTCCAAAAATTGCCCTTGAGCCTTATTCTTTATCTACTAAATACCTTAATGTAGCCCCTCCATGACTTTGTTTGCAGAAGATGTCTTCTCTATCCAATCATCTAATTTATCTAACTCCTTTTCCAAATATATCTCCATAAGCATCCAATACCTTTTCCCTTTTATAGATTTGAGTTCTTGCAAATCATTTGCCTAGGTACACACTTTATCCATTAACCCAAAATCTTGGTTTATAATAGTAACCAATTTTTTAGCATTAGTCTGGATGTTGTGCAAAAGGTTCAAGTTACCTTGTATTATCTGCACTCCCCTTTCCTCAAAATTATGATGCCACCTCTAGCAAGCATCAAAAAATGAATCCATTGTTGGCTTTATCTATTTTCTTTCTAATGTAGCTCTTAGACCAATTTTAGGATTAGCTAGGTCTATCAAACATACCACTTCATTCAAGTATCCCCTTAATAATTCATTCTTCTTTCAAACATTATAAGTTCTAACTCATCCTTGTCCAAGTGTGAAAATGCTTGTTTGAGACCTGTGGTAATCAAAACTTTTGTAGAATCCATGATGGGTTTACCAAGTATGACCTCTTTCATTTGATAATCTTTTGGAGTTAACTTGTTTGTGTCTACATGAGGAGGTGGAATGGTGATATGCTCCAGAAGGTCCTAATCTTGATTCTTCATTATGAAGGCAAGTGTTCTAGCTTCATCCCTTAGGTGGCTTAGGTTTCTTGATCACCTTTATTATTTATACTCCCTCTTCTTTTCACAATTCCATTTGTCTCTTTTGCCTGAACATGACCTCTTTCTTCAACTATGATGGTGTTGTGCCCATTGGTGACATGTATTATTTTGAAGAGGTCAGTTCTATTGTAGGTTCATTTCCCTTGTCACTCCACTCTAGAGTGTTTGTGTGTCAAGGAAGAGCTTTAGAATGAGATTTTGTGATATGTTGGGTTAGGGACATAGCCTCTATTTCAAGAGGAGGTTGTTTTTGTTCTTCCATAGTTTTTCCTTCCTTGGATACTTCATTGGCATTTAATTGTGCATATTCTCCTTCCTCTAGAGTTTGACTCTCTAGTTCAATCGTTGGAGGAGGTAGGGCCATTGATCCTTGATCTATTATTTTTGGCATATCTTGTGCTTGTGGAGGGGAATTCCAAGAGGTCCTTGTAGTAGAGGAGGTAGTTGATTCCAATATTCTCCTAATGGCTCACTCCGAGGAGTATCTTGTGTCCTCTCTCCCACCAACTCAGTACCCATAGGCATGAAATCAAAATCTATGAGGTCAAAAACATCTGCTCCATCTCCTTCCATCTCTTCAACCCACTTTGGTTGCTCATCTTCAGAGGTCTCGACCTAGATAGGCTCCCTAGGGACATAAGGTAGTGTCTGACTCAAGATTCTTCTCCTCTCTTCTCTAGCTATAGTAGCTAAGTGAGTCCTCTTATTCAAGGGTATAAACTTATTTTTTTCCTCTTTATCCTTGTCTTCCACCTTAGGGATGGTTTTTGATACTTGTGGAGAGGGAGTTCTCTTCGTCTTTAGTCTCCTATTCTTCACTTCTACCACTATTGTCTTTGTTTAGGCTCTTTTGGGCACCAACGGGGAGGCTTCTATATTTGGAGGAGGTTGTGATGGTGAGACTCCTTCCTGTGCCAATAGAGCTTGTTCTTGTGTAGGTTGAACTTGTTCTAGCTCTTGTTGGGCTTCTCTTATTGAGAAACTGATTCTACTTGAGCCTCTTCTTCTTACTATCTTACGTTAGGGGCTCCTTTTCTCTTCTTTCCCTTACCCTTTTGCATCTCAAAATACTCAACCTACTACTCATACTAGTGTACCATCTTTGGCCTCACTAGTGATTTGGTAGGGTAGGTTGGTATGGTGACCTTTGTTGCTTTACCTCTTTTAGGTTGAGTTGTTTCTTGAAGAAGTAGGGCTTGAGGAATTGGATCCATCTAAAAAAGATTCTTGGTCCATTCCCTTGTTATCTCAACTACATGTTAGCCCTAGTGATTGATATCATTGTTCTCCTCATGCCCAGTTTATGCATTCTTACTAGGCCTTTGATAGGTCTTGTCATTATTTTACAAGGGATCTAGTATCTAAGGGACATCCTTGTCCCATACTTTGAAAGGGATGTTTATGTTCAACACTTTTCTATGAGCTAAAGACTCATTCTACAATAATCTCAAATGTGGACATCATAGTCATCTAGAATGTTCATCTAGTGATCTTCTAGGGCTTCTTCAGGTACAAATTTCTTCCCCAATAGATTTTGCACCATCCCGATGTTATCAAAATATGGGCATGGTGTTTGATAATCCTTGAGAGGGTATTGATCTCATTCTGAATCAGATGTAGCAATGTCCTTCTTTGCTTCACCTTGAAGGCTTCGATGGTGATCAACCACACTCAGGTCTTCTTGTGTTGTTTTCTTACCCTGTCATATGTAGAAGAAAGCTATCAGGTTGTCTCTAATAATATCAACCTATCTGACAGATATCATAGGAGCTTCTTTGGGCACAAGAGAGTACCAACTACCTATCTAGACAGGTAAAGGTCTTGAATTGGATGTAGCAAGCACCAAAATTTTCTATCCATGATGTAGCTTCTACTAACATCCTCTTTGCATAGTACCCTTCAATAAACCTAATGATGGAAAATACGAAACCATAATTGACCACCCTATATTCCACACTTTGCATTGATAGCTTTTTTTTTTATGAGTTGTGGATATACGACATAAGGCCAAGAATTTGCATCTTACATGCTTCCCTTTTTATATAATCTTGGATAATTGGTGATTTTTGCCACCAATAGATATACCATATACAAATTAATGTAGAATTAGGGATTGTTGTTCACCAAAATTAGCTGCTCATCTAGATTATCACTTAGGATTGTAGCTTAGTCAATAGGCATCTTGCATGTTTTGATGGTTTCAATGAAGTATATCATCCATATCTCTAGATGTCTTGTTGCGAGAAGGCCCATGGATCTACTCAAGAGAACAATTGAGTACCCAATCTCATGTATCATATACCCTTGTGTCATATCAACTTTTCTAGCTCTTCTACCCAAGGATGTCCTATAAATTAGATACTTTGATTGTACCAACTCTTTAACCTCTATTTCATTCTCCCTATACCATCTATTTGCACCCTCATAAGTGATTTGAAGGTTTTGATCTTCTCTTGGAAGATGGAAGACATTTTTAATGTTATGTGGTCTTAGATCCAAAACTATCTCACCAGTTACACTTTTGACAACCTCCTCTGGTATGTAGTGATGTGCTAAGGTCATGATTAGTTCAGATGATTGAACTAATGTTGGGTGAGAAGCCATGTTCACCCATCCACTTTGGATCAAGGATGACACCATGGTTGACCTCTCTTTAGGTTTTTTGCAAAGGGTCAGGAAGACATTCCATTCAATGTGTCCTAGTTAGGTATCTCAAATCTCAGTGTGTTTATCCTAGAACTAGGGTTTCTTTGGTGCTTCTTGATACTGTAAAGCTATCAACTTTGGTGTGATCTTTTTTGCCACGAAGGATGAAGATGATGCCATTATATCTACACCAAAGGGAGAAAATGTGAATATTCTAATGTTTAAAGACTATGATGACTCCTAAACAAGACCCAGAATAATGAGAAACTGACCAAAAATGAGAAGACTAACCAAAATCCCCCCAAGTGTCTAGAAAACACATATATGCACCTATGCACCTGGGTAGGTGTGCATGGTGCGCATATGCACTTTGTGAATTGGTCCTTTTAAAAATAAAATGCATAGTTTCACACTTAACATACTTGCACATGTGCGCTACTACACACATACAAGATGTGTTTAGTCTTGTTTTGATGAAGAAGGGTAGTTGATTTGTTCATTCCACATGTGCACCTATTAAGGGTCTACATGCGCACAGGTGTGCATGTGTATACCTCAATATTTGGTTATTTATACCCTAGAAATGGTGAAGTCTCAAAGATGCAAAGGTTCAGAGCTATGAATGTGCGAAGGAGTAAAGTAGCATAGTTGTAGACCTTGGGAGGGTGTGAAGGTTTAGTGATTGAAGGAGATGAAGAAGGCAAGTGAAGAGAATAATAGAGGGGATGTCTATTTATAAACTTGGGGATGTAATGCGCACCTCCACAGGTGTGCTCATGTGCAAGTGTACATGCATGTATCCTATAAAGGATGTGAGTGCATAGGTGCACACTTAACACACATGCGCATGTGCACACTTTTGCATTTTAAACCTTAAATTTTATTTTTGATTCCCTCAAAACTACTCAATACTGCCCAACCAAGGACTAGGGACTGACCTAGACCTAGAGGAGGGTCCTATTTGACCAAGACACCTGACTAGGTGCTCTAAGAGGACTTTTAAATTAGGGGGTCCTCATTTTGTGACTGAAAATGGGTTGTGTGTTGTGAGACCGCAACATTTAGCTCTTAGGTACTAAAAAGTATGCTTAGGTAATGGCTTGGTGAAGATATCAATAATATGCTCTTTTGACTTCACATACTCTATCTTTACTTGTTTCTCCTAAACTTGTCCCCTCAAATAGTGATACTTGATTGATATGTGCTTTATCTTGGAATGCATTACCTTATTCTTTGAAATATTTATAGCATCGATATTATCACAGTAAATTGTCATAGGACCACTTGCTTCCTCTTGTATTCCTTCAAGTAATTGTTGATCCACACAATGTTTAAACAATATATTGCAACAACAACATATCCAACCTTAGTTGTAGATTCTAAAATGTAACTTTTCTTTTTACTTACCCATGTCACCAATCTTTCTCCTAAAAATAAAGCTCCTCCACTTGTGCTTTTTCTATCATCCACATTGCCTACCCAATCAACATCATTGTATACTTGTAGTTAAAAATATCTATTCTTTTTGTACTACAATCCATAATATCCAATTCTTTACATATATCTAAAGTTTATCTTCACAATAGTCATATATGTCTCTTTAGGATTATTAAGAAATATTGCCACTATACTAACAACATGAGCAATATTAGGTCTACTATATACCCCATGCAGTAGCTTACTAATCATTGATCTGTACAAGGTCTCATTTACCTCAGTAAAATCATCTTCCTTTAATAGTTTGCATCTAGTTTCCATCATTGTACCAATTGGTCTATAAATTATCTCATTTGCTCCAAATATGATATCATCAACAAATATTTCAGCCAATAATACCCTATCTTCATATTCACTTTTCAAGTACAGATTACTATTCTCACTAGTTCTAATGACACCAATTCTCATTAGATATGAGTGAAGTCTTTCATACCCTGCTCGAGGTGCTTGCTTCAAACCATATAGTGCCTTTTGCAATTTACATACCATATTCTTCTTGCCTTTAGCAAAAAATCCTTGTATTTGTTCAATGTATACTTCTTCTTCCAATATTCTCTTCAAAATTGAATACTTCACAATTTTTTGATAAAGCTTGTATCATTTATAAGCAACATATGCAAGTGGAATTCTCACACCTTCTAGTCTAGTAACAAGGGAAAATGTCTCTCCATAATCTATGCCTTCCTCTTGAGCATATCATTTGCACACCAGTCTTGTTTTGTTCCTTGTCACTTCTCCATTCTCATTCATCTTATTCTTGAAAATCCATTTAGTACCAATAAAAAATATATCCTTGGGTCTCAGTACCAATGACCAAGCATTGTTCATTTCAATTTAGTTAGTCTCTTGAATCTAATGCTCATTATCTAGTGCATCCTTGATTGATCTAGGCTCAAATTCAGAAACCAAACATACCTTCTCTCTTAACTTACTTCTTGTAATCACTCTTGCATCTTTATTCCCAATTATCTAGTTCAATAAATGGTTCCTTCTGACATACTTTTCTAATACATGCTTGGTTCTCTATTGTTTAACATTTTCTTCACTCAGTGGGGATTCAATTGGTTCCTCAATTTCAACTTATTGTAGCTCAAGTAATGTATTATGAACTCATTTGTTAACATTTACAAATCTTTGATAGTATAGGGTAGGAAAATGGTAGCAGATCAACCAATACATTAATGAAGGGGGAAGACCAAGATCCACCCCTTGGATTAGGTTTGGTTGGTACAAAAGGAAGTATAAATGATAAACCTAATGCAAAAGGGATGAATAACTCATATTTTTTTCTCTCTCACCTCCAAGAGGGTTTAAGCAAGAAGATATGAATTATAGAGCTAAGATATAAAGATGTGAAATATAGTGGTAAGATATAAAGATATGACAAAATGAGAAAGTATATAGAAATGAAAGAGACAAAGATGATATACCTTGTGAAATACAAACATGAAAATTGGCTACCAAACAACCTCTAAAAGGGTTGATTCTCATTTAAAAGTCTAAAAACTATGATACAAACAAAACCCAAAATTTTTCTCCCACTTGGCTTTCAACTTCCCTCTTTGAATTTTTCTCCTACCTAGCTCCCTCTGCTTGGCTTCGGCTTTAGCTCCGGCCCCTGGCTTAGTACTGGCCTCTGCACATGGATTTGATTTTGGCTTTAGCTTTAGCACTTGGCTTCGGCTTCAGCTCCTGTGTGGGTCCTGCTTTGAATCTTTGATCAGAGATGGTTTGATGACACTAGTTCTTGGTGATTCGAGTTCATTTCACTATGCTTTGCCTCTTTTTGTTGGTTTTTGGTAGCTATCTTTGGTTATAGGGTCTAGGTGTCGGAATGCTTCCTACCACTGTTGCTGGTTTTGGGTCGGTTTCTTCTATGCCTTCTGGGGGTAGATCTGCCTCTTATGCCGATGTAGCTGCTTTTGAGACAGGTCTTCATGGAGCTCATGTTGTTCTATCTAGGCCTTCTCATCCTCATGAAGCATCCCCTATATGTGTTTCAAACCCTATAAGGGTTATGTTGGATTCTAAAATAGTCGATAATATTTTAGGTACGACAAATGAGCTTTCTTCTTTTGTTGCTATCTTTAGATTTTGGGGTTTTTGGCCCTCTCTTTCTAATCTTCGGGCTTGGATTTATAAGCATTTGGAGCCCATTTTAGATACTGAGGTCCATATCTTTCCTGTGGCTAAAGGTTTTTTCATAGTTAAGTTCAGTTTTGTTAAAGATAGGAAGACTATTTTGTGTAATCACAGCTTCTCATGGGAGGACAGATTTCTTCTTATGGCCAAACTATGGCATATGGATTTTGATTTGCTTATTGAATTGTTTAACAAGGTTCCTATCTGGGTTCGGTTACCGAATCTCTTGATGCATCTCTGGCTAGATTCAGTTTATGAAGCTATTGGGGCTGCCATTGGTTATTTTCTTTATGTGGACCCAAACAATTCAGATCTCCTTCATTCTAGATATGCTAGATTTCTTGTAGAGATGGATATTTCTAAGGGCCTTCCTAATATGGTCTGTTTGGATTCTTCAAGGGGCTCTTGGATCCAATCATTAGATTATGAAGGTATCCCTTTTTGCTGTAGAAAATGTCATAAGACTGGTCACATTGTTGTTCATTGTTCTGTTGTGCAGGCTAAAACCAGGTGACCCCCTTCCTGGTGGTCAGGGGCCTCTTCTAAACACTATTCGTTGGCTAAGTCCAGTGATGCACCGCTGGATTCAACAATTGTATCTGCAGATGTTTCTTTAGCTGATGTTCTTTCGGCACTGTTGTTTCAGGATGTTCCTATTCCTTCTCTTGTCGTAGTATTGGACGTTCCTCCTGGTCCTATTGCAGGCTAGGACCATTTTCCCTCTCCTGCCCCTCCCCCTGTTCTTCCTCCTAGTTTTGTGGGGGGCTATTCAAATTTGGTGCCTTCTCCTAACCTCTTGCGGATGGATCCACTTTTGGCTCCTTCTGTTTCCAATGAAGATCCTTCTTTGGTACCTTTGTGGGGTGCCACTGTTCCATCTTTGGTCTCTGCTGTCACATCTTCTTCCCTAGCTTCTGGAGTTTCAGTTCTAGTTATGATGGTGCAGATTTACTTTGGTTGAAGGCTACAAGTTTGGTGGAGGATGGATGGACTATAGTAAAAGGAAAAAAGGTAAAATCATCCACTCCCTCTTTTGATATGGCATTGAGGTCTCACAAGAAGGGTCCAAAAGGGAAAGTCTAACTCTCCTGGCTTTTGACCAGCTGTCCCCTGACTCTTTTGGCCTTTTGTTTTTGGCAGTGTGTTTCTTTATGGGGTTTCAGGAGCTCGGTAAAACCTATTTTTGTGGCTATTGTTGTCTTGTTCAATACGTTGCCACTTTGGTCACCTTTTGTTTGGTGACTTGTTTCACCTTTGTTGTCTCTTATTGGGTTTTAGGCAGATTAGTACTGTGTTTTCGAAGATGCCACTCTGGTCACTATGTTATGTTTGGTGACCAGTTCTTCCTTACATTTTTAGTTTTGTTTAGTTTAGCTTCATTGAAAATTCTTGAATTGTAAAGGGTTTCAGGGCCTCTTCAAATCCTGTTTATCTTATCAAAAACAAAACCCAAAAATTGTTTGGCAATTTATCAGTGGCAACCTGGGTAATCAGGGGCGAAATAGATCATCAAGGGTGTACTGCAACCTTGATTGACTATGTGAAATGTTGATTCAAGTTTCACAGTTCTAAAGAAAGTTGAAAAGGGTATCCTAATCTCCAACATGTTTGTCAATTCGAGAGACTTGAAGCCTACAAAATAAATGATTTGTTTGTTTGTTGTTGGTGGGGGGTTCCTTAGTCAAACTCAAATTTAGGAACTAACCTTGAATTGAGATAAAGATAGAATGTTAGCAAGTAGTAGTAGTAGATCTAACATAAAAGAAATATAAATCTATGAACATGATCTTGAATTTGGAATGTAATGAAGTATGTAGATGTAATAACTTTGCCTCAACTTAAAACCCCTGGAAAGGAAATCAAAGTGACATTAAAACCTTTATGAATGAATGTGCTTGAAATCCACCTTAGGAATGTATGTAGATGAGTTTAGATTGTAAGAGGATGAATGTAGGATTGAATGCACAAATTATTGATATTCAATGGAGAAATATCTTGAATGCCTTGAATATAATAACTCCAACTGGTCATAACTTCATCAAACATCAAATTCTTCTCTAATTCAGTTGTTTGAAATTTTGTCAAACACTTTACAAGAAAGAGATATATTGCATATGTAAATTTTGATTGCTTTCTAAATGCCAAACTTTAATAAATATGCTTATAAAGAACACACCAAACAACTAACAATGAAGATGCAATTGTTTTTTAATAACACTGATTACAAATAGGAAAATATGCATCTACATCAATAAGACATTAGGGAAACAAATTTTGATAAAACTCTGATATAAATCAAATTACAATAGATTTTACAAACCTTGCCAATTCCCTAAATATCTACTCTCAAACAATGCAAAATGTAGTAGATAAAAACCTAGAATTGCTCTAAAAACATGAATTTTCTTGTAGCAAATTCCAACTTATTTCTTACACCACAAAGCTAGCCCTAGGCCACAAATCTAGTACAATGAAAAGACTGATTTGTCTTCTCCAACAGTCACAACCCTTCAGAAGATATTTCACCACCTTAGTTATGCAAATCAATGGGAGTGTTTGTTCCCAATTATCAAGATAACAATTGTAGAAACCCTTGGCTCCACAAGCTATCTGAAAGAGTAGATGGCAACACATTCAATGCTTAACAATGCAGCTCTTACCTCTATTTATTCCTTTCCTTAACCCTTCTAGAAGAAAATAAAATCTTATTTAATTGCACTCTCTAGAAGCTTCCCCCTTTCCAAGGCAATAATTAGTTGTACTTCTAGAAAATGCACTCTCAAGAAAATTAAATTAATTAAATATAAAGTCACCTTTTAATTTTAATTTATTTACTAACTTTATAAGAAATTAATTTAATCAATTTCTCCTTATTTCTCCACTTAGCCTTTGCAGAATGTAAAGGCTAAGAACTCCATTGAGATGCTAAAAAGATGGGGACATTACATTGAATCCTTGAAAACTTGAATGCTTGAGCTCGAGTTCTTTCAAATTCTTGGATACTTGAAAATGAGATGCTTAGATGAGAAATGGAGCAAATGGAAGGGTTTATATAAGGATTTGAATTGACTAAATCTTGTAAGACAACCTTCCTAGGAATTAACATGTCGAAGGTATTCAAACATGGGACCCAAATAACGGACCCAATCAGGGGTGCATTGTAGCCCTAATTAGACCAATAGGGGCACATTACGCCATGACAACTAGGAGCTACAACCTCCAACATCCCTTTGAGATCCAAAAATAGGTCTTGGATCTTGGAAATCAGGCACAAAGTCTAAGATATAGCCTTTTTGGCATAGAGAGAAGATTTCAAGTGGACAAATAAAGAGAAGGGAGGACCTAGGAGGATAGTGTTGAAGGATTATTGGGAAACAAGATAATAAGAGGGGGGGATGGGGGGTGAATCAAGATCTTAAAATTTTACTTGCAAAACCAAATTACTAAATTGACACCTAATTCATTGACACAGGGAGGACGATGAATAACTAGGACCAAAGGCAAACCCAGCTACCAAAGTCACCAGCAAGAGTAAACATAGTAGAAACACAACACAAAGAACATCAATCAAAGGAGATAGAAGAGAAAATACTTTATAGATCCATAAATTCATCCACATACATGCCTAATGATAAGGCCTTCTAGTTTATGACCAAATTTACAATTCAAACTTTGATCTTCAATGAAGATCTTCACATTCTCACTCTACTTGTACTCTTTGTAACCCCACAAATCATTTTAAGGCTCTACCCAAGGTGCATGACCACAAATATGATTATTACAAATTACTAACTAAGTAAACCTTTACATTAAATGCAAACCAAGACACAAGTTGACTCTCAACAAAAATTAAATACAAATCACAAAATTAATGCGCAAGGTTAGCCCAAACTAGAACCAGATACAGACAACTGCTCAGTGAAAGGAGGACTAGGATAAATACTAGCACTTGGTACATACATGAGCTTGACACCAACAAGAACTTGACACCAATACAAACTTGGAAACCATAGAGAACTTGACATCAACTGTGAATTTGACACATATAGAGAACTCGGTAGCAACAAGGAGCTCAACAACAATTAAGAAACAAAAAATAGGTATGATAACAATGCAACCCAGGATGCTCCTACATAAAACAATTGATGTTGAAAGAATTGATTTCTTAAATCATGCAAGTGTCACAACCTGAGTTGAATCCAACTCAAATTGAGAAATCCATGTAGCATCTTCAACTGGTCTTTTCTTCCACTTCACCAACTACTCATAGTAATCTTTTCCTCTTGTACTTTTTCCAAGTCTCTAATTCAATACATGTTCAACCTCTTCAATCTTCTTCTAAGGATAATCATATGATATAACAAATTCATCATTTGACTCATGGTATTTACACAAATCAACAACATTGAATATAGGAGATATATCCATGTCATTGGGTAACTCGAATTCAAAAGCATTACCACTATCAAACTTCCTCAAGATCTTACAAGGTCCAAACTTCTTCATCTTTTGCTTACTGTATGTTCCATTAAGAAATCTTCCTTTCTTCAAATGAACCATCACTTCATCACCAACTTCAAAATCATGATGTCTTCTAAACTTATTAGCATTCTCCTTATACTTTTGATTACTTTGCTCCAACTTGAACTTTACTTTCTTATGAAAAGAATCCATAAAATCAGCAAATTCTACCCCTGCAACACTTCTCTTTTCTTCATTAGAAACATCCCTCAATTTAGATATCCCTCTAGGCTTCAATCTAGTAACAATCGCAAAAGATGTTTTCCCTATACTCCTATTCACATAATTATTATATGCAAATTCAACTTGTGCCAACACCAACTCTCAATTAGGTGGTGTATCTCCAACTAAACATCTCAGTAAATTACCCAAGCTTCTATTCCTAACCTATGTTTGTCCATATGTATGTGAATGGAATGTAGAACTAAACTTCAACCCAGTACCCATGTTCTTCCACAAAGCCTTCCAAAAGAAACCAACAAACTTACTGTCTTTATAAAAAATTATACTTCTTGGTAATTCATGCAATCTAACAATCTCCTTGAAGAAAATCTCAGCAACATGCTCGACATATGATGTCTTTTTACATGGTATAGAATGAGTCACCTTAGAAAATCTATCCATAACAACAAATATAGAATCATACCCCTTTGTTGTCTTAGTTAATCCAAGAACAAAATCCATATTGATGTCACTCTAAGGTTTCTCAGGAACATAAACATACAAACCTGTATTCTAACTTACTCCTTTTGCAACTTGGCAAACTCCACAACTCTTTACAAATTTATGAACATCCTTATACATCTATGGCCAATAATACTTATCCTTTAGCAAACTCAATATCATATCAATTTCAAAATGTCTAGCCAATCCACCACTATGCTTTTCCTTAATCAAATTAACTCTCATATCACTTCTAGGTATGCACAATTAAATTTCTTTGAAAAACATACCTTCTTAAATAAAATACGCATCATACTTACTCATGTGATTTGATAGATTTGGTGCTCTACACTCTCTCCACACCTTAGAAAAATTAGGGTTAGTATCGTACAACTCCTTCATCTCATCAAAACCAAGAACTTTAACCTTCATCTGGTCATAAAGATTGTCTTCTACTCAATGCATCAACAACTTGGTTAGTGACTCCACTCTTATGCATCAATCACAAATATGAAACTTTGCAAGTACTCAACCCACTTCATGTATCTCTGATTCAACTTATGTTAACTTCCCAAGAAATGAAAGCTTTATGATTAGTATACAATTCAAACTCCTTGGGAATCAAATAATGTCTCCACTTCTTCAAGGCTTGAACAATTGCATAAAACTCTTGATCATACATATAATACTTCCTTTTAGCATCATTCAACTTCTCACCAAAGAAAGAAACATGTTTACCCTCTTGACTCAATATAGCTCCTATTTCACTATCACTTGCATCACATTCAACTTGAAATACTTTATTGAAATCAGGCAAAGCCAATATAGATAAGTCGACAACCTTTTGTTTCAAAGTCTCAAAACTATTATCAACTCCATGTGTCCACTTGAAATTTTTTTGGTCTCCTCTTAGTGTCTTGGTCATAACATTACAAACATGACTAAAATTCTTTATAAACTTCTTGTAAAATCTAGCCAAACCACGAAATGATCTTACCTCACCCACATTAATCTTCTCAGGATCCATCTTCAAACCATTAGTTGAAATCACAAATCCCAAATACACAATCTCCTCTTGCATAAAAGAACACCTTTTCAAGTTAATCATTGACTTTTCCTCTTCAATCTTTGCAATACTTGTATAACATGCTCAAGATGTTCATCCTTAATCTTACTGAATATCAAAATATCATCCAAATAAATAATCACAAACTTACCCAAAAATCTCTTGAGAACCTCATTCATCAACCTCATGAAATTACTAGGTGCATTAGTCAAACCAAAAGGCGTTACCAATCATTCATACAAACCATCTTTTTTCTTGAAAGTAGTCTTCCATTCATCATCTTCTCTAATTTTGATATGATGATAACCAATCTTCAAATCAATCTTGGTAAAATACTTTGCTCCACTCAAATAATCCATTATGTCATCCATCTTTGGCATAGGAAACCTATATTTCACTGCAATCTTGTTAATAGCTCTAGAACCAGTACACAATCTCCATTCTCCATTCTTCTTAGGTGCTGATACAATAGGTACAACAAATGGACTCAAACTTTTTCTAATCAAACCCTTCCATAATAACTCATGCACTTGTCTATTAAGTTCTTCATTATCTATAGGTGTCAACCTATATGGTGCTTTATTCAAAAAACTAGCTCTAGGAATCAAGTCCATACAATGACTTAAACTTCTTACTGGTGGTAAACCATTAGGAATATCTTCTACAACAATTTCCTTATATTCATTAAGCAAAGTTTCAATTTATGTTGGCACTCGGCTTCTACCAGTTTCTACTACACAAACATCACTAGCTGTTACTTGGTCACCACTATTTTTTGTCACTTGGCTACTATTGTACAACTTGACTTCCTAGGAATTATAACAAAATAGAGTTGATTCTTCTTCACTTCTTTTTCAAATTGCTTCCCATTAAACATGCAAATTTTCATAGTAGTACAATTAACCTTATCTAGACTTTCAATCAAACACAACAATATTTTCTTTCTCCCATTCACCCAAAGAGTTTATTGATTCAATCTTCCATCATGTACAACATATCTATCATTTTGCCAAGGTCTACCCAAAAAAATATGACAACAATCCATAGGCATAATATCACATAGAATTTCATCAATATAATGTCCAATCTTGAACTTCACAATACATTGTTCACTTATCAATATCATATGCTCATCTTTGATCCATGAAACATGATAGGGTTTAGGATACTTTAGCCTTTGCAACTACAAATTTGTAACCAATTCTTCTAATGCCAAATTTGTAGAACTTCTACTATTAATGATGACCTTGTAACATTTTCCAACCATCTTACATCTATTCTTGAAAAGACTTCTCCTAAGAACATGCTCCTCATCACTTCCCTTATTAGATAAGGTTCTTCTCACCATCATATTTTCTCCATGCACAGGTCCACTAGGTGAACTATCAGTGTCTCCTTGAACCACAATAGTTTAGTTAGCTTTCCCACTTTTAGAGGATCTACACTCAAAGGATCTATTCCCTTGTTTACCACATCTAGAATAAGAATTACCTCTTCCTCGTAAGAACCAATACCTTCTTGGTAAGAATCACCACCTTTCCACTTGGACTTGCCTTTTTCATCATTCTTCCATTCAAATTTTCCCTTATCTTGCACAAAATTGTCAGATCTACCACCTTCTCCATAAGATCTACCTCTTGTAATGAAACTCAAGTGCGGAAACAACTTCCTACACTAATCTCTTAAGAGAAGTATGGTACAAATCCTATTAAAATCTTTTACACTTACAGATTCAATATCATGTAAATAATAATATTGCAGCCAACCAAGCATAAAGAAAATAGATAGAGAAGGAAACACATAACACAAAGATTTTTCGGTAGGGAAAAACCTTTCGGTAAAACAACCCCACCCCTCCAGAACTTGCACAATGTATTATCTTCAACACAAGGTCACAATACACTTGCAATGCAAGTTCAACAACAACAATAGAAGACTCCAGTAGCAACTCACAGTACCAACAATACACTTTCTCACATAAACCTCTTCGCAACCCTAAAAATGCTTATAACATGCACTTCACTTTTAGGGTTACTCCCAAAGGTAACCGTATTAGGGTTTTACCATTCTCCAAGAAAATAGGAACCCTAAAAAAAATTTCAGGGTGATGTCCGAAACCCCACTATTTGGGTAGAGTGTACAGTACTCAAATTTATCAGTTGCCACATACCTTCACCTATCATTGAATCTTCCTAACATAGCTCTTACGTGTCATAGGAATCCGTCATAACCATTTTAGCTATGATCTCCTTATACACAATTCAAGATGCTGACACATCAACATTATTTGCAAGAAATACATTTTACAAAACAAATAATAAGAATAGGAATTATCCAAGGTCGAGACACCTTATTCCTAACATTCTCCCACTTGTCGAACACCTTGTAAGAGCAACAACAACATAATAGGAACTAAACGCTATAGGCCAAAAGGCCCATAGACTCCAAACACCATATGAACTTCTTAGTGCCCACTAGTTTTGTTAATGCATCTACAACATTCTTCACAGTATCTACCTTCTCCAAATTTACCTTTCCATCTCCCACCATATCTCTCACAAAGTGAAACTGCACATCAATGTGCTTCGTTCTAGCATGGAAAGTTGGATTCTTCGCAAGGCAAATAGCACTCTGACTGTCACACCAATTAGTAATCTGTTCTGCATCAACACCAACATCAAAACATAATCTCTTAAGCCAAATGGCTTCCTTACAAGCATGAGTAGCAGCCATGTACTCAGCTTCTGTAGTGGATGAAGTAACCACAGGTTGTTGCTTGCTCATCCAACTGATGGCACCACCAAACATAGTGAACACATAAGCACTAGTGGATCTCCTGCGGTCAATATCACCTGCCCAATCTGAATCCACAAACCCATGAATACAAATTGAATGCGGAGATCCAAAAGAGTTACCATGATAACATATAGAGTAATCTGATGTACCCCTCAAATATCTGAATACTCGCTTAACTGCATCCCAATGTACCCATCCAGGATTAGCCATAAACTGACTCAAGACTCATACTGCTTGGGCAATGTCTGGTCTAGTACAGACCATAGCATACATAAGACTACCAACTGCACTAGCATAAGGTACTCTACTCATGTCCTCCATCTCACTAGGAGATTTTGGACAATCATCTACAAATAACTTTGTTCCCACAGGAATAGGAACACATAGTGGTCTACAATCTGCCATGTTGAACTTGTCCAACACAGACTTCACATACTTACTCTAACTCAACCAAAGTTTTCTGTTAGACCTATCTCTACTGATTTCCATAGCCAAGATGTACCTAGCTGCCCCAAGATCTTTCATCTCAAACTGTGCTGACAACTAAGATTTAAAATCAGAAATCATACCCTTACCCTTCTCAAACAGCAACATATCATCAACATATAATGCAACAATAAGAAGGCGATCATTTTCAACTCTAAAATAAACACAATTATCTGATTTCAATCTTACAAATCCAATTGACAACACAAAGGCATCAAACTTAAGGTACCACATCCTAGGAGATTGCTTCAAACCATATAGAGATTTCTTTAATCTGCAAACTAAGGATTCTTTACCTTTAACAATGTAGTGCTTAGGCTGTGACATATAAATCTCTTCCTCCAAATCACCATGAAGGAAAGTTGTCTTCACATCCATCTGTTCTATCTCTAAATCATACGATGCAGCAAGAGATAATAGAAATCTAATGGATGTCAACTTTGCAATAGGAGAGAATATTTCACCATAATCTATTCCCTCTACCTGTGAATACCCCTTTGCAACCAATCTAGCTTTGTACCTTTCAACACTGCCATCTGCACAGAAATTCTTCTTGAACACCTATTTACAACCAATAGATTTTCTCCCTTTAGGAAAAGGTACAAGGTCCCAAGTATTTTTTTTCTCTAATGAAGCCATCTCATCATCTATAGCCTCAATCCAGGAACCTACATCTTCCATGCCCAAAGATTCCTTCACAGATCTAGGTTCATCAGTGTTAGTAATCAAAGCAAAAGCACAACTGGAATCTAACATAGAATAATCAAACCTTTGTGGTTGCTTTCTTTCTCTCGTGGATCTCCTCAAGGGCTATAGTTGAGGTTGTTCTTCCTCTTCTTCTGAACTATCAGAGCTACTAGAGCTTTCCTCATCATTAGACCCAACATGGTCTCTCTGTTCAGTCTTCTCAAGGGTAGGAGGCAACTGGACAACATCCTTTTCCTTTTCCTTTTCATCTGGTTGTAGCACAATAGGATAAGATGTTAGCTCTTTTAAAAAATAACATTTCTACTATACAACACCTTACTAGTCACAGGATCCCAAAGCTTGTATCCTTTCACACCAGCACTGTACCCGATGAAAATACATTTAATAGCTTTGTTTTCTAACTTATATCTTTTCTCCTTTGGAACATGTGCATAAGCTTCACAACCAAAAACATGAAGATGTCTAATTTAAGGCTTCTTACCAGACCACACCTCCATGGGTGTCTTACCAACAAGGGTTGATGTAGGAGATCTGTTAACTAGATAGCAAGTAGTGGCCATAGCTTCGGCCCAAAACCTTTGTTCTAAACCAGCTCCACTAAGCATACTCCTAGCCTTCTCCATTAGTTTCCTATTCATTCTCTCCGCAACTTCATTTTTCTCTAGGGTATAAGGAGTTGTCTTATGCCTCTCGATACCTTGTTCTTTACAGAATTGTTCAAACTCTGCTAAGCAAAACTCACCACCATTGTCAGTTCTCATACACTTAATCTTCTTACTAGTCTGATTCTCTACAAGGGCTTTAAATTCCTTGAATCGACTAAAGACTTGTGTCTTACTTTTGAGGAAATAAATCCATGTCCTTCTATTGTAATCATCTATGAAAGATACAAAAAATTGAGACTTGGAGATTGAAGGAACTTTTACAGGACCAAATACATCAGAATGAATAAGATCCAAAACATTAGAAGATTTGTGAGAACTAGAGTAAAACTAAACACAATTTTTTTTACCATAGACACAGTGTTCACAGAAGTCAAACTCAAGATTGCAATCATTTAACCCCTCAACGAGATTTTTATTTTTCAGGGTTCTGAGACCCTTTTCACCAATGTGACCAAACCTCATATGCCACAACATTGTCTTTTCTATAGGAAGCTTACCTTCCAAAGTGTTTGCATTGCCATCCAAACCAATAACCACAGAATTCTTCACTACTCATTCAAATGGTGAGGATGAATAACTATTACATAGAGGAATACATGCATCTAGCTGAAATAAGGTACCTCTCCTAGTACCCCTTGCAAGCACTATCGATCCTCTCATCATCTTGCATCCTTCTTTCGAAAAAACAACTTGCACACCTACATCATTTAGCATACTTACAGATAATAGGTTTCGTGCCAAACTTGGAATGTGCATAACTCCATTGATTCCCTTTACTCATCCATCAGGAAATTTGATATTGACCCTTCCGCGTCCAACTATCTTTAGGTGAGAATCATCACCCAAGTACACCTTTCCACCATCGAACTCTTCATATTTTGAGAACCAGTTTCGATGAGAGGTCATGTGAAAAGATGCACCTAAGTCAACCAACCACACATCATCAGATGCATGGGCTACCAAAGCTACGATGAATGCATTGCCATCTTCTTGAGATCTTTCTAATGCTGAATCTGAACCTTTCTTCTTCTTCTTCGACTCTTTGCAATATTTATAGAAGTGCCCAGGTTTATCACAGTTCCAACATTTTTCCTTGGACTTATTGGAAGTCTTTGACTTCCCATGGGATTTGGATCTACCCTTATTGTCAGACTTATTGTCATTCTTCTTCCCTCTTTCCGTGGATCTCCCACAAACAGCAAGGGCATCTTTTTCCAAAACGGAAGCCTTTCTCCGCATCTCCTCTGATAGCTGCGAAGACACCACATCATCCATTTTGAAAGTGACTAATGTGCTTTCGAGAGCCATCACAAGATGGTCCCATGAATCCAGTAAAGAACACAAAAGTTTTTAGCAACAATCCTCCTCCTCTAACTTGACACCAGTTGATGTCAACTGTGCAGCTAGTAGATTAAATGCATTTTAATGATCCGTTAAGGATCCACCTTCCTCCATTTGTAAAGAGTACAACTTCTTCCTCAGGAACAACTTGTTCACCAAAGATTTGGCCTGATACACGACCCCAAGTCTTTCCCACAAACTATATGCAATTTTCTCATCTAGAACATTCAGAAGAACTGCATCGGTTAAAAAGAGTCTTATGAGACCCTTAGCTTTATTGTCTTTGATATCCCAATCTACTTGAGCTACAGTTGCTAGTCTTGTAGCATTTGAAGTTGCTTCCCATAGGTCAGGATCTTTCAACATGTCTTCCATCTTGAGTTTCCACAACTCAAAATTAGTGCCATTAAATTTCTCCACCTCCATTCTTCCATATGATGAACTCACCATCTCAATCTGCAAATAAGATTCAAGATGCTTTGCATAAGACTCCCACTTAACTTGAGATTAGCTCAAAAATCCCTACCCAACAACTAGGATCAAAAGTTGATTAGGCTCTGATACCACTTGTAAGGAAACTCAGGTGCAGAAACAACTTCCTACACTAATCTCTTAAGATAAGTATGGTGCAAATCCTATTAAAATCTTTTACACTTACAGATTCAATATCATGTAAACAACAATATTGCAGCCAACCAAGCATAAAGAAAATAGATAGAGAAGGAAACACATAACACAAATATTTTTCAGTGGGAAAAAACCTTTCGGTAAAACAACCCCACCCCTCTAGAACCTGCACAATGTATTATCTTCAACACAAGGTTACAATACACTTGCAATGCAAGTTCAATAGCAACAATAGAAGACTCCAATAGCAACTCACAGTACCAACAATACACTTTCTCTCATACAGCTCTTCACAACCCTAAAAATGCTTATAACATGTGCTTCACTTTTAGGGTTACTCCCAAAGGTAACCGTATTAGGGTTTTACCATTCTTTGAGAAAATAGGAACCCTAAAAAAAATTTTAGGGTGATGTCTCAAACCCCACTATTTGGGTAGAGTGTACAGTACTCAAATTTATTAGTTGCCACATGCCTTCACCTGTCATTAAATCTTCCTAAAATAGCTCTTAAGTGTCATAGGAATCTGTCATAACCATTTTAGCTATGACCTCCTTATAGACAATTCAAGATGCCGACACATCAACATTATTTGCAAGAAATACATTTTACAAAACAAATAATAAGAATAGGAATTATCCAAGGTTGAGACACCTTATTCCTAACACCTCTGCCTCTCTAGAATCTACCATCTCTACCTCTTTGTCCTTGTCCATGCTTCTTTGTCAAGATCTCCTTATCTTTCAAGGCATATTGATATGCTTCCTCCACACTTTCAAATTTTACAAAACTTATCTCATCTTGAATCCTATATCTCAATCCATTTATGTACCTTGCAATGTTCTCAACATCATTATCCACATGTCCAAAACTAATGTCCAACCTATATAATTCCTTAGTATACTCCTTCACAATCATATCCCTTTGTCTCAGAGTTTGCATATTTCTTAACAAGATAACTTGGTAATCAATAGGAAGGAACTTGTTCTTCATCTTGTTCACCATTTTCACTGAAGTCTTGATCTTCTCCTTTCCTCTCCTTTGTCCATGAATTTGCAAATGCTCCCACCATAGTGAGGTGTGACCCTTCAACCTAGTAACTACAATTTTCACCTTCCTATTATCAAGAGTGTTTTCATACTCAAATAACTTCTCCATATCAAAGATCCAATCCAACACAACATTGGTATCCAATTTCCTATTATAAGGAAAAAATTCTACAGTATGATTTGAATTTTCCCTAGACAATACTCTTAATGATCTTGCCTCATTTTTATCTTCTTCAAGTTCTAGATTAGGGTTTTGGTGTTGTTGCTTCATCATCACTTACATCATCAAGATGTGCTCCTCTCCACTGGGCTATCTCTACAATATCTAATATGGCTACAATTTGTCTCAATATATCCAATATGACATTGTTAGTATTTCCTCTACCTTGAACCATCTTTACAATTAGGTTCCTACAAGATCGTAACTCTCTACAAGTTGTAGGTTAAATCCCTAGATCTTTTGCCCGACAACCAAATCAACTCAAGGTTCTACATGATCCAATCTCCACAAAGACAAAACTTAAGCTCTAATACCACCTAAATCACCTGATGTAGGGAGGACGATGGATTACTAGGGCCAAAGGTACACCTAGCTAGCATAATCACTTGCAAGAGTAAATACAACATAAACACAACACAAAGAACAAAAACCAAAGGAGATAAAAGAGAAAATACTTTATTTATTCATCAATTCATCCACATACATGCCCAGCTATAAGGCCTTCCAGGTTACAACCAAAATTACAATTCAAAATTTTATCTTCAATGATGATCTTCGCATTCTCACTCTACTTTTACTCCTCCTAATCCCACAAATCATCCTAGGAATCTACCAAAAACCCCTTTTTTAATACTTTCATGGCCACAAGTTGACCTATTACAAATTACTAACTAAATAGAACCTTATATTAAATGAAAACTAAGCCACAAGTTGACTCTCAACAAATATTAAATACAAATCACAAAATTAATGTGCAAGGTCAGCCCAAACTGGAACCAGACATAGACAACCCAGTCAAAGAAGGACTAGAACAAATACTAGCACTTGACAATGCTCAACACATACATGATCTCAACACCAACAAGCACTTGACACCAACATGAACTTGACAACCACAGAGAACTCAACATCAAATGCAAACTCAACAACCACAGAGAACTCGACATCAACCATGAACTTGACATCAACTGCGAACATGACATATATAGAAAAATTGGTAGCAACAAGGAGCTCAACAACAACTAAGAAACAATAAACAAGCAGGATAGAAATGCAACCCAAGATGCTCCTGCATCATTCATCTTGTATCTTAGATCTAAGATTCAAACTATAATGCTAAAATATAAATGCATAATCACATACATGAAAGATTCAACACATTAAAAAAATGATTTGGTTACTTAGAAACACTTCAGTGTGAAGGTTAAACTGGGGTAGGGATGGAACCCACAAATCTTCATTGCTACAATGATAAAGTTAACTTGTTAGGGTTATAATGTTTGATCATAATATATGATCTACCCTGTGAGGGTTCTGTCTTGTTAAAAGCTTCAAGATTATTAAATAGTCATACCCTGTTAAAGGATTTCACACTTACAATTTAGGACTCTATTGGGAGCTTTAGATAGACCTATTAGGATCACTTGATTAAGAGATTTTCCTTGATTCAAAATTAATTCAGTACCTAACCCTTGGTTTTTTCTACAAGCTGATTTTGGATCTCCTCTGTACAATGTATGATTTGATCTCTCAATCAATTATCTCCTTTTAGTGCTTCACTACTTCAATTTCACTTGTCTGAATTGAATCCATACTTAGTCTTTCTTTCTTTATTATTTCCTTGTCTTCTTTTACACTTGTAGATTCATTTACACATGCATACCATCTCTCTTTGTTTGCACTCTTATCTTCTCATCACACACACACCGATTCTAGGGTTAGAATCCTCCTTAAATAGATGTTCTATGAAAGTTCTAGATCTCAATTGTTGATTTACAATTCATCATCTTTTATCATTTTAATTTTTTTTTTTGATTGGTTGATTTGCATTCCTTTGGATTTTTACCTTTTGTAATAAAGTTTAATCTCCATCTTAACTTTCTCTACAAACACTATATATCATTTGGAAGTCGGCCAAAACATTTTACATAGTTGTTTGTATAATTACAAACTCATATAACAAAACTAAACTACTTGGCATCTGAATGTACTAACACTCGGTCATCATTGACATTCATATTGGCACTCAACTTCTATATGTATATGCTTCTCTATTTACTCGAAAAAATTGTCTTTTCAATTTACTCGGCCTCCAATAAGATAATGCAAGTTACATATATGCTCAGTCTTAATAGGGGTGCTTGATGATCACTAGTTCAACATGTGATGCAAAATAAATAAATCCTTATATATGCTTGGCCTTTACTAGATGACTTAATTGCAGTGATGATTGTTCATCCTTTCCTAGTAAATGACTAAGTTTTTGGACACTAATAGACAACATAGGCTTAGAGATCAATAGAGAGATCCTACCTCTAGCTTAACACCATAAAAATAAGAGCTTTAAAGAGTATATGTCCTAATTTTGCCTAGGGGAAAGGATAGAAAATGTAAGAAAGAATAAAATATATAAGGAGATTGATGGTCTCACCTTAAATAGGTGTTAAAACTTCATTACATTAAAGTGTGTCAAATTTAAGATGGTATATTTAGCCCTCACTTTAGCAAGAATTTAGATCAACCCACACCTACGATAAAGTAGAGAGCAGAGAAGAAGAGAGATATCTGGTAAATAGCAATGAGATAGAACATCACTAAGTTAAAGGGAATAAACCCCTAATACCAAGGGTCCTAACTCCACCTTCATGCACTAGGGTGTAAAGAAAGTAAAAAGATATAACAAAGGGTTAGTAATAAACAAACCCAAATCAACTAGTGAAAGAGACCTTAGTTGAAGAAATATCTCATCCACTAATATCATATTTGGAAAGCTATTACAGGAGCATAGATGATAATATAAGAAATACAAGAGAAACATCATTAATAAAATAGGTCCTAGATCTATCTCTACTAGCATGAAAGAAAAAGAGACCTCGCTTAGTAGAGTGCCCACCCTCACTAAGAGAGTTGTCGCAAAAGATGGTGTTGAATGGTCTAATAGGGTGGTAACCCACTAGTCAACTCACCAAAGTTCCACCCATAAATCAACATCCATTTTATCACCATGGCACAATCTTGTGTAAAAATGTGCTACCTATGTATGAGACTCAGCATGTTGTGCTTGAATGTTTTACTTATATAGGGACTTAGCAATTTGTTATGTGTTACCCAAATATAAGATTTGGCATATATGTCTAGATGTGTTACCCATGAATGAGATTTAGCAAGTTTAAATGTGTTACTCATTATGAGATTTAGCATATGTGTTTGTGTGTGTAAAAGAGAGATGAAGTAAGAATGCATAGATTTGAGAATAACTTAGAAAGTATACCTAGCATATAGGGCTAGAACTCTAAGCCATGCTTAAAATCTATATTTTCTACCTTGTGAGATCATAAACTATATGCACGGAGGTCATATATATGCTCCCCTCCTTATCATATCTAGATACTAGATATGAGAAGGAAGAGAAAGAGGATACCTACTTCATATAATGAGGAGATATCCTTAAAGCAACAATGCAGACTATATTTATAGTGAAGAGCCTTAACTCTTACACTCTAAGAACATAGGCATTCATGAAAAGAATATATTGCTTATGAAAAGAGGATACTTAAAAGGGAGAAGAAATCCACCTAAGAGGAGTTCTTGATTAAGATAACATTTAAAGAAAATAAGAGGGAAAGAAGAACAAGAATGTATCTATTCAACCCCCTATATATAGGTGAAATAGGGATCCTTAGAAGAAGGATAACAATCTCCAAATAAGGGAAAGTGTATATAATGGACATATTTTAACTTGATAAAGAAGAGGTGGTGAGTTAGGGTGTACACCCCTTGTAAAAGAAAGAATCCATAGTCAAGACATGATTCTTCATAAAGAAAAGAACAATGTCACATAATAAACAAGTTCTAGGTAAGCTTAATGAAAGTAGATCCTTAAATAAAGATAAAGAAAATACAAAGATTCTTTCCCCCATAAGCATGAGACAAGAACATGAGATCTATGGTAGATTATATAACAAAATCTTGCAAGATATAAGGATGAATCATATGGAAAATTTGATAGCCATGCACAAAATAAAAACATCTAATGTCCAATAAGAAGAATATTATGCTACATTGAAGATGGGATAAAAGAAGGAAACATCTTAGGACAATCAATCCTAAACAACGTACGATGTTGGAAAAGATATCATAGATGAAATACACTATGGATGATCATTATATGAGAAGCATTAAAATCCAAAGTATGAAAAGACACTTTGTAGGAAAAAGCACACGACCATGCATGTAACAAAGAATTACAAAACATAGATAATAATATTCCATTAAACAATACAAATCTATAGAAAAATGAAATAAAGAGATGAAATGATACCACATTATGCCTACTTAATTATCATGAAAGAAATAACCAAGGGATAATGGATCCTAGAGAGAAGAGAGAAAGAAAATACAATATATGCTCTAAATGATAGATTCCTAATAAGGGTAAAAGCACAAACTTATGTCACCTTTTATAAAGAAAAAGGATCCTAGAACACAAACTATTCAACTTTAATGACATAAAACTATTTTTTGTGTTTAGAATTTAAAGATGATGTAAACTGATGAATTTTGTGAAATCAGATGAATTATATGCCTAATTTTTTTTTTAAAATGAGTAATAATTTATTCATTTAAAAAAAACTACAAGTCCTTTTTTTAACTACAAAAAGTATGGGGTGTAGTTCTCATCAAACAAATATATGCAAATCATCATTTTTTGCTCAAATTTAAAAATATGTTATAGATGACATGTAGGGAACAAAAAATATATATTGGTTTTTGATGTATATTTCATTTCTTATAAGTACTCAAGTTTGACCTTATTAGAAACCAACAATCTTTCCCTCTCATCAAAACTTCCCTATCAAATCTACACCTTAAATTTTTTTTACATATTCTTGAAGATGACTCTCTCCTTTATGGATAAATATAAATTTACTTTTTTTTTTCCATTTTTTGAGGGATCATCTTCTAAAATGTTGAAATACTTACTTATAATATTTTAAAATTATAACATATTATAACTAATCAAAGCAATATGAAATTTATTTAATGATGATATTGATGTTGAGATCTATAAAAGGGTATTTTTAGATTTTGAAAAAAGTTGAGTTTTGATAGAGAAATGATATATGACCAAAATAGGTTTAGAGGTTCTAAAAGGAAACACAAATATATGGTTTTACCCATAACAAAATATAAATTCATTAAGTATATTGGATTCGATGGAGAAAAGAAAAAGGATCATTATGCCTCCCTAAGTGTAAAACAAGTCAGCAAAGGGAGATAACAAACTTGACATAGCATTGTGTGCAGGATGAAGGGAAGCAAGCAAGGGAGAGATCAGGAAGTGCATATTCAAATTTCAAATCTAGCATCGGGTAGGAAATCTCAGGGGGGTGGATCTCAAAAACAAGGTACACAGGATGGGATCTAGGCTGACTGTGGAGAGGCGGAGTCTTGGGATGGGGACCCACGTGTAGACGATGGAACCCACCAAATGCCAGAAACACAATCCAAGGTGGACAGACTAGGGAATCTCCCAGTGAAATGGGCCTCACTCTTTGGTGTTAAGCCTTTGGGTAAGTCTTCTTTTCCTCCAGTTAAGGTTGTGTCAGGTTTGGAAAAGGGATCGTGCACGATTGCCATTCCAGATGAAATTGTGGACCACAGTATTGCTACGATGGCTTCCACACTTGTGGGGAAGTTCATGGGTTAGAGACTGAACATCGATGTTGTCTGAACCTTCACATTGAAGAAATGGAGTCTGAAAGGGTAGGTCAGTGTTACTGCTATGGCAAAGGGATTTCTTTCTTTTGATTTCACATGTAAAGAGGATATGGTCGACATCCTATGTAAAGGACCCTAGATCATTGGAAGGGCTACCCTGATGCTGCAAAAATGGTCTTCTAAATTGGATTTAAAAAAATCTTTCTATTAGCAAGCTCCAGTATGGGTAAGATTCCCTGAGCTGCCCTTGGAATTTTGGAGTGAGGATGTTTTTATGGGTGTGGCTAGTTCTTTTGGAGAGTCTCTCTCCATTGACCCAACTACTACTTCTAAGAGCAGGCTAACCTATGCAAGGATCTGTATAGGTGTAAGGGAAGGGGATGATATGCCTGAAGTGGTGTGCTTTCAGTCAAAACTTCGCGAGCATATTCAATAGTTGGATTATGAGAGTGTCCCTTTTGGATGTTTTCATTGTTTTAAGATTGGCCATAAGGCTTTTCAATGCCTGAAAGCATTGTTAGTTCAGAAGAAGAAGAATCCCTCTGTTGCTTCTCACTTTAGGGTCAATAAAGTATGGAAAATAAAGACTACTAACTAGGGCTAGAAGGGTCCCCTTTTGGCGAATCAGAAGGCAACAAAAGCTTCAAAGAAGGCAAATCAATTACAACCCTTTGATGCCACTTTGCCTCTGGGCATGGATGGAAAGATTGTTCCTCACGTTGAGATGTTGAAGTCAGCCCCAAACTCCTCTCTAGTCATTAGGGAGTGGTCTGAGGGTGCTCTGGTTGAGGGAAGGTTGGAACCTCATGTGACTTCTGTATATGAGCAATGTTAGTATGCTAATAGAAACCAAATTTAAATAAAGCTTCTACAAACTAAACAAAATTCATAAACTTCAAGATAGACTAAGATGAACTCTCAATTGACAATATGAGCCATTAATGGACTCTCTCAATGAGAAGCTCTCTTGTTGAGTGGCTTTGTCTAAATAGATAGGATGTATGCTCAAGCTTATGCTTCAAAAAGGGCTTCAAATGGAGTTGGAATTTGGGTGTGAGTGTATGGTTTTGATGTAAAATGGCTTCTTAAAATGGCATTATGACCTTACTTCATGGATTGTGTTATTTTGCAAAGGGGAAGGATCCAATTTATAGGCAAGAGGCTTGAGGGATTGAGGGCTAAGATGCAAGGATGGGAAAAAGCTCATGGAGGGCTCAGATTGCATGAGAGGAGAGCACATGGATTGTGCTTCCTTACAACCAATCAGGGAGTGACACATGTTACAGGGTGAGAGGATGGAGGAAAGGGGAATGATGAGTCAACAAAGGAGGCTCAAGGGATAAAATCTTCATAAAGACCCTCATAATGGCTTGTAAGAGCAATAAAAGGGCTTGGAAGAGTCATTTATGGCCTAGTGGACTTCATAAAGGTTTATGGTTGGGATATTTTGAGGGAGATGAGAGGAATTTCGACTTGGGCTTGATTAGGAAGGTTTTAAGCTTTCTTAAGCTTGTGCAAATGATTAGAGGATGGATTAGGATGGTTTAGGATTAGCTTAGGGATAGGCAAGTGGATGACATTTAATGAGGGTGGGTGAAGGAGGAGATATTTGTTAACTTTGGCTTGGGTTAGTAAGTCTTAACCCATGTTTAGAGAATGTGACAAGGTTAGGAAGGGATTAGGATTAGGTTTAAAGACATCTTCTAGAAGATTCTAGACTTTGGATGAGGATAAAGACTTTCTAGAATAGTCTAGAATTTCCTAGGATGAGGATGAAGACTTTCTAGAAGAGTCTAGAATTTCTTAGGATGAGGATGAAGACTTTCTAGAAGAGTCTAGAATTTCTTAGGATGAGGATAAATTAGATTTTTAGGAAATAAATAAAGTTTTATTTATTTCAAGGGTTTGGGTTGAGGAGATATTTATTAAAACTTTTTTAATAAACATGAGGATTAATATTTAATCTTAATTAAATATTTTTAGTTGGGATTAGGGGTAGGAAATGATGGGATTAGCCTTTAATCAAAATTAAAGAAGGATTAGAAGATTTTGGAAGAGGTTAGTGGTCTTAAGGAAATTGGCCAAGTTTTGGGCAAAAAATAATTTTTTAATTTATTTTGGGTTTTTTGGTCAATTTATTAATTAAATAATTAATAAATAAGGAAATAATGTTTAAATAAGATTTAAACATTTTTGGGAGGGATTCCTTAATTAAATATTTTTAATTAAGATAAAGGGATTTAATGGCATAAAAATTAATTAATTAATTAATTAATAAATGATGATGTCATCAGGAATTTTTTAGAAAATAAAAATACTTTATTTTCTAAAGGTTTTTAGGTGTCTACAACTTCAAGAGTTGAGGTAGGCAAGGTTGCCCCACAACAGGCTGATCAAGAGGTTGTGATGTTAAGCTCACCACTTTCTGTGGGTAGGTTTGACATGGCTTCCAGTGAGGTGGAGAAGGATAGAGTTAATAGGGATATTATCATCTATCAAGATCCAGAGGAAAATCTTGTTTCCTCTATAGCTGGAGGGACTAGCACAAGAAAGTTGGATGTTTTGGTGAAGGATCTGGACTAGTGGGAGGATCTTTCTACCAATCCAAAGACTGCTCTTAAGGCTTCTAGGTCATTGAATTTTGGCATGGAGAGTGAAGCTCTTCTTTCCCCAAGCCTAGGAAGAAAAATGTGAGAGTACCTTCTTTGGCCTCTCCAGGTGGAGACAAGAAGCAACTACAAACTGGATGTGGGCTCAGTGGCCAAAAGAGGCAAAAAGTCTGAGAATGAAGCCAGAGAGGAGGAGACCAGAAGAAGCTTGGTGAATGGGCACCAGAGAACTCTTCAGGAGTGTTCCAAGAATTAATCATGAAGATCATATCATGGAATATTAGGGGCCTTAAAGGAGCCCATAAGCATGAAATTATCAGGAACCTAATCAGAGATCAGAGACTAGGCATTTTGATGATCCAGGAAACTAAGATGAAAAAGGATTTTTTTGGGAAGATTAAGTTTAGCAACTTGATGAGTGGGGAGGCTTCAGACTCTAATGGTGCCTTTGGGGGACTATTGACCTTTTTAACACCAAAAATTTTAGAATGGAATCTGCTTACAATGAAGGTAATATTATTTTGTGTAAAGTTTTTCATATCCCCTCCAATGATAGCTAGTTCTTGCTAAATTTATAAGCTCCCAACAATAAGAGAGAAAGAAAGAATTACTGGTCTAGAGCTCAGAGTCTGGTGTAGACTTGCAATTTAAAGAAAGGAATCATAATGGGTGACTTTAATACTCCACTGTTGGATGAGGAGAAGAAGGGCAGTCTGCCTTTGGACTAGGAAAGTAAAAATGACCTTTCAAACTTCATTAATGGACTGGATTTTCTAGATATGGACCTCATGGGAGGTGCCTTTACTTGGTCAAATAAATGCATTGGTAAAGATTGTATTCAGGTCAGATTGGACAAACCTCTTATTGCTCCTGACTGGCTGCAGTCTTCCTCTTGCAAATTAGCTCTTTTGCCTAGAGTGGGTTATGACCACTCCCCTACTTCCCTTTCGGTTGTTCCTTTAGGCCCCAAAAGCCCCCCCCCCCCCCTTTTTGTTTTGAAAAAATGTGGACCTCCCACCCTGATCTTTTAGATAAGATTAAGTTCTGGTGGAGTATTGATGTGGAAGGCACAACTATGTACAGGGTAGCCAGAAAACTTAGCAATTTTAAAAGGATGGTTAAAGCTTGGAACAAGTCTAATTTTGGCCACATATTTTTTGAGAAGGAAGTCCTATATATCAATCTTTCTTCTATCCAAGCCTTAATTCAGGAGGATGGGTATGATGAGTTAAACAGGGAGGCTGAGCTGTCTATCCTTTCAGACTTACACAATATTATCAGTAAAGAGGAGAAGTTCTAGGACAAAGATCAAGGGTAAACTGGCTCAAAGAGGGTGACCAAAATACGAAGTTTTTTCATCTTACTACTCTAAAACATCGTGCTAATAAGAAAATCACAGGTTTAAAGAGTGGTCAAGGAATGCTCAAGGACGAGGAAATCTCAGCTAAGGCTATTTCTTTCTTCTCCACGTTGTTGTCTTGGGATCCTATGCTATCCAAAGTGGATCAGGATGACATCATTTCCTGCATTTTAGATAATCCTTCCCCACCATAATAAATTTCTTCAAGCCATTCCCTCTGATTCGAAAGTTAAAGATGCTCTCTTCTCTCTGTCGGTAGATAAAACTCCTGGCCTTGATGGTTTCCCCTCTTTCTTTTTCCAATTGTTTTGGCCTGTTTTGATGAAGGATGTGGTGAAGGCTGTCCAGGAATTCTTTGAGGCTAGAAGCATTATCAAGGAGATTAACTCTACTTTTTAAATTCTCATTCCTAAAGCTCCTGGAGCCAATTCCTTGGACAAGTTTAGACCATTAGTCTTTGCAATTCTTTTTACAAGATCATTTCGAAGGTTCTTACTTCCAGGTTGCTTAAACTCCTCCCTTTGATTATTTCTCAATAGAAAACTGGTTTTGTCTTGGGTAGATAAATTTTAGACTCCATAATGATGGTGCATGAAGTGATTCAGTCTATGGAAGTTGGAAAAAGGGAAGGGATGTTACTTAAACTGGACCTGTCAAAAGCCTATGACAGGGTTGACTAGTCTTTCCTAGATATGGTGCTCAAGGCTTTTGAGTTTGATGTTAATTCTTGTAAGTTAATCTCTCAACTGGTTACTACTTCCTCTCTTGCTATCTTAGTCAATGGATCCCCCTCTAATTTTTTCAAACCTTCTCATGGTCTTTGTCAAGGGGATCCTCTCTTGCCTATTCTATTCATAATCTTGGTGAAATGCATAGGCAGACTTATATAGAAGAATAAGAAGGAAGGGAGAATCAAAGGTTTTAAACCTTCTTCTAAAAGTGCCTCTTTTATGCATCATAAATTTTTTGATGATACTATAATGGGAAGGGAGGCTTTTGTTAAGGAAGCAAAGGCAATGAAGGACATCTTGGATATCTACTCTAGAGGATCGAGACAATCCATCAATTGGGAAAAGAGTTCTATTTTCTTTATCAACACTCCTGAGGACAGACATAAGAAAATCTCCAAAATTATGGGATGTAGGGTGGGGAAGCTCCCCTCTACCTATCTTGGGCTTCCTTTGGGCATGAATCCTCCTGATTCTTTCTGGAATGGAATAATGGATAGATTTAGTAAGAAGCTGGTTGGTTGGAAAGGGGCCTCTCTTAGCCAAGCTGGAAAATGCTAGTTGGTAAAATCCACCCTTCAAAACTTGCCTGTTTATGCTTTGAGCCTTTTTGCGATCCTTGAGAAATTGCTGAGAGGATGTAAAAAATTTAGAGAGATTTCTTATGGATGGGGGCTGAAAAGAATAAAAGGTACCCTCTCGCTGCTTGGGAAAAAGTCTTCCTTCCCATGAAATATGGTGGTCTAGGCATCAGGAAGCTAACTCACCTCAATAAGGCTCTTTTGGCAAAGCAAATATGGTGTATCTTCAGTAGCATAGGGGAATGGAGAGACATCATGGGAAACAAGTATATAAAGAGGCCCTCTAAATATTTTACCCTCTTCAACAAAGATATCCCAAGAGGTTTCACTGTTTGGAATGGTTTTTTAAAAGCCAGGGACCTGGCTAATTCTAGAGTCTCTTGGAAATTAGGAAATGGGGAGGATATCCATTTCTGGTCCGATAGCTGGCTTATTCAGGGCCCTCTTATGAACAACCCCAACTATGAGGTCTGGGTGAATGACTGCATCAACCATTTTGGTTAGAAAGTTAGTGACTATAGGAATGACCAGGGATGGATAGACCTATTCGTCATCTCTGAAGATCTTAATCCTATTATGATAGTGCTAAACTCTATGGCCCTAAATAACAACATGGATGAATTGGTCTGGGGAGATAATGCCAATGGGCTATATACTGCTGCCTTTGGGTATTCAATCCTTTGGAAATTAAATGAGATTCCTCCTTGGTCAAGAGCTTGGCTTCTTGGCCTCATTCCAAAAATTAATGTGTTCTATTGGCTAGCTCTATAGGATAAAATCCTCACCTAGGATAACCTCATTAAAAGAGGTCATATTATGCCCAACAGATGTGTGTTATGCAAAGTTAAGATGGAGACTGACACTCATTTGTTCATTCATTGCTCTTTCTCTAGGGAGGTTTGGGTTTTCATTACCCAGGACTTGGGCTTTAGCTAGTGTGTGCCTTTTAACCTTCTAGACTTCTTCTGTCAATGGAAATGCATTTTCAATAGGTCTGATTTGCAAGAATTAAGTTCCTAGATTCTGCCTCATTTCTGTTGGAGCATCTGGGAGTAGAGAAATAACAAAATCTTCAGAGATAAAGAGTCGGCTATAGTGATAGGAAAGAAAATATTTGCAAACATTAAGTAAAACTATTTAGTAAGGAAAGGGGGAGATATAGAGTTAGGCAGCAAAAAAAAGGAGAAGGAAAAAGACAAAAAGACGAAAAGACAAGAAGCCAAATGGCTTCTCCCCCAGAAATATTTTGCTAGTGAATGTCAAAAGCATGATCAAACTAGACAAGATCCAAGGAAGTATGTAGAAGATCAATGTGCAATTATGAGCATGAATGGATCAAGGGGAAAGGGTACTTCCCAAAAAGGAAGCATGGGAAATTGTAATTGTTGTAATTTATTACAGACTTTTTGACATGCTTTCTGGGTCTTTTTTTGCATTTGCAATAGGAGCTATAGAAAGGTTATTTCTCTCTATATTTTTCTTAACCAAAAAGGTTCCTATTAGTCATAGTGCTAGGTGCATATGAGAGTTGAGGGTGCACAGAGTGCAGATATGGTCAGTGAAAGGTGCAGAAAGGAGCCATTTGGTGAAATAGAGAAATGGAGGAGTAGGGAAAAAGTTTGGGAGCAACTAGATCAGGGCAGGATTACCAGATACATTGCAAAACTACATGGTTTTGATCAAGAGGTAACTAATAGTATGGTTGGTTCATGGAAGGACGGTAGAGTCAAGATGAACAGGGTATCATTCATGATCACAGAGGAGGTGATATCGACCAACTCTGAAATCTCGATTGAGGGTTTTAAGTTTTTCAGGGACAAGAAGCTCTCAGCTAACGCTATGCAGGATTTTGTGAAGGATACCATGAAGAAACTGTGGAGGTATGTTCTGAGAGCTATTATCGAGTACATTACTCTGGACCCTAGGTTTGATCAGGCTCGTACCCACCACTTTGTTCTATTGAATCATTTTTGGGATAGTAGTAAAATTTCTTTTCCTTTTTACTTGTTAACTTCAATGAGCAAGGCGGTGGTTAGCTTCAAAAAGAAGCCCACTGATAACCCTGCTCTGCATGAGGGGCTTTTGCTGCTCATTTATGAGCACTTCAAGGCTCAAACCATAAGCAATGCCCCCCCTTAGACTGAGAATGTGACCTCTAGAAGCTCGAGCTTCTCTTCAGACTCAGATGATATCCAGAGCTTTAGCTCTAAGGATGGTGAGATTTCTTCCACAGATAAAATTGTCACCCTTCAGGTCAAGAATTTGCTTTCTTCCATTCCCCCAAGTAGGAAAAACCCTAGGGCTCATGGGCAGAAGCATCATGTGAAGGATGTGAGGGTTGATAGTGATGATGAGGAGGATGTGGAGATGAAAGAGGAGGAAAAGGAGATGTAGGAGGTAAATAAGGAAGACCAGGGAGGGAAGAAATGTAAGAGGGAGGGTCTGGAGGATGAGAATATGCAGCAAGAATGGGATATTTCTTTGCTACCTCTTTCTCCTATCCATACTCAAGCCCAACCTGAGGAGCAAAAAATGGATTCTGAGACTGAGGGTGGGGAGGTGCAGATTAAAGATAGGAGGAAAGCTTGGAAAAACTTTAATGTTAGGACCTCGAAAATGGGCATTTTTAGAGAGGCATGAACCCGCAAGTCCTTGTGGATAACCAAGAAAAGGAGTGGCTTGAAGAAGTCATAGACTCAACGATTGTGGCTATTTCGGATAATGCTAGGGAATCTGGGTTGAACCTTTTGAAAAATGCCCACAACGGTATGATTGATAACTTCATATCAATCAAGTGGCTTTTCCATGAGCTGGAGGAGGTCAAAGAGCAGGTGGGTCATATGGAGGATAACATGAATGGAGTGGATTTTGATAATAGAGACGACAATGGTGAGAGGCTTAGTCTGGCTGAGAGAAGGATTAACAACCTCAAAATCTACAATCATCATCTCTCAAACCAGAAGATATCGCTGCTAAGCTCCATTAACAACATTATTTCTTTAACTATCTAGATCAAAGATAGAGTTATGAAGGAAGAAGAGGATGAAAAAGACAGGGAAAAAGCCAGATTTGTGGTTGACACTACAAAGGAAAACATCAACAATGGTCAGGACCAAGAGGATCAAAGGGAGCTCCAGCAAGAGGCTAAGGAGAACCATATGGCCTATGAGGCTGCTCAGGCCATGCAAGACCTAGATAGAAAGAACGAGGACTAATCCACTACCTGTTCTTTTGTTTCAATCTATTTTTTGGCTTTTTTTCAAGGCTTTTTCCTTTTTCATTTCTATGTAGTTTGTATTCTTGGTATTTTCTTTATTTCTAGGCTGGGCCTTGGGCTTATTATCAGCTTTTGAACTTGAACTCTTTTGGTTGGGCTTTTCACACTTATTATCAGCCTTGTTTTTGTTTTAACTCTTGGGTTTTAGGGTCCCTATAAAACCTATTTATCTAATTAAAAAAAAACTCGACATAGCTTAGGGCTGAGGTAATCTCCAACATTGCTTGATTATGTTCTTGCTTTTTCTTTAGTTGATCAGTTGTCAGAGGAGTAGTTGTTATCTTCACATACTCATTATCCACAAAGTTCATGGTTACATTACTGATACTAGATATATGCAACCTCATCAAGGTTTTCCATGCAGGAAAGTTCTTTGTGTTTAGCTTTGGTACCTCTCTTTTGTAAGTCATGATCTTTAGCTTTAAGTACCTTCAAAATTTTCTTTGTAAGCACTCAACTCTAATACCAATTGTTAGAAATGTTTTAAATAAATAAGAGGGAGGGGCATGGATTGAATTAGTCACCCAAGGTCCATAAGTACCATTTGAATAATTAAACATCAAAACATTCACCATTCTTCTTTTCCTATTGTTACTCGGTCTCTATTGTACTGATAAACAAAATTGTTGTCCTAAACATAACACACTTTGTTGAATGTAAACTTTATCAAATGTAAAACATATAAAGCATTCAACACAAGTTTGACACTAGGATTTTACATGGAAACCCAATTTGGGAAAAACCACCAGCAACATGTCACCACTTTTTCACTCTTTCAAAGTGAGCTCTATTAGGAGCGAACCCTCTTAAAGGTTATAAAACAAACTATTAAATGTGACCTAGTTAGAGGATTTAATCACCCTGTTAGGAGTGGCCTTGTCAAAGGACTTTAATCATTCCATTTAGAATGTCACCTTGCTAAAGGATTTACATAGACTATTAAGTCCTTCAAATGATTGTTAGGCCAACCTCTATTAAAAGGATTTCAATATAAATTGTTTACAATTATTAGAAAGAAAATAATAGGGTTTTGATCTGTATGATTACAACTTACTTTGTAGGTTAAGATCACTAGATAACTATTTGGTTCATGTGTTGATTCACTAATAAGCTTCCCATTGTCATCTCTATTCTTGATTCTCTTGGAAACCCTTCAAGAAATCAACCATCTCCTTTCAAAAAAATGCAAGCCACCTGCTTACATTCACTTATCAATATCTATAGCATCTATGCAAGAGATCTAGTTTTGCTTCTCTCTCACTCTTACACACTTATGTTCACCCTTGTGCATCTCTATTTAACCTTTCTCTATGTGCATACTCTCTAAGTTTGGTTCTATACCTCCTTAAATAAGTTATTCTTGCTTTGTCATTTTCCATGGTCACCGTGGATCTTAGGGTTTACGATTTGGTTCATCAAGTTCATTATATCTATTTATTTTCCTTCTTTTCTAGAATCTTCTCATCTACCAAATTAGATCATAGGCATTATACCTAATCCTCTCCATGAATTTAATGATCCAACTCATGAATCTTATCTTCAACATGATTTACATATCCCAAGAAATCAATCGAGTCGGCTGAAAATCAAGATTTCCTCAAATTTATTCAAAACATTGTTACTCAACAATCACTAAGTTTTGACACTCGATCATCACTTAATCACTCAATCACTATAAATTTTTTGGCTTGGCATCAACGATCTTGCTAGGTTGATAGTGATACTCAATCAACACTAGATTTTCTCGACACTTACTGTGGCTCGGTTGACACTAGCATTACTCGACATTCATTAATGTTTTACTCTATTGCTTGACTTAGCTTTACATTCTTGATATAAACAATCACTTTGTCTTATCAAAGTCTAACTAATAAAATGTCCATTTTATCTTCCTTTCCATAACTCAACCTTTATTCTAGGTGCTATAGTTATGAGAAATTTCTCAAATCCTCTTCATCAATCAAATAAATTTGACATTTAGATCAAGTAGCAATATGTCTTATTAGTAGATTTGGCATCAATGACAAAACACCAATTGTCCCAATTGTAAGTTTCCAATAGATGGATCATATGATATAGGAAGAGGAAAGGGCCCTTGACACCCCCACGCCCCCTTCCCCCCCTCCCAAGTGAAGAGACAAGGGAAATGACTACTATGTTGCTCTCAAAGTAGGACAATGAGCCCCTAGAAGACAAGCTAACAATGTCACAAACTTGGGAGCAACATAACAGGGATGTGGATATATCAAGTAAAATGATCATGAAAAATATACCATACATTATCACAATTCACATGAAACATAACATAGATAATTAATTGAAAAAAAAGTGACAAAGCATAGAACAATATCCCTTATATCTAATTAGATGAAAATGTAAAGAGAAGTAGTCAATATGCATATAGTCATGGAATAAAGTTGTTGAAATTTCAAAGCCAAGAATGTATGATGTTGGTGGAAAATCTAAGGTTTCCCACTCTCAAAGAATTAAAAAATACACTTAGGGTCAATATGAGTAGGATCCTTGAGATATAATGCTGAATTAATGATAGGAAGGTCATAATGATTATCATGTTCAACAAGACCTAAAGTGATTTCAATTTTTTCTTGAAAGGAACAAGAAGAAGAGTTAAGGGTGTGAGCTTCTATGACTAAATCACTCTTAGGAGAAGGATAAAAAAAACTCATAAAGGCCTCATGTATATAAGGGATATCAATTAAATGAATAGAAAGAGATTGATCAATATGATCAATAATAATGAAATCATGCAAAGGTGTTTCATTAGGAAGAGAGTAATCCATATCCTTATCTAAGGATTCATCCCAAATACCAAGATCATCTAAGGAGGGAAGAAAACTCACATTAGATGAGCAAAAATCATGAATCAAATAAGTTTCAAGAAGGAGAGAGTAATCAATATTCCTATCCATGGGCTCATTCAAAATAGTAGCACTATCAAGGGTAGGAACATCATACTTCACTAAAGGTGTATTAACATCATCTTTGAAAAGATTACTATTTGAAAGGGAATTAGAATCAATGCAAGGAAAAACTAAATTTTTATCATATGCATGAAATAATAAATTTTGAATATCATGAATAAAACTTGAAAAGAAAGATAACAACCCCATTGAAAGGAAATGCAATCTAAAAATCAACTAGATGCAAAAAAAAATCTATTTTCAAAATGCAAATATATGAAATGCAATGGAAAAATAAAGGAGGAAATCTAAATACCACAATAACATATAAAGTAGATCTAGATACACGAAAATAAAATCTAACTCCAATAAGAAAGGGGGATACATCGGGTTCACTAAAAAAAAGGTAAACACCCGATGAAATGCAATAATCTAACTCCAAAATCAAACAAGAGATGCAAGTGGGTTGGGTTCACCAAAAGAAGCCAAACACCAATGCACATAATCTAACACCAATAAGGAAAGTTCATAGGAAGTTAGGTTCACCAATTAATGTAGGTAAGGAAAATGGAAGTAGTCCAACCAATACATTAACGACGGGGGAAGACCAAGATCCACACCTTGGATTAGGTTTGATCGATACAAAAGGAAGTATCAATAAAAACCCTAATGGAAAAGGGATGAATAACTTGGATTTATTTCCCTATCACCTCCATATTAAGAGGGTTTAAGCAATAATATATGCAATATAGAGTTGAGATATAAAACTATGAAAAAATGATAAATTATATACAAAAGAAAGAGATGAATATGATATACCTTTTGGAATACAAACTAAAAATAAACTAATGTAATGACCTCTGAAAGGGTTGATTCCAACAATCTATGTTAAAAACTATGCTATCGAAACCCATAAATCATTTGATGAGTTGTCAAGGGTGACTTGGGTAATCATGGGAAAAATGGATCATCAAGGGTGCACTATGATTTTGATTGACTATGTGCCACATTGATTATGATTTTTCAATATTGAAGAAAGTTGAAAAGGGTTTCCAGATTACAACTTATTCATCAATCCAAGATCCAAAACATGCAAAATAAAGGATTTGTTTGTTTGCTATTGGGGGGAGGGGACCTCAGTCAAACCCTATTTAGGAATTAAACTTGAATCACTACAATATTTGGGTTAAAATTGTGACGACAATTTGCGACAGTAGTGTAATTTGTGGTCATTTTAATGTTTTTTTTGCAATTGTTCCCAACATCATCAAAATACTAACATTGGCATTGTAATTGTGATGCCTGCATGAGTATTTAAAAACAAAAACAAAAAAAATGACATAAATCATTCCCTATTTTTTTTGATTGTGGAAAGCTATGCATGAAAGAGGTGGCAAGCCTCAAAAAGATGGTGGAGAGCTATGAACATTATCGTACCCTTGTGCTTGGTGCATTTCATTGATGTGCCCTTGTGATCTTTGCATTTTATTGCCTTGCCCTTACAGCTTTGTGATTTCATTGTTGTGTCATGCCCTTGTGATTTACATGCCCTTGCTCTACAATTTTCTTCAAGGATGAGAAGTGGTACCTATGTGAATGTTCTTTTCTTTTCCTTCTAAACATTTATGTCTTTATATTTCCTTCTAAACGTGTATCTCTTTATATATTCAGAGAGAGATCCCTTTTAAGTTACTTATTGCATATTAGCTCACAACATAAATATTGATCCAGTTGCATACATATTCCAGAATCCAAATAATAAAATAATAAAACTCACTCAACCCATGCTAAATGACTTACCTCAAGATCCTACACAAAAATAATGTAGACCATGAAAAATGGGTAGAATTTGCAAGAAATTTTACAAAAACATATCATAGCAAATATTTTTAGAAAGAAACAAGCCATAACCTAGTCTTTATATATGCAAAGAGATATTTTTGAAGGTGCTTATTACATATTAGCACAATAGAAAAATTGATCCAGCTCTATGCATATTCTAGAATCCAAATAATAAAACAATAAGACTCACTCAACCCGTGCTAAGTGACTTAGCTCAATATCTTGCAAAAAAATAATGCAAACCACAAAAAATGGTCAAAGTTTGCAAGAAATTTTACAAAAAACATATCACAATAGTTATTTTTAGAAAGAAACAAGCCATAACCTAGTCTTTATATATACATAGATATCTTTTTGAATGTTCTTATTACATATTAGCACAATAGAAAAATTGATCCAGTTGTATACATATCCCATAATCTAAAAAAATAAAAAATAAAACTCACTCAACCCATGCTAAATGACTTAGCTTAAGATCCTACACAAAAATAATGCAGACCACGAAAAAAGGGTAGAGTTCGCAAAAAATTTAAAAATATATCAAAGCAGATTTTTTAAGAAAGAAAAAAGCGATAACCTAGTTAAATTGGTCTAGTTTCTGATTAGCTAGGTTGATTACAAATTCCTATAGAATTTTCATTAGATTAGGTACAATAAAATGAACAATCAGTTGTTCCCAACTAGCAGGATAAAATACAAATTTTCAAGGTGATAAAATTGCATTTGCAGATGCATCACTTGCATGTTAGGCATGAAGTGCATTCCCCAACTTATAATGAATGGTTGGATATAAAGGCTCCATATGATGGCCCAACAATGGAAGCCAATGATGTAAACATGTATATATTGGCACACTCTCCATGCGAGGATCCCAAGTATCTATTGTTGATGTTAATTTGGGCATCCTATATGATCCAAAATGTTATGAAGCATTGAATATGGTGGTAACTTTTCCCATGTCTCCAAAAAATGTAGCATAGGTTCAGGGTTGCCTTGGCTCCTAGGAATTTGTATCAGCTATTCTCACTACTAGAAGAATAACTTCAGTGAAGAGTTGAGTGAAAGGAGTTGAAGAAGCAAGTTCTGCTTCTGTGTAAATGTCATAATCACAAGGCTCATTCGCTTATAGAAGCCTCTACCACAATGACATTACCTCTAAACCATGCAAAGGATTTTGAAGTGGTTCCCAACCTTGAAACACTCTTATAAGCAATGGCAAAGCAAATGTAGATGCAATACATGACAAATTGCAAAACTTGTAGTCTTTATATATACATAGAGATATTTTTGAAGGTGCTATTACATATTAGAATAATAGAAAAATTGATCCAGTTGCATACATATTCCAAAATCCAAATAATAAAAAAATGAAACTCACTCAACCCATGCTTAGTGACTTAGGTCAAGATCCTACACAAAAATAGTGCAGACCACAAAAAATGGGCAGAGTTCGCAAGAAATTTTACAAAAACATATCATAGAAAATATTTTTAAAAAGAAATAAGTGATAACCTAGTTAAATTAGTCTAGTTTCTAATTAGTTGGGTTGATTAAAAATTCTTGTAGAAATATCATTAGATTAGGTACAATAAAATGAATAATTAGCTATTCCCAGCTAACAGGATTAAATACAGTTTTTCAAGGTGATAAAATTGCATATGCAAATGCATCACTTTCATGCCAAGCATGAAGTGCATTCCCCCACATATAAAAAATGGTTGGATATAAAGGCTCCATATGCTAGCCCAACAATGGAAGCCAATGATGTAACCATGCATGTGTTGAAATGGTCTACCTACGAGGATCCCAAGTATCTATTATTGTTGTCGATTTGGGCATCCTATATGATTTAGAATGTTATGAAGTACTGAATCTGATAGTAACTTCCCCCATGTCTACAAAAAATGTAGCATACTTTTAGGGTCCCTTGGTCCCTAGGAATTTGTAGCAGCTATTCTCACTAGTGGAAGAATAACTTTAGTGAAGAGTTGAGTGAAAGGAGTTGAAGATGCAAGTTTTGCTTTTGTGTAAATGTCATAATCATGAGGTGCATTCCCTTGCAAAAGCCTCTACCACAATGGAATTACCTCTATACCATGAAAAGGATGTTGAAGTGTTTCCCAACCTTGAAACACTCTTATAAGCAACAACAAAACAAATACATATGCAATACATGACAAATTCCAAGGTGATAAGATGTTATTTCCAAGGTGACCATGACAAACCCTAATATCTTAATATCTTAAATGTAATAAATTGGAGGATAAGAATCTTGTGATAAGTGTGTTTTATTTAAAGATCTTATGCAAAATCCAAGAAAGAGCATTATTTGACTGTAAATAATTAGAGAACACATATAAGCTCAAAAATTTCAAGAGTGTATGTTGACAATTAGAATGAATGAAAGTAGTGATCAACTATAGAAGCAACTCATATAGTTGAGTTACTATACCCTCTAATTTATTACATTTAAGATATTAGGATATGTTGGTTTAATCAAAGGCAGATGCTATTTCCAAGGTGATCATGGCACAACAAGAAAGAATGTAATTTCTTATATAGATTGGTCGAACAAAGATGAAGTTTTGACACAATAATTATTCATGTTTAACACCATTAACTTGCACATGGATAAACCAATAGATGGCTAAGTTGAAGGAAAAAATAATTCCATTGAAATATGAACTAATGAAAGATGTAAAAGAACCAAATGACAAATCATGTGAACAACTCCCTGAATGTTCAAGAAAACAAGAAGGCCAAAACAAGAAGAAGAATGGAGGGAGTGAAAAGGAGTTAGAAACAAGAGGAATGAAGAGAAAGGGGATAGGGGACAAGGGAACACCTCAAAAGAAGTAAAGGTCACCCTCATGTCCAAGTAAGTAAGAGACAAATACCCCCTCTAATGAAAGTAAAGAACAACATATTGAGAGACATTTTGTGGTTGACATTAAGGCCCTTTTAAATGATGATCAAATAGGGCCCTAAGGTGCAAATGTCTTAGATATTAATTTGAGCACCCACGATTGTGATTAAGGAATTCAAAGTCATGAGGATGAACTAGGTGAGATCACCTCCCTATCATGGCTATCAAAGTGAATGTGATAGGGAAAAATAATAATAGTCCAACCCATTAGGAGTTAGCAAGGTAGATCTAATATTTACCTTTGGATTTGATTTTCTTCATGAAATCTTAATTACCACAACACTTTATGGATTCTATCTAGTGCTCCTCTAATATACTCTATGTTGTCTAGCTGTTGTTTATGTCGTGCAGTCTATTTCTGAAGCTGCTCCTTCTCCTTCCAGTATATTGCCACAAACTCTCTCTTGTGCCTTAAATTTTGATCAAGCTTCTGAATATTTGACTCTACCATATCTAAAATCAACTTTACATTGTGTCATAACTCTAGCATAGGTGTTTGATCCTTGATAGCTTTCCTTTTAGCAATCAAATTTTCAAGATTGTAACTGTGGCATAGGTGTTTGATCCTTGATAGCTTTCCTTTCAATATTCAAGTTTTCAATAGTGGTCAACACCCTCACTTGCGGACCTCTCATGTCAAGCACTTTCTGTACTATTTCAATACCATGTTCTTGCTTATGAGCTAATAGTTCTTCAGGTGCATTTTCTTGTAAAACATTAATTTTGTTGAACATTTGTAAACTCTTAGAAAATGCATTCTTATTTTCTATTACCATTGACAAGCTTCCCTTGAACAAAATCAAAATGAAGAGGCATATATACACCAATTTTTTCTTTCAAAACCATATGTATAGATATAAACATTAAGTACAACATGTCCAATATTTCTATAGATATACACATTAATTGCACTAAATTTTTCTTTCAAAACCATATGTGCAGATGTAAACAATAAGTACAATATGTCTAGTATTTTTGTAGATATACACATTAATTACACCAATTTTTTCTATCAAAACCATATGTGCAGATATAAATATTAAGTACAACATGTCCAATATTTTTGCAGATATACACAACCAACTCAATAAGGGTACAAGAATAAGTTATTCCCCTAAAGAAGGATCATGTCAGATAATACAAGGGAATTTGATCAAAATAGGGTACCACCAAATAGGTATTTGTTAGATTTGTCTTCCTTGAGTGAGGAAAATGTATGAATGGAAGAAGAAAGGGAGACATTTAGTATGTCCAAATCAAGGAGATCAACTTGAGGTCTTGAAATATCATAAATAAATTCCATAAGCACATGAAATTTTTCCTTGCTCAAGGGGGGTCATGTTCTTATGATGATGAAAGTGAAGACAACTTCGATGTACCCTTTAGGTATAAACATCTAAAAAAATAATAGCCCCCCCATGAAATTCCTCCAATAAACACTAATTTTTGTGTTGGAGAGAGGATATATTGCATAGCACCATCCTCATTACATGGTTTGGGTCCATTTTCCATGGATGGCATAAAGGTCTCTTACAAAAAGGTTGTTGAATTGATGAAGTATGTTGGACCTTGCTATGATTATAGTAGTTGGATGCAAATTGTTAGATATCAAAATGTAGTTATGCACTTGTGAAAAATTACATACAACATTAAGTTAGTGAAAAAATTAAAATACTACCTATATACATTGATGAAAGGCCAAAAGCATTAAGGAATATTGTAGATTTTATAAATAGTACACATGACTTGTGGCAACTAAGAAGCAACCCAATTGCATATTTGAGGTGCACAAGGAAAATCATGTATTTGTATGTGAGATAAAATCAATACATGGAGGCAAAGAGATTCTTATTGATTACAATTTGAATCACATAGAAACAAACAAAGCCACTATCATGGGCGAGGTGGTATGTACTATTGACATTTAAAATCAACTCCAATCAATGAATCCAACACACCATTAAATTTTTATATATATTTTTCTAACTTATAATAATAACATGTGTTTTAACATGTCTCAATGATTTTTTTTTGCAATATAGGGCTACAATATGTATCAACAGCCATAGGATACGCACGAAGGTGATCGTTCTTCTTCACAACAGGTAAAACTTATTGTTGTTGTACAAATTAGATACAAGAAATATGTTAGTACATATTTTTTATTATGTTTTATTAGTCACTACTATTTTGGATTGATTTTAAATATAGAGCTAATAAAATTTCTCTCGCAAATGAGTGTTGATCAGGATAGGGGAAAGGAAAAAGTAGTCCACAAGGATGAGGAGCCATACGATGAGCTAGATGAATTTATTATTGATTTTGCATTAGCCACTAATCTTGTGGCTATAGTGCAAAAGGCAATTTTTGGTATAGGAAGATGGATAATGCAATTGACTTCAACTCAACCTTAGACTCTTGACTTACAAAAGATGGAGGATAGGTTGATGAACCTAGTTCATACATATATAGTAAATATTAATGTAGTTTTTAATTATAAAAAAAGTTCAATAATGGTTTTTATAGTATACTCTTTTATTTATGTTATTAAATAAAATTCACATGTGTTATTTTTATAGAGGATCCTGAGGACGTACAGGGGAAATCCCCCAGAGGATGATACTTTAGGTAGTTCAAGTACATATTGTGTTCTATCCTACACTTGTGTTTTTCTCAAAAAATATTTTTTTTTACTAGCTCTAACATTATTATTTTATTATGCTCTAACAATCTCATTTTTTAGCTCCCACCATTGATCCTCTATTCACTACAACCCTTGCTACAAGGACCAAAACCAAAGAGGAACTGTCAACTAAGAATTTGGCAGCATGTAGCACAATGATAGATGCAGTGGTAGAGCCTATTGGTAAGTAGATTCCTCTTTTTCTCTCTCATTTTTTATGTGTTTATTTCACTTGAACTATTATTTCTTAGGAAGAATTTTGTAATATTGGATTCATTTTATGTAGGAGGTGATGAGGACCTTCTTGAGTGTACTCGTGTTAGATGTACAAGAACAATAAAGAATTGTGATCAATTGCTTGTTAGCAATGAAGATGGTCTTCCCCCAAAAATACCCTAACTTTTAGGTACTTTAAAGATTGTTCCTTTCTTTTACTATGCAATATTATACTCATAATCAAATGCACTAACCTCCCATGTAGTTCCTTACTATAAGGATTTACCTTAGGGAAAAATTCACCCAAGAACTAAGAACTCAAACACAAGCACAATTGTAGACCAGAAAGGAATATGATCAGAATAACAATGTATTCAATCCAATATGTGCATTAAGATTACACTAGGAGTGCCTGTATATAAAGGCCTATGAGATGCATCTAGAATGCCTTAGAATTAGCTACATGATAAGTCATACAACCAGGCACATGTCCACCAGATATGGGTTATCCTCTATTAAGTACAAAAGTATGTGCGATGATGAGAGGATAAGCCTACAAGGGTGTAACAAAGAAATCAATGTTGTAGACAACATGTGCTAAAAAGGGAGTGCAAATAACTATGTTGTCTATTTGACAACTCAGTGAATGATGCAAAATTTAGTGTTGTAGACACCATGTACTGAAATAGAGTTGCATACTTCTATGTTGGCAACATGACAACTCAAAAAGGTGCACAAAATCCTAAGTGTCTCACAAAATAAAATAATAAAATAATGCATTAACCTAAGTAAACTTAAGTAAGTGTAAATAGTAAATACTTATTTACACCAACACCCTCCCTTAAGTGCAACTTAGGGGAATGCCCTTAAGCTTACGAAAACTAGAATGAAATGCATAATGGGTCCCAGCTACTAGGCCATGTTAGGTACCCATGTACATAATGAAATGCAATCTCTCATAAAGCAGAGAAAGAGGGACAACCTCATGGGAAAAACCCTCCCCCAAAAAGAGAGATGAATAGGGATGCATGGATGGATGGAGTAATCAAACCCCCCCATTACAACATACATCCAGTATATACATACGTGAAGAATGAGAAGAACAAGACCTCATAAGAGGAAAAAGTCCCCCCCATAAGAAAGAAGAGGAAGAGAGACAAGGTAGTCCCCCCCCCCAAATGAAGAATGCTGACCAGTGAGTGCTGCTTCAAGAAAGAAGCTGGTCCATGAGTGCAAAATGCCATTCCTTCCCTTGGAAAGAAATAACGGCAAAGGTACAATCTTGAAGATGTATGGTAGCCCTAAAACCTATTCAAGTATCTCTGTGTTGATGCTAATGTTTGCCCCTCCAACTTTGCTGAAAAGCACAAATGTAGATTTGGTAAGGATGTCTATTGAACTTGTTCCAATGAACCATCTGTCTTCTCAACTGATAAAAAGACCTCTAACAAATACTATTCATAAGGATCCACAATCATGCCAACCTGTAAAGATTGATCATGTAGAGAATGGACATGAGGGTCAGAGTTAGCGCTCACAACAACTGTAGAAGGATCATCTTCATCAAAGAGAAGATGTAAATCATCAAGGCTAGCTCCCAAGTCTATGGTGTGTGACTCCACAAACAAACCTATAATGTCTGCCAAGAAGTCATCAACTAAAGCTAGAGCTAGAAGATGAGATGTACCATGCTATGCTGGACCTTTCACTGTGGCAATATAAGCATGTGGACAAGATTGATGATGTGACCTCTCATTACAACTGTCAACAAAACCCCACATGTCTAAATCTATGGAAGCACTATCATTGGTGTCACTATTAGTTTCCATTGTGTATGAAGTGCAGAGAGGAGTAGAGGATAAGCTTGGTGAACTTTCCTCAAAGTAAACATCCTTCTCCACAAAAATCTCATGTGTCTCTGGATCCATAAGTCTATAAGCTTTAACATTGTCTTCATATCTAATGAAAGTACAAGGCCTAGGTGTTGGTGCCTTACATCCCCAAGAAGATAGGTTTTCCCATGTTGGAAAACTAAAGACTCTAAGGTGACTCACAACTAGTTTTTTTCCACACCATGCCTCAAAAGGAGTCTTACCATCTAAGGCATTATGAGGAGACCTGTTAAGTATGTAAGTAGCACTACTAATGGCTTCAACTTCAAGTGTTGGATCAAGAGACTTAGTTTTTATCATGCAAATTTCCATGGTCTTGTGAGTCCTAATCCTTAATGCTGCAACATCTGTGTTATGCAGACTAAATGTTGGTGGATTCTAAAGATCAATCCCCTCAGGTTTGCAAAAGTGTCTAAGTCTTTTGTCCACATATTTGTTCTCATTTTCCATCCATAGAACCTTGATGGCTTTCCTTGATTTGAGTTCAACATGACTCTTAAGGGCTTGAAGCTTGTGAACCACTTCACTCTTATGATGAAGGAAGTAGACCCATGTGAATCTTGAAAAGTCATCAACAAAAATAAGGATATAGCAGTCTTGGCTGACTGAAGTCACTACAAAAGGACCTACTAAAACCATGTGAACCAACTGAAGAACAACTAGAGCTCTAGAAGACTTCCATTTATCATACTTCTCTTTGAGATGAATATTCATTAAACATGATGAACACTCACCCTTAGAAAAGTTGATGTTAGGTAGACCTTTGAAGATGTGTTTGAAGCAAAGTTGTTAAAGATGGTGGAAGGCAAGCTCACCAAACCACTCATGTCATAGTGTGATTTGTGAAGTAGAGTGAGTCAAAAAGGCTTGAGAAGGAGACTTAGGCACAAAGTGGGAAAAGGAATAAAGCCTCTTGTCATCATTGAATTTCCCCACTGCAACCAATGAATCATCTCTAAGACTATGCACCATCACTAAATCTGGAAGGAACTCAACTTTATGACCATCTCCAAGGCAAGTGATTTGGTAAACTGATAGGAGATTGGAGCTAAGGTTTGGAACATAGAAAACATCTTTGAATTCCCCATTTTCCATTTCCATGTGTCCTATCCCTTCAACTTCCATTTTAGTATCATCTCCCATGAAGATGTGTAGTACCTATGACTGCTTCAATGAAGAAAAGTATCCCTTTGAAGAACCCATATGATAGGAGGCACTTGCGGAAAGTATCCATTTTGAAGAAGAACTTGTGTTTTCCATAAGTGATTTCCCTTTTCCCTTTGAAGAGGTTGGAGTTGAATACCTGGCACTTGAATTTTGTTCTTCCTAAGTAGATTTTCTAACTCATCGATTCTTTTAGTCTTGCAATGATGCTCATCATGATTTGACTTTTTGTAATATGCACAAAAAAGTTTGTCCTTCTTTTCATTACTTCCCTTCTTATTGGAAGAAGAATTGCCTTGCTATGAGGAGGATCATTGTGTCTTAGATTGTGATTTATGCTTCCACTGCTTCTTCTTCTTGTTGCTAGAAATTTTCCCTCTTTGACTTTATTGGTGCTCATCACTAGCCACCAATGCTTTGGTCTTTGATGTCATGAGAAGTCCTAAATCCATCAAGTGAGTTTGTTCAACAATCAACATCTCTGCAAATGCATCAAATGTAGGCTTCTGGTAAGCAGTTCCCAGGTTCAACCTGTGAGTATTGAAACTCAAAACAAATAAAGCATAATATGAAGGTAGCCTCTTTAGGATGTGATGAATCAACTTGTCATCCTTTATGGGATTTCTACAATTTTAAGAAGTGCCCTATACTCTTTGGCTTTGTTGATGTAATCCTGAATTGTGTCAAAGTTCTTTAGATCTAAGAGAAGTAGACCATCCTCAATATAAAATCCCTTTTCCTCATCCACCTTATCATAAAATGATTCAAGTTTGTCCCAAGCTGATTTGGATTCCATACAACTGGCAATGTAAAAGAAGAGATCTCTATGTACACAATTCCTGATAGCTCCTAAAGCCTATTGGTCTTGTTGTTTCCAATTAATGAGTTCTTTATCATTAGTGGGTTTGGGTATTGTACCATCAACATAAAGACTGTAACCTTTTTCCCATTAATCTACTCCATACAATATCTTTCCATGTAGAATAATTACGTGAAGTTAGAAGTGGACATTTAGGTGAACCCATGATGCATAACTGAAAAGAGCACAAAAGAGAGACACAAGAACATAGTACACCCCCCCCCCCCCCCCCCCCCCCCAAAAAAAAAAGAAGATCCTTTTAGCACTTTATAAGTAGTGCGTGTACAATGGGCCACTTGTCAAAAATGCACAAATTGGACTTCTAATTTTACTTTTTACAACTACCTTTTGAGGCCCAAATCTATCACTAAATAGTATAGCTTAGATGTACAACAATTCTGAAAAGTAATCAAAGTATTACAATGTAGAAAAAGCCCTAGTTCTAAAAGTGATATTTTTGTCCACACAACCCTAGAATCTATCTATAGATCTAGAAAGTAGACAAAAAATAACACACTTTCAAAAAAAATAGAACCTAAAAAAGTGACTAGATGTGCTTGTATGGAGCGTTTGAAGTTGCAAAATGTAAGATTAAACAGGTTCAGTCACCAAAAAATGCAATTTCTAGAAAAATCCTTGCACCAAAACCATAAAAGAACACCACCACTAAAAAGTTTAGAAAATTCTACCCAATTTCAAAAAAAATTGCACCTAATTTGGAGTCTGTATGACCAAGTTATGAGCTCGAAAACTTAGGCAGCCAAATCAAAAAGCAATATGGAGAGGGGTCTTGAAGGAAAATTGTGACCTTAAATTTAGTGGTAAAATGACTATCATAGTAGTTGAAAAATGACTAGGAATGATGGTCAAAAGATTATCAAATTTAACCTAGTGAAATATTGATGTTAGCGAAAAAGACCAGCTGGGTGACATGGTAGTACAGACTATTAACATGGCATGGGTATAGTTGTACGAACTATACAAAAATCATAGATGAGTTTTCTAACGTGTCCACCTATGGGGTAGTTGACTATACTCCTGCATGTTGCTGACATAGGTGTTTGTGTGGCAGGGTTTGTGGCTGTTGAGTGCACGTGTCACGATGCGATTGGTGCGGGCAGTGTTTAACTATTTGTTGTGTGATGCAAAAGGATTAGGATGCATGTTATAGGCCAAAGCTACTAGAGATCAGTTGCATGCATCATTGTGTGCTTTCACAGGGTCATAAAATTACTGCAGGCTGAGAACTTTCCACGCTGTGCCAATTTTTTTTAATCGCAGTCGAAAACTTTTAATTACGGCCAAAAACCTATGGTAAATGTTGCTAAGTGTCGGAGGAGTTTTACGGGTGATAGACAAAGTACAATGGTTGTAAAATTTTCAAGACTACTGGGTTTTGCTTTGTAGGTCTGCCAGAGTGTGGGTGTTTAATCCCACATGTAATGTGGGTAAACACCTACAAGTGTTTAAAATAAAACCCACCACAATGTTAGAAATGACAAAGTGAGTGGTGTGTTGCAAGGTCGGTCTGGTGTAGCTTGCCACCAGTATGCTATGTTCACTGGAATTGAGGCAGGTCAGATTTGAATAATGAAGCCTGCTAAAATAAAATTGGAATATGCCCACTGAATATTCATCTGCGCAAGGCCGAGATTTGACAGCTCGGTTCTACAAAAAAATATTTCTCTGCTAGCTCGACTAGGAAATTTTTTTTTCTTTGAAATAATATAAGATGAAAATTGCAAAAAATTGCAGAGAATAAAATTACAGACCCAAAAAATTAATCAAATAGATCTGCAAATGACCATACTCGAGTTGCAAACTGGGGCCTCTAGGTGCCAATTTGCAAAAAAAATTGCGTCACAATTGACTTTGGGCAAGGTAGCCAAGTTTATAGTCGATTTGAATTGAATCAACATTCCAGACATAATGGTGAGGTCAGATCTAGCTCTAAACACTCCCAATTTTTGTAGTACTTTGGATTTGGGTCGAGGTGCTGAAGCAACAATGGTCCTAAACAACTATGTGATGAGAAAATCTCCAAGCTTTGATACCATGTAAGAATTTTCCTTAGGGAGAAATTCACCCAAAAACTAAGAACTCAAACACAAGCACAACTGTAGACTAGAAAGGAGTATGATCAGGATAACAATGTATTCGATTCAATATGCGCATTAAGAGTACATTAGGAGTGCCTGTATATAAAGGCCTTTGAGATGCATCTAGAATGCCTTAGAATTAGCTACATGATAAGTCATACAACTAGGCACATGTCAACCAGATATGGGTTATCCTCCATTAAGCACGAAAGTAAGTGTGATGATGAGAGGACAAGCCTACAAGGGTGTAACACACAAATCAGTGTTGTAGACAACATGTGCTAAAAAGGGAGTGCAAATAATTGTGTTGTCTACATGAAAAATTAGTGAATGATGCAAACTTCAGTGTTGTAGACACCATGTGCTGAAATAGAGTTGCATACTTCTATGTTGTGAACATGACAACTCAAAAAGGTGCACAAACTCCTAAGTGTCTCACAAAATAAAATAATAAAATAATGTACTATAATAAAATAATGCATTAACCTAAGTAAACTTAAGTAAGTGTAAATAGTAAATACTTATTTACACCAACACTTACAATAACCACTAATCCCATTATTATTTTACAGGGAATACTATATTTTATGGAAAACTTAATAATGAAAATTTGTGTATATTTTGGCCAACCATACGTATAGGGTATCATATTTTTATTTCATTGCTAGATCATTTTTCTTTTGATCAATTTCTTCAAGTAAATTAAAAGGTAGCTTCAGATCATTTATGAATCTAACATTTTTCTTTTCTTTTCTTTAAAGGTGGAATTTGCAAATGAAAGAGTTAAAGGACCAACCCATTGATGCCATGACATCACTTTTTGGACCCAACGTCTTTCAAAGACTTGGGCTCCTTGAGAAAGTGGGCCAAGATTTGAAGTATATTAGGTACAACAACATGATCCAAATGAAAAAAAAAACTTGTTATGAGTGTCCCTGTATTCCTATTATTGAGTGGGAGTATCTTAAAAATGATGTCATTGAGATAAAAGCAATAGATGATGGAGAAAAGAGAAGGTATGTCATAATATTAAGAATGAAATTATGTAATAATTACTCTTAATACTAATGTGATCTAACATATTTCAAACTTCACATACATTTTCTGACACATCAAAGACAACAAAAGCAAGAAAATAGAAGCATAGGCAATATAAGCTCGGCTCACGTGGATATTCAAAACTTGCTACACGAATTGTAAGTATAAGTAAATGAAAAATTATATGAAAATATTTATAAATTGTAAACACTTTGGTCTTTATAAAATTGATTACAAAAAAAATTATGATACCACGCAAAAATGTAGGCCATGGAGTTTAAAAAATAACTTCTCAAGAGGACAAGAAATTAGGCTACAAAAAGGCTATCCAGTCATGGCTAAACAACTCTAAGAAATGAGTGTGCAAGGTTCTTTTGCTAGATCTATCAATGAGGTTGAAAAGTCAATTGATTTTTATTTCAAATTGAATACTTTAGCAATTATTGTATTTGATATTAAGTTCCTAAACTATTAAGTAAAGAAACAATGATTATATATTTCTTTAAAACTTTAAAGTGAATATATTTATATGTATTAAAATGAATGATTAAGGTTTCTAAGTATTTATCTTGTATCTATATGTATATATTGTTAATAAATGCACTAATTATTTACATTGGATTGCAGTCTACCAATCCTGATACATCAGCCAAGCACTGTGGAGGTGGTGATTTGACTATGGATCCTAGTACCCAAGGTATATATTTTCTATTTGATTTTTTTTTTGAATTATTAATACAAGTAAAAAATTTAAATTGAATTTGGTGTAGTAATACAAATTTTACTATATTATGTGTTGGCATTAAAAAAACATCTTGTATTGTAGTTGCAGGGGATGCAAAGGTTGATCTTGATGAGTGTGTTGAGGTCCAAGCCATTAGGAAAGATGGTGTGGTTGAGTGCTACGATTTTCTTTAAAATATTTAAAGTCTCAAATTTTTAAAATTTAACCCTTTTATTTGTTATTGTAGAGGACCCACCTTTGCAAAGGACAACAAGTGCACATCCACGAGTGAGTAGAAATATTGATGACAACATGTATATGCCTCTGTAACAATATAGGGAAGGACCAAAAAAGAAAAAAAGAAAAAAGAAATGATTTATGTGAACTTATGTAACTTATTTGATAATGGCTGATGTTTATGTCTAGATGTTTTATTTATGTTCTATTGAATGTTCATGTGAATGTTCTAATGAATCTTATGTTTTAATGTTAATGTTCTAAAGAAAATTATGTGTTAATGAATGTTATATTTTATTAATAGAATGAATGAATTTTAGATGTTGATGGGGAATTTAGTAGAGAATAGCTCACGTGGTTGGCCCTAATTAGTAGAGAATATTAAACTATTCTTGAAATGAAGTAAAGCTTAACCTATGATTGGATGACAACTAACTGTGTGAATCTCTTGGTTTCAGGCAATGTAGAAGGATGCTATAGTCAAACTCATTGATTTATGAAATTTAATTGTAGTGTATGAAGTAGTCAAAAGAATGGATCTCTATGGGATTACCTCAAATTATTCCTCTCTAAGGTATTCTATTATTTCTATTTATCTACAGTCATGCTTGATTGCGTTGTTATTTTTGTGTCAACATCTTAGATCATATTCTATGATTCATCATATAAATAAGAGAAAGATATTAGAAAGCATGATCCAATGTAAATAATATAATTAAAGTATTTATCTTGATTTCTTCTAAATTGCTTATAGAATTGATGATGTTGGGATTTATCTCACTTCTGCTTATTGTTTGGCATACAAGAATTGCAAAGATTTGTATATCTAAGAGCTTAGGAGGCTCTTTCTTTCCATGTCCAAAGGAGGAGGCCTCATAAGAAGAATATAGTAGTATTGAAGAGACTAAAATGTTTTCAATACATATGAAACACCATTAAGGTGGAGCTTGGCAACATATGAGGTTGCAACTGGTCATTGTGCTTCAAAGGTAGAATTTTTTTTATTGTATATTCAAATTGAATGGAGCTATTTTCTAATGGAAAGAAAATTGAATGATCTTTTCCTTTCTTACTTTGATGCAAGGAAAGGTTCCTGTCATATCACAAGATGGACTCCATTAACTACATATCTTCATTTTTGTATTGGCAGTTTCTCATGTCTTGTCTTGCATTGTAATTATGACACTAGGATGGGAAAAGGTATGAGTCACTAGGCTTTCCTCCTCTTATTGTTATATTTTCCATTTTCTCATTGAATCAGTGCATTTGATAACTTTTGTTTTAGATTATGGTAAAAAATCAATTTTTGAAGGGACTTGAAATGCTTTACAAAAAACTAAAGATAAGCATTAAGCACAACTAGGTTTTACAAGGACTTGAAACTTAAAGTTTTAAACAACAAAACTAGGTTTTATAGGGACCTAAAACCAAAAGTTTAAACCATAGAAACAACTAGGTTTTACAAGGACCTGGAACCTAAAGTTTTAAACAACCTGGAAAGCAAAAAGAAAAAACCAAAAAAACCACCTGGACCATCACCCAGCATAACTGCACCAAGACCAACACCTGCAACAGCTCTTTGATGTTTTTTGCCATCTCTTTACCTACTTTTGTAGTGCTCTAGATAATGTCTACCAAAACTAAAATAGAAGCCTCAAGAGCTTGAGTAGTCTTTTTCCTCATGCTTTGCCTAGTTCTCTTACTAGGACCACTTGGACTCCCCAACTCCACATTACTAGGAGACATTATCTCCTCATTACTCTTCTTACCCAGGCTAGCCATCACAACACATAGAATAGAAGTGACCTATTCCATTCTTTGACCACTTTCCTTAATAAGGTAATAAAGCTTCTGGTTGTATTCTTTGAACTTACGAGGGATGTTACCAATTTGTGCTTCCATCTGGTCTCTCATGGTGCATCTGTAGTCCAACTCTTTCTACATAACCCCCATTTTCTTCTTAAGAACCATTATTTCATTGTAGAGCCAAGAATCACCTAAAGTCAATCCTTCACTTTAAGCTTAGTAGTGTGAAGAAACAATAATTTAGCCTCATGAGAATCTTCCTTGCCATCAATGACAGCCCTAATCTCAGAATCAATGGCAGTAGTAACAGTATTGACTTGGATATTAGAATTTATATCCTACTTCTCTATCCTCTCCTCCTTTTCCTCTTTACTTAGGCATTTTTCCTTAGTAGTAGGGTCTTATCCTCTATATCCTTACTAGTTATCTCCTCCATTTTTTCCACATTGACATTCCTCTTCAGGTGGGTAGGGTGAGTACTATGTTTCTCTTCATCCTCTTTGAGGGCTTCCAAGCCAACATTATAATAAGTAATTCTATCCTTTCTACTTTTCACATTATCTTTACTAGTCAACACCCTTTTACTCCCAGAATATACATCCAAATTGGAACTAAGCTCCCCCATTTTTGTCTTGTCTTCATTGTTAGAATCTTTAGATTTTGTGATTTCCTCCACATTTTTCTTATTCCTCTCCCATTTGACAACCTTTTGAGTCTCATTAGTACCCTCCTCATTTTAAACCTTAATTCTCTTAGAGTGAGGATCATTACCAGACCCTTTCCTCTTCTTTGAAACCAAAGAGGGCTTAATGGCTTTACTTTTATAGTAGTTTTCAGTAAGTAAAATTAACCCTTCATGAAGCACATGATGGGAATCTTTCTTCCTATGAGCATAGAGGCTTAGAAGCATAGAATATTTTAGATAAAATAGAAAGAAAATCCTATCTTTGTACCTAAAATGATTTAGGAAAACAAAGTGAAATTTATGGACTCTCTTTGCCCTACCATCAAGTATGAAGTACTCACAGATACATGACAACACATCCCTCCAGATGACCTTAATTTGTTTCAGGTCATAGAAGTCACCATTTTTCTCCAAGTTTTTCTCTTCAGCTTCTATCTTTGAGAATTTCTTAAAAGCTACATTGAAAATACTAGTCTCTTTACTAAATTTTATCCCTTCCACGGGAAGCCCCGTAAGCTCAGAGAAAAACTCTTTAGTCAAGTTCACCATGACTCCATGCAAAGTGACCCTTTCTTTAAACCAATTTTTTGAAAAAGGCCTCTGTAATGTGAGGTGTATACCCATGGAGTCTCTCAATGTAAGTTGTCACTTTTCCTTTCTGCAAAATCTCCCACACAAGAGCATTAGCCTTCCATTCCTTGCAATTTCTCAGCTCTTGCTTTCTAGGTTCCCCTCCCATATCAAAATATTATTTTCCCCTGAAATTCACCTGAGAAAAAAAAACCATAAAAAGGAATAAATTTTTTAAGATTATTGAGGAGTTACTAACCTTACAAATGTGACATGCACCAAAGTACTTCCTAGGGAAACTCAAATTGTCCTCCATAAACCCATCACTCCCCTTAATAAATTTTCCAATCTTAGAAAATATTTCCTTCTCTAGCATGTGTCTTGTCATAATTAGCTATTGCCATAAACTCCACTTCCTTACATAGGCTAGCTTGTCAACTTAGCTTACTTTCCCTATAAACAACTTGGTTGGCAATCCAGTTAGCAACTGAATTGCCCTCCCCTAAAATATGAGTAAATAATACATTATCAAATTTATTAATAAGGTTTTAAATTTCCAATATAATTCCCTCAATAGTCCAAGAGATCAGACTCTTATTATTTAGCATATTAATAATGCTGAGTGAATCTCCTTCCATCCAAAGATTCTGATAACTAGAATCCACTACCAACCTCATAGTATATAAAGTAGTCATAGCCTTTGCTTTATGACTAGTAGATATCCCTATGGTAATGGCAATAACAATAACAATTCTACTAGTATGATCCCTCAACACCCCTCCATAATGAGCTTTACCAGGATTACCTTTTGCAACACCATCAGAATTACCTTTAATCCAACCCATTGGTGGGGGATCCCATTTAACATTCTATCTGTAATCATCAATTTTGGTTTTATAGATTTTGATCTTCATAGGATTATTAATTTGAATTTTATCACTTAGTTTTCTATAAGACTTGAAATTTTCCTTGATAGTTCTGATAATGTTATGACATTTGATAAGTTTTATTGTAAATTGGGAGACATGAAGAAGAATTTGAATAGTGGAAACAAATGATATTATATATTCTAAAGTATACATTTATTCATGATATATATTTTTTATTTTTAAACAAATTGACTTGATATGTTGAGAGGCAGTAGACTTAAAGGGAAAAACAAATCTTCTAGGGTATATGAATACACCATAATTCATGTACTTATGCATTCTGTTGTTTCATCACAATAACTTCTTGCAATTTTTCTCTACAGGAACCTATCATGGCATCTTAGATTAACTTTTGGGTTTTTAGGTTGGTGATGCTGGTCCAATTCTTGACATGATGGCTATCTCATTGGAGAATCTTTCTACAATCATTGTCATAGCCATAAAACAATTACAAAATATCTTATTGCACATATCATATCATCTATAAAAAATCATTCATATAATAATAAGGCATGTCTTTTTTCCTTATATTCCTAATTATTACTAGTATCACTAGATAATTATTCAAATTTTTGGGCTTTTCTTTTTTTAGTATTTGAGGCACAAGGGTTCTCAAGATATAGGATCTCTCTTGTCCATGCTTTTTTAGGAAACAATCTCTCTAAGGTTGAGTGGACATCAAATGGTGCTTTTACTTTCCTCACTATTTACTAAAGCAATATACCCTAAAAATACACCAGCAAATTTTGAGGCTGTTGCCAATACTTATAGTCTTGCATTATTGTTCTCTCGTGTCAAGATAATCTATGTTTTAACTTTTAAGTTATATGCCTAACTTTCTCTTTAATTACGTTAGTGCTTTGTTTGATGAATATTTCTTACATAAAATGCTCACGTTCTCCTTTACAAGTTATTGCCTAACTATATTGTGCATTTCTTTACTTGGACATAAAAATTGGATTATGGAAATTGCTTTCCATAGGAGTTACATTATTTATCACAACCTTGTAAAGGTAGGGTTAAATTTGGCAATTCAAAGCAAATGGATATTTATTTGTCTATGCTAATTGATGGTAGATTCTAAATGTGTGACAATGATTACAATGGGTGGGATTCATCAATAAAGTTATACTTATGATCTTGTTGACTTATAACTTTAGTACAACATATATGTATAAGCTTTAAGAAGAGATGCACAACATTGTACTTGTGCCCTTTCCATATGATAATTTAGACATTTTCATTCCTTGGGATACTACTTTCTTCATTGGCATAATTAAGTATTGATATAAGAGTACTAGATTCTGATTGATTTTTGTGATTTGATTTCAATTAACCTCTATTAAATATTAGTTTGATCTGTGTTTATTCACTAGAGCAAAGAAATTTTTATATTCTCTTAATGAGGTGTGGATGTAGAAGGAAGTGTTTTGAAGAGTTTGAAGAGGGAAGGATTCCTTGTTTTTCAACATGGCTACTACATCTTGTCAATGAACCTTGTCACAACATACTAATTCAGAGATGGAATATAAATGCTTGCAGAGTTCAAATCATAGTACACTAATTTGAAGTTTTAATCTTACTTTCACATTAAGGAGCATTGCTCTTGATCATGAAAGTAAGTATTTATTTCTAAACTACTTTAGTTATTTGAGGACCTTCTGTATGAACCTAACACATGTCATTGCCAATGGACTTAATCAACACAAATAATTTTTTGTGATATGTTTGACATGTTTATCTCAAAGTATGCCATCCAACGGTTTAGTGAACAATAAAAACATGAAACTCCAAATACATTTATGATCTATGTATTAAATATTTGTTGTTTAATTCAAAACAAACATACAAAAGTTATTTTTGGCCTTATTTGAGAAATCTTGTATGTTCAAGTGGTGGACAATGTGATCCAAACAATGTGATCATTACACTAGTGTGGTCCTCATTTTACTTAAGACCTAAGTCACAATTTTCTTTTTAAAATTTTGATGTAATGTTGTTAGGCATTGTTTGAATCTCCAATATGATCCATATTATTTCAATGACTTCAATCATGCTTTGAAAGATATTAAAAGGTTGATTCAAGGCTTATCCTTTGGCCATGGGTCAGAACAAGATTTAGGGTGTGTCTTTGTGCATGGAGACCTCAACCAAGGTGGAGAAAATGTAAGAGCTGGCATGAAAAAACTTTATTCACTTTGTGCACTTTTCTACAATTTTACCTCGCATCTAAAATACTACTCATAGGACAATTTATCACACTTTACCAAATAGTCCAATACCTTGTTCTTACTACAATTATAATGGAAAGAAAACATTTTAAATGAGAGATCTACATATGTTGCACACATGCTTTTTACAATTTGTTCTACCAACTTCTTAATTTTTTCACTACCAAAAAATTACAAGTGAACTCCATGATGATATATGAAATTGGAAATTGAACCCGTGTGGAAGTATGTTGAAGATGGTTGTGTCAATTTGGGGAATTTAGTTAAAATGGTATGCAAGCCAAATTTATTTAAAGGTGACAAATGAAAAGATGCTTAAAAATGCCTCAGGATGCCTATGCCTCTATAGTCCTATGTCATGGTAGGAACTACTAATTTTTTTGATAATGTAGTGAGTTGTCGCAATTGCAACATCTTGCTCGATGGGAAGCTATCGCTCTCACAACATTGTCATCACACACCATCGCACTTGTGCTAGTAACATCCACTAGATGGTCATCACTCAAACACCATTCCATCACATGTCATTGCCATTACGACGTCTAATCTAACAGATACCCATCATGCTTGTAGAAACTCTGTCACAAGTACAACAACAGATGGAAAATGTTGACCATCGTAATAGTGATAGTCAACTATCCAAACTATGATGGAATGAAGAGGTACTCTTCACCTTCTAAAATTATGATAGCTTTAGGCATCCCAATTATGATGGACTAGCTTGTTGTCACAATTTGCAATAGCAAAAGTTAGACGCTCATCTAATGAGGGCCAATTCATGCTTCTATCACTCGAGTAATGGGTGGCTGTCACAATTATGATGACCTATTATCTCAATTTGAGCCCAAATGTAGTAGTGAATTGAGATAAAGATAGAATTCTAGAAAGTAGTAGTGATAGATCTAACAAAAAATAATGTAAATCTATGAACATGCTCTTGAATTTGGAATGTAATCAAGTATGAAGATGTAAATGGCTTTGACTCGAGAATCAAAGTGACGTCAAAACCTTCATGAATGAATATGCTTGAAATCCACCCTAGGAATGGATGAAGATGAATGTAGATCTTAAGAGAATGAATATGGAAGATGAAACAAAGGATCTTGGATATATGAAGGGAGATCTTGAATGTTGGGATGATAGATCTTGGATAGACTCCTTCAATAGCTTGAATGCATGAGTCATTTATTTTCAATGGAGAAATAGATTGAATGCCTTGAATACTTGAACACTTGAATGCTTGAGTGTGAGTTCTTGAACTTTTGAATGCTTGGATACTTGATGTTGAGATGCTTGGATGAGAAATAGAGAAAATGGAAGGGTTTATATAGGTATTAGAATTAACTAACTCTTGTAGGCCGACCTACCTAGGAATTAACATCCCAAAGGTATCTAGACACAGGACCCAGAATAGGGCCTAATCAAGGGCGCACTACATCCTTGATTGGCCCATCATTGGCACACTTCTCACTTGAAAACTATGGGCCAAAATCTCTAGGATCCCTTTAGGATCCCAAAATAAGTCTTAGATCATGGAAAACTAGCACAAAGTCCAACATATCATCATTTCAGTGTAGAAATTAGATTCCAAGTAGATAAATAAAGTGAAGGAAGGACCTAATAGGATAGATCCTACCTTGAGCTTAACGCTATGAAAATAGAAGCCTTAAAGAGGATTTATAAAGTTTTATCCCAATTCTACCTATGAGAAAGGACAAAAAAGAAGAAGAAAGAAGAAAAGATGAAAGGAGATTAGTGATCTTGCATTAAATAGGTTCTCAACCTTAATTAAACTGGTGTGTGTAAAATTTAAGATGATACAAATATTCTTTAGGCTCCTTTTTGCTATTTTATTCATTATTACCAAAAAACTCATTAGTCCTTAAATTTTCACTTTCCACAATTTTGTCAGTAGCCTTATTTAAAAATTTATAAGCTTTGATTCTTATGGAGTGTCCTAGAAATATTCTTTCATCTCCATTAGAATCAATCTTTCCATTCCTAACATATTTCAGTATGTAACACCTAATTTCAAAGATTTTAAAGTAACATTAGGTGTATGCCCATACCATTATTCATAAGGAGTCTTATTTGTACCTTTCTTTAATTGTACTCAGTTGAGGGTGTAAAAAGCAATACTAATGGCTTCTCTCTAGAATGTTTATGTAACTCCCTTCTTAATCAACAATGTTATAGCACATTTAACTATAGATTTGTTCCTTCTTTCAATTATGTCATTTTTTTGTGGAGTCCTTGGTGTCAATAATTATCTTTTGATATCATTCTCATTACATAAGACACTAAATTCATCAAAATAAATTCATCTCCTCTAACATATTGTAAGAGCTTTAGGTTCTTACCTTTTTTCTTTTCAACTCTTACCTTATACCATTTAAGCATTTGAAATGAATTAGATTTATCCATCAAAAATATTTCATACATCATACTAGAGAAGTCATCAACAAAAAAAATGAAATACCAATTACCATAATAGCTTTGCACTTTCATAGGACCTCAAAGATTAGTATGAACCAACTCTAGTATATCATTAGATGAATAGGACTTGCTTGAAAAACTTGACTTTATCATCTTACTAATTTGAAATTCCTCAAACATCAATTTTTTAGGTTTACATAATCTTAGTAAACCTCTAACTCTTTGTTTCTTACTAATATTAATCAAGTTATCAAAGTTTACATGATAGAACCTTTTATTCCATAACCAAACATCTTTATTTATTGCTTCACTTCTTGCAATAAGACATGCATTTGCAATGGATTTTAGACAGAATAAGTTACCTTTAGATTGATCACCTATACCAATCACTTTTCTAAAAGCATCATAGATTTTCACCTTTCAATTTAGAAAATCCAGTCAGTGACCCATGTTGGTCAAGTGTACCACACTTAACAAATTATATTTTAGTCCTTGAATGCAATCAAATATTATCACATTAATATTTTCATTCAAAATATTGGATCCTTTTCCTTTGACAAAACATGTAGAATCAATACCAAGTCTAACATATCCTCCATCATATTCTTCTATATTTTTAAACTTGTTAGCATCACTAGTCATATGATGTGAAAAACAATTATCAATAATCCATTTACCACTTTTATCAACTTGAGAAATAAGGGCTTTTCAACTTCATACCTTTCTTCTTTTAAGCCATCCTTCATAGCAACATAGACAACTTCCTCACCTTCTTATAGATCATCAGATTGGCCTTTCTTAGCTAGGTAACATAACTTCTTTCCTTTTTCCTTGTTGTCTCTAAACTCTTGGTATCTATTCCCCCTTTTATCATTATTATCATTCTTGTCATTGTCAGGACACCTAGAAGTAATATGACCAATCTTGTTGCAATTAAAACATTTCATTGGATAATAATAATATTGGACTCTTTTTTTTTGTGGACGTAGCCCAGGGATTGGGTGAACCACATTAAATATTGGTGTCTTGTGTTCTTTTTTGTGGGATTTATTATTTTCTGATATTGGTTGTATTTTCATGTAATTGTTATTTCTATTTATGTTTAATCCTAACAAGTGGTATTAGAGAGAGGTTGTTGTTTTTAATTTATCCTCTACAGGAAAGTCTCATGGTTGAGTGGGAGTCTCATAGTTGAGTGGGAGCAATGGCAAACGAGGGTAAGCTAAAGGTTGAGAAGTTTAATGGGAAGAACTTTCAGTTATGGAAAATTCAAATAGAGGACTATCTTTATTAAAAGGATTTATAGAAGCCATTGGAAGGAAAAACCAAGAAACAATAAACTATGCTAGATGAGGATTGGGAAATTTTGGATAGAAAGGTACTTGGAAGAATTCAATTATTCTTGGCACCGTCAGTGACATTTAACATTACAAAAGTGAAGACGATGGAAGAGTTGATGTAAACCCTAGAAAAATTGTATGAAAAGCCCTTCGCTTCAAATAAGGTATTTCTCATGAAGCATTTATTTCATATGAAGATGGTAGAAGGTGGATCTATTGTGCATCATTTAAATGAGTTTAATATAGTTACTAGTCAATTATCTTTTGTGAATTTAATTTTTTATGAAGAAATTAGGGCTCTCTTGATTTTGTGTTCTTTGACTAAAAGCTGGAATGGATTGGTAATGGTTGTGAGTATTTTTGTTTCTAGATCTAATACCCTAGAATTTAATGATGTGATTGGTGTTATTCTAAGTGATAAAACTCATAGGAAAACCTTAGGTGGATCTACATTAGGAAGTTCTTTGAACACACAAAGCAGAGGTAGAATGACTAAGAAAGGAAGTAATTATCTCAATCTAGAGGACTGAGAGATTTTTGCTACTGTGGGAAGCTAGGACATAAGAAAAAAGGTTGTTGGACTCAAATAAACAATGAAGGAGATAAACCATAAGGGGGCAAGGAGGAAAATGTTGTAACAAATCTGAAGAGGATGCTTTTCTTCTTTCAAAGTGTTGATGATTCTTGGTTTCTAGATTATGGGGCTTCGTTTCTTGCTACACCCCATAGAGGTTATTTTATTGATTATGTCCAAGGGGATTTGGGCTTGTTTATTTGGAGGAAAATGAACCCTATCAGATTGCTAGAAAGGGAAAAGTTAAGACTAAGGTGCAAAATAGGAATCATTGGCTACTACATGAGGTAAGACATGTTCCAAGGTTGAGTATGAATTTAATATCGATAGGGCAACTCAGTGATGAGGGTTGTGTAGATAATGATAAAAATTGAAGGTTTCAAAAGGTTCCCTTGTAGTAGCAAAAGGTGTGAAAGTAGGCACCTTATATCTTTGTACAGGTCACACTATTCCTTCTACTTTAATTGTTTAAGGGAAAAATGGGTGTTTAGGAACAATTGTTGTAGTTGAGAAGGGAGAACAAGCACTTGATGTAGATTCTGATACAATGCTATGGCACAATAGACTTAAACACATGAGTGAGAAAGGAATGAAATTAATTCATTCAAAGACAGTTTTACTAGGTCTGAAATGTGTCAAAATGGATTTCTATGAAAGTTGTGTATATGGAAAAAAAAAAAAAAAGAGAGTGAGTTTTGTGAAGAGTGGTAAGGAAAAGAAAAATGACAAATTAGAGCTTGTGCATACATATGTATGGGGAGAAAATTAGGTATCTTCCCTTGGTGGTTCTCATTATTATGTCACATTTATTGATGATGCAACTAGAAAAGTATGGGTTTATTTCCTTAGACAAAAATTTGATATATTTTAGAATGCATGGTTGAAAATGAGACTAGTAAGAAATCAAAATATCTTACATCTAAAATTGGCGGTGAGTATTGCAATTGTGAATTGAATATTAGTGCTCCACTAACAATATTCATAGACAGAAGATTGTTCCAAGGAATCCATAGGAAAATGGAGTGGTTGAACATATGAATAGGACAATAATGAAGCATGCAAGGAGCATGAGGTTACATGATGGGTTGCCCTTAAACATGTGGGTGGAAGCTATTAATACTTTTTTATATTTGATTAATAAAGGTCCTTCTACTCCTTTGTTTTGTGGTATTCCAGAGAAAGCATGGCCTGGTAAGAAGGTGAGTTATTATTTTCTCAAAACCTTCAGTTGTAAAGCATTTCACATATAGATTCTAAAAATAGAACCAAGCTGGAATCTAAGTCAAAGAAATATGTATTTGTTGGATATGGCATTGATGAATTCGGTTATAATCTTTGAGAATTTTAAAATCATAAAATTGTAAGAAGTTGTGATGTCATATTCAATGAGAAAGTGTTGTACAAAGATTTGTTGCAGCAACATGAGAAGAAATAAAATGATTATGTAGTGTTGGATGATACTCCAAAAGATGATGTTCCAAATGGTGCTCATGATCTACAACAATTGTAACAATAAATACTACACACATCAACAAATGTTAGACAATTAACAAGGCTAATTAGATCTCCAAAAAGATTTTCTCCCTCTTTGTACTCTATTTTACTAACTGATGCTGGTGAACCTAAATGTTATGATGAAGTAATGCCGATGGATAATAAGATTCAGTGGGAGTTTGTGATGAAAAAATAAATGGACTCTTTGCTGAAAAATAAGACTTGCAATTAATGTAAGTTGCTTGCAGGTAAAATGGCTTTACAAAACAAATGAGTTTATAGGTTGAAAGAAGAGGATGGATGTAAGAAAATATTTAAATCCAGGTTAGTCGTAAAAGGATTTGCATAGAAAAAGGGCATTGATTTTGATGAGATATTCTCTCCTATTGTTAAAATGACTTCTATTCAAACTATTTTAAGTATTGTGGCTACTGAAGATTTGTATTTGGAGTAGCTTGATGTTAAAATAACCATTCTTTATGGTGATTTGAATGAAGATATATATATGGCACAACCACAAGGGTTTGAGGTTAAGAGTGAGGAGAACTTTGTGTGCAGATTGAAGAAAAGTTATATGGCTTGAAGCAAGCACCTCGACAATGGTATCTAAAATTTGATAGTTTTATGCATGAGCTTGGATATAGTATGTGTATTCAGATCATTGTGATTTTTTAAGAAGTTGGATGATGATAGCTATATTATTTTATTTTTATATGTTGATGATATGCTTATAGTTGGGTCTAGCATGGATCACATTAAGTTGTTAAAATAATAGTTAGCACAATCATTTTATATGAAGGATTTGGGGGCAGCAAAACAAATCCTTGATATGAAGATTTGTAGAGATAGGAAGAATAAGAAATTGACCCACAAAAATGGTTCCCACTTTCCATCATGAAGAAATCAGATGGAAAGTGGAAACATCCTATTTTAGAGGATTCAAATGAAGCCCGACCTTCAAATTAAGGTCCCTAGGGGCTTCATTCGAAGCCTCTAGTATAGGAGCTTCAAATGAATCACCCTAATTCATTAGAATCCCCCTAGCATCTAAAAAGTACATAGGGGGCTTCATTTGAAGCCCCCTTTGTGCTATATATTCGGCAAGTAGGGCTTTATTCTAAGCCTCTCGAAGGGGTTCTGATGTGACAACCAATCTTGTCTCCACCCCAAAATCTCTTGGGGTCTCCTTAGTTCATTCACTAGACCAACTAGGGCTTCCACACACCCTAGACTCCTTAGGAATCTATCTGAGAGATCCCAAACCATTCAATCGATGCCCATCAATTAGGTAGAATGAACATGCTTACTACTCCCCAACAATACAAGTAACCCCAAATGTTCATATGACTTCCCTAAATGGATGATTTTCCATCTAGGAAGGTGTTTGAACTTCCTTCAAGGTTCTCAAGAAAAATCAAGCTTGAAACCCTAATTGAGTCCCAACTACCAAACAAAATTACACAAAAATGCTTGTAATGGAGCTATAAGCAATTAGCCCTCCAAATGAAGTAAAACTCAAATATCTTGCAAAAATTCTTAATAAGGGTTCAAAAAAACTACCAAACTAGACACCCTTTTTAGAGACCTTAAGGATTTTGGGGGTCTAGGGTTCCCAATCTATCCATATAGTATGGGCACAATTTTAGCCTTAAAACAAGGGTTTTAAGGACTTAGCAGACAATTTGATGCAAATAAGGTTTTTCCTTCCTTAGGACTTCTCCCAATACTTGATACTAGGATTGGGGTTACTCAACAACACCTTCTAACATATCCCAAGCTTTGGTCAAAGTATGTAAAATGTTCAACCACTCCAAATCCACTTGCTTTGGACTATGATCACTAACCAAGTTACTAGGACTTTCCTAGGGCATCACTTGAAAAAAAAATCCTTAGAATTCTAGGGTCCCACATCCACTATAAATATTGTACATGGATTCATGTTCCAAATCCTAAAAATCCATACAAATTATATGGTGGGAACTAGCCCTATGACTCAATTTGTGCAAATAGCCTGACCTATAACAACATACTAGTAGGGAGAAAAACAATTATTTCAAGCCCTCAAAACCTTGGAAAATGATAAACTAAAGCCATAAAGAATCTTAAATCCACATACTCTAACAGCTCCAAAACAAAAATTTCCAAATCTAATCCATCTATAAACCAAAAACACTGAAAAGCATAAAATTGTTATTGAGAACTTGCTGCTTAGTCCGTACAATGTGAAAAATAACTTCTCCAACCCCTTGAATAGGTTGAGAATGACCTCATATGGGCTTGAAATGAGTGCTCATAATTTTTTTAGATAGTTATCCCCTCATCTTGGCAAAGTTGCACAAAATGCAAGAAAACTTGTCAATGTTATCATTGACAATATTGACAGCAATTGAACAACTTTTACATCTTGTTGAATTAGACTCTCAAAATTTCTCTAAAAGCCATGAAACCTTTCATAATGTCCAAATAGGAATTGAAACACCTAAATATGGCCTTAAAACCTCTATTTGACCATTCTACCCTTCTAGGCCCCAAAACACCTAGTTTGGCCTAATGAGCAATAAGAAGCAACTTTGACCTATTTGGGATTGTCAAACCTAACATCTTAACTTCTAAGGACTACATGAGTCCCTTTATTCACCTAGTGGTGTAAATATCACCGCTACAAGCCAAAATCCCAAAGGAAGCCCTAAGTCTCCTTTAGCCCACCTAGGTGCCCCTACACCATACTCCCCCATAGAGAAAAGCTTTTTCACTCCTGTGGATAGTAGGTCTTTGCTAATGCCTAGTTTGTTGAAATCTTCCTCAGCAATCCATGTGGATTTTGAGTCTAATTTGTCTTTCCACTTGAGAAGGTGCTCCATTTACACCTTGTTTTTAGTGGCTTTCTTAACTCTAGATTCTAACATCTTTTCAGTCTCCAACTTGTTGGAAGAAGGGATTACTATAGGTTCCAAGTCATCTTGAAGTCCTTGACTATTGTAAGCATTAGTAGGTAATGGTCCTTTAAACTGAACCAAGTCTTGTATATTAAAAATTGGAGATATGCCTAAATCTAATGGTAAATAAATTTTGTATGCATTTGCTCCATACTTTGCTATGATCTTGCAAGGTCCTACTCTTTTCATCTACAACTTGGTAGGTACACCCTTTTGCAATCTTTCCTTGTTTAAGTGCACCATGACATAATCTCTGATGGAGAACTAAATGTCCTTTCTCCTTTCATCTATCTTGGATTTAAGCTTTTGGTTATTATCTTGGATGGTCTTCCTCACTTGCCTTTGTATTTCCTTCATTGTTTGGGAAAAGTCATTAGCATACCCACTCCTATATTCCATGCCTCCAAAATCCCTCAACTCACACAAACCTCTAAGATGCATGCCATAGATGATTTCAAGAGGACTTCTTCCTGTGCTTCTATTTCTGCTATCATTATATGCATACTCTACTTGGGAGATAACCATATCCCATGCTTTCCCATATTACTTAGTTAGGCACCTTAAGAGGTTATCAAACACCCTATTAACCACTTCAATCTGATCATATATTTGGTTATGGTAGGCTGATCTAAATGATAATTTTGTGTCAAGTCTTCTGTACAAGGTCTTCCAAAAGTAACTCATGAATTTTATATCCTTATCTGAAACTATGCTTAGTGGAAGGACATGAATCCTCAAAACCTCTTTGAAGAATAGATGGGCAATGTGGCTTGCATCAATAGTAGTCTTACATTGAATAAAGTGTCCCATCTTGTTGAACTTGTCAACAACTACATAGATACTATCATAAGCCTATTTTGTCTTTGGTAGACCTATAATGAAATCTATGCTCACACATTCCCATGGCCTATTTGGGACTATTAAGGGCTAATAAGGACTTGAATTTATCATCCATTCTTTATCTTTCATACATACCATGCATCTTTCCACATACTTGATTACATCTCTGACTAGTTTAGGCCAATAGTAAAATCTTTTGACCAAGTCTAGAGTCTTGCTTACACCAAAGTGTCCACTTGGACTCCCATTGTGTTCATGAATTTGAGAATGAGAATGACGTCAAATGGGCTTGAAATGAGTGCTCATAAAGTTTTTAGATAGTTATCCCCTCATCTTGGCAAAGTTGCACAAAATGCAAGAAAACTTGTCAATGTTATCATTGACAATATTGACAGCAATTGAACAACTTTTACATCTTGTTGAATTAGACCCTCAAACTTTCTCCAAAATCCATGAAAACTTTCAAAATGTCCAAATAGGAGTTGAAAACCCTAAATATGGCATTAAAACCTCTATTTGACCATTCTACCCTTCTAGGCCCCAAAACACCTAGTTTGGCCTAATGAGCAACAAGAAGCAACTTTGACCTATCTAGGATTGTTAAACCTAACACCTTACCTTCTTAGGACTACATGAGTCCCTTTATTCACATAGTGGTGTAAATATCACCATTACAAGCCAAAATACCAAAGGAATCCCTAAGTCTCCTTTAGCCCACCTAGGTGCCCCTGTAGCATACTCCCCCATAGAGAAAAGCTTTTTCACTCCTGTGGATAGTAGCTCTTTGCTAATGCCCAGTTTTTTGAAATATTCCTTAGGAATCCATGTGGATTTTGAGTCTAATTTGTCTTTCCACTTGAGAAGGTGCTCCATTTACACCTTATTTCTAGTAGCTTTCTTAACTCTAGATTCTAACATCTTTTCAACATCTAGCTTGTCGAAAGAAGGGATTATTGTAGGTTCCAAGTCATCTTGAAGTCCTTGACTATTGTAAGCATTAGTATGTAATGGTCCTTTAAATTTAACCAAGTCTTGTACATTAAAAATTGGAGATATGCCTAAATCTGATGGTATACCAATTTTGTATGCATTTGCTCCATACTTTGCTATGATCTTGCAAGGTCCTACTCTTTTCATCTACAAATTGGTAGGTACACCCTTTTGCAATATTTCCTTGTTTAAGTGCACCATGACATAATCTCCAATGGAGAACTAGATGTCCTTTCTCCTTTCATCTATCTTGGATTTAAGCTTTTGGTTATTGTCTTGGATGGTCTTCCTCACTTGCCCTTGTATTTCTTTCATTATTTGGGAAAAGTCATCAGCATACCCACTCTTATAATCCATGCCTCCAAGATCCCTCAACTCAAACACACCTCTAGGATGCATGCCATAGATGATTTCAAGTGGACTTCTTTTTGTGGTTCTATTTCCGCTATCATTATATGCATACTCTACTTGGGAGATAACCATATCCCATGTTTTCCCATATTACTTAGTTAGGCACCTTAAGAGGTTATCCAACACCCTATTAACCACTTCAATCTAATCATCTATTTGGGGATGGTAGGCTGATCTAAATGATAAGTTTGTGTAAAGTCTTCTCCACAAGATCTTCCAAAAGTGACTCATGAATTTTATATCCCTATCTGAAACCATGCTTAATGGAAGGCCATGAATCCTCACAACCTCTTTGAAGAATAGATGGGTAATGTGGCTTGCATCATTAGTAGTCTTACATGGAATAAAGAGTCCCATCTTGCTGAACCTATCAATAACTACATAGATACTATCATAAGCTTGCTTTGTCTTTGGTATACCTATAATGAAATCTATGCTTACACATTCTGATGGCCTATCTGGGACTGGTAAGGGCTGATAAAGACCTGCATTTCTTATCCCTTCTTTATCTTTCATACATACCATGCATCGTTCCACATACTTGGTTACATCTCTAACCAGTTTAGGTATAGTAGAATCTTTGGACCAAGTCTAGAGTCTTGCTCAAACCAAAGTGTCCACTTAGACTCCCATTGTGTTTCTCCTATATTAGGTTCTCTCTTATTGATCCCCTTGGCACACACAATTGATTACCCTTAAAGAGAAACCCATTTTGTAAGGTAAACTTGGAATACTTGCTATGAAATTAGTTCACAAAATTAGAATATACCTTGTATGCCTCCCCAAAGTCTTTGTCATCCTTATAGAGACTCTGTAATCTCTATATCCCAATGCTATGTAGCTAAACTTCTTGGAGAGTTAATAACCTCCTACTCAAAGCATCTGCTACCTTGTTCAACTGTGCCTTCTTTTGCTTGATTGTGAAAGTGAATGCCTATAAGTACTCCATCCACTTCGAGTGCCTATTACTCAACTTTTCTTGAGTGTTGATGTAGCTTAGGGCTTGGTTATTAGTTTATACAACAATTCCTTGGGAAATAGATAGTGCCTCCACTTCTTAAGGGACTAAACTAAGGCATAAAGTTCAAGGTCATAGGAAGAGTATTTCTTTTTGGTTTCATTGAGCTTTTCACTAAAGAAGGCTACTAACCTACCTTCTTGACTCAACATTCCCCCTACTACTAGGTCACTTGTCATCACATTCTAAGGTGAAACATTTTTCAAAAATAGGTAATTAAAAAATAGGTTGGGTAGCTACTTTCTTCTTAAGAATTTCAAATGACTTTTTAGCTTCTAAGGTCCACCTAAACTTGGACTTGACCCCACCCTTTATGGTCTCTAGCAAAGTTGCACATATGCCACTACAGTTTCTAATAAACATCCTATAGAATTGAACAAGACCATTTAAACTCCTTACCTTAGTTGATGTAGTAGGTGGTGGCCAATTTAGGATTGCAACAACCTTCTCTTGGTCCATCTTTATGGTTCCCTTAGACACTAGAAAGCCTAAGTACACAAGCTCTTGTTTGAAGAAATCGCATTTCTCAAGGTTGATATCAAGCTTTTCCTCATGAAGTCCCTGCAATACTACCTCCACATGCTCTATGTGTTCCTCCTCAATTTTTTTAAAGATGAGTATATCATCTAGGTACACTACCACAAATCTCCCTATGAACTCTTTAAGCACTTCATTCATGAGGCTCATGATTGTGCTAGGAGCATTAGAGAGGCCAAATGGAATCACTAGCCATTCATAGAGCCCATTTATGGTCTTGAATGTTGTCTTCCATTCATCTCCCTCCTTAATCCTAATTTGGTGGTATCTACTCTTCAAATCTAATTTGGTGAAGTACATAGCTCCTCCAAGGCAATCCATGAGATCCTCAATCCTAGGTATGGGTAACCTATACCTGATTGTGATCTTATTTATGGCTCTTGAGTCTATACATAATCTCAATTTCCCTCCTTTCTTGGATGCTAGTACAATAGGGACTGCACATGGGCTTATGCTCTTTTGAATTAGACCTTGGTCCATCAATTCTTGCACCTGTCTTGCCACTTCCAAGTTTTGATTTGGAGTGAGCTTGTATGGGGCCTTGTTAGGTAGTGATGCACCATGAACAAAGTCAATTTGGTGACTTATGACTCTTTGTTTTAGGGTAGAAGGAGTGCCATCACTTACTATGTCCTTGTGTTTCTCAAGAAATTCTTGTAGCTCCTTTGGTAATGGCTCTTTGGTTGTATTCTCCTCTCCTTTGGACTTCAATATCAATGCATAACCCTAGCCTTTTTCATCCTTAAGGTCTTTGATGAATTCCTTTCTTCTACACAACAAGACACTAGGTACCTTAGACTATGGCTCTTCTCCCTCCAATAAAGATTGGATTTTGAATATCATGCCTTCCTTCTTAAATGAGATGGAATTTTCCTTCTCATAATATATGGCTTCTCTATCAAATTTCCAAGGTTTGACCAACAATAGATGACAAGCATCCATTGGTAGGATGTCATACAACAATCTGTCCTTATAACCTACTATGGAGAATTCCACCAAAGTCTGCTCATTGACCAGTATACTCTATCCTTTGTTGAGCCAAGTCACCTTGTAGGGATTCACATGTAGCACCTTAGGTAGTTTAAGATTTTCCACTACCTCCTTTGATATTATGTTGTCAATAGATCCAGAGTCTACTATCACTTTATATATCTTCCCTAGGATCTTACATCTAATCCTAAATAGTGCCTTCCTATGCTTAGGTTCATCAAGAGTTGGTTTCTTAATCAATACTCTTCTAAACATAAGGTTTTCACCCTTCTTTGATTCTATATGGTCAACTTAAAATTCCTTGCTATAGTTGTCCTCTTGAATATATGCTACCCTCTTGTCATGGTTAGAAGAAGAGGGCTTTTTAGGGCATCTATATGCAAGGTGGTCAACTAACCACATTTGTAACATTTCATACTAGAAAATTATGAGTTACTCCTACCTAATCCTCTACCCCTATTAGAGCCTCCTTAGTTACCTCTCCCTCTACTATAACCCCCTTTAGGAGTGTTTTGAATGGCTTGCTTTGTCAACTTGTTTTCAGCTTGGTTCCTTTGTTCACTTCCTCTATGTTGATAACCTCCTTTTTGTCCTCTTTAATTTCTACCCTTACCTCTGTCTTTGGAGTTAGAGTCTTCTTTCTTTCTATTCTTTTCCTCCACCTTTAAGGCTAGCTAATGGCACCTTTGAATAATGGTAGGTGCCCAAAAAATAAGTTCCTCTTGGATGTTCCACTTCAAACCACCCAAATACCTACCCACCTTTACTAGCTCTTCTTTCATCTAAGACCTCTAAAACTCCTCTATATAAGATGTCACATCTAAATCTATTTGCTTTAGTCCCTTCCTTCTTTTATGAAGTTTGATTTCAAAGTCTATTGGTAGTAAGTTCTCCTTCAACTTAGTAACCATGGCATTCTAGTTGGCTATAGGATTCTTTCCCATGCTGATCCTTTCATCTTGTTTATACTTCCACCATGTCAAGGATGAGCCTCTAAGTCTTGACTTAGCAATTTTGACCTTCTGTGCCTTTGATACCCCTTCACACTCAAAATGGTTCTCCATGCCATCCAACTAATCCATTAGTACATCTATATCCATCTTTCTATTGAATAGTGGCACACCTTCCAAAAATTTCCCTCCTAGGGCTTTAATAGCCTTCAATAAGGCATCTTTATTCAAGATAGGATTAGGTTTAGGTAAACCATCCTCTTCTACTACCTTCTTACCCTTCTCATTGTCTTCTTCTTCCTTCCTTTTAGCTACATGAACAACTTCATCCAATTTTGTCTTCACCTCTTCCAAGGCTACTTCAAGGAGTCTATTATTCTCCTTTTTTATCATCAACTCCTTGGCCATTTCTACATTAGTCACCATGTTAGACTTACCCATTGACTCTCTGGTCCCTACAGACATACACCACATTTTCCAAGTATTTAACTTGCTTTGATACCACTCTAATGTGACAACCAATATTTCTTGCACCATAAAATCTCTTAGGGTCTCCTTAGGTCATTCACTAGACCAACTAGGGCTTCTGCACACCCTATACTTCTTAGGAATCTATCCAAGAGATCCCAAATCATTCAATTTGTGCTCATCAACTAGGTAGAATGAACATGCTTACTAGTCCCCAACAACACAAGTAACCTCAAATGTTCATCTGACTTCCCCAAATGGATGACTATCCATTTAGGAAGGTATTTGAACTTCTTTCAAGGTCCTCAAGAAAAGTTAGGCTTGAAACCCTAATAGAGTCCCAACTACAAAGCAAAAATGTACACAAATGCTTGTAATAGGGCTACAAGCAATTATCCCTCCAAATGAAGTAAAACTCAGATATCTTGCAAAAATTATTAACAAGGGGTAAATAAAACTACCAAACCAAACAACATTTATAGAGACCTAAAGGATTTTGGGGGTCTAGGATTCCCAATCTATCTGTACAATATATGCACAATTTTAGCCTTAAAATAAGGGTTTTAAGGATTTGGTAGATAGTCTGACGTAAAGAAGGTTTTTCTTTCCTTAGGACTTCTCCCAATGCTTACCACTAGGATCATGGTTACTCTACAATACCTTCTAACATATCCCAAGCTTTGGTTGAAGTATGGAAAACATTGAACCACTCCAAATCCACTTGCTCTACACTATGATCCCTAACCAAGTTACTAGGACTTGCCTATGGCATCACTTCACTCATTAGTATTCTAGGGCCCCATCTCTATTTTACATATTCTACATGTAGTCATGTTCCAAATCCCAAAAAATTGTACAATTTCTACGGTGAGAAGTGGCCCTATGACTCCATTTATGCAAATAACCTGACTCATAACAATAGACTAGTAGGGAGAAAAATAATTATTTCAACCCCTCAAAACCTTGAAAAATGATAAATTAAAGCCATTAAAAATCTTAAATCCACCTACTCTAAAACCTCCAAAACAAAAAGTTCCAAATCTAAGTCATCTACAAACCAAAAACACTCATAAGCATAAAACTGTTATTGCGAACTTGTTGCTCAATCTGGACAATGCAAAAGCTAACTTCTCCAACCCCTTTAATAGGTTGAGAATGACCTCATATAATACTACCATGAGAAATCCTAATTTTTAAAGGTATTTATCCTCATTTCTTGGAAAAGTTGCACAAAATGCAAGAAAACTTGTCAATGTTGTCATTGACAAAATTGACAAAAATTGAGCAACTTTTATATCTTGTTGAGTTAGACCCTCAAAGTTGCTCCAAAAGCCATGAAACCTTTCATAATGTCCAAATAAGACTTAAAACACCTAAATATGGCATTAAAACCTCTATTTGATCATTCTAGCCTTCTAGGCCCCAAAACACCTAGTTTTGCCTAGTGAGCAACTAGAAGCAACTTTGACCTATTTGGGATTGTCAAACTTAACACCTTACCTTCTTAGGACCACATTAGTCCCTTTATTCACCTAGTGGTGTGGCTAGCACCACTACAAGGAAAAATAAAAAAGGAATCCCTAGCTCTCCTTTAGCCCACTTAGGTGCCCCTGCACCAAATTCATTGGAAGCCCCCAAAATACCAATTTTTTTCCTTTTGAGGGCTCAAACAATGGCAAAATAGCTCTATTTTTTACAACTAAATATTATGTATTGTGCTACTTTGAATAAGCTTTCCTATGACTATACTTATAATATACATTGTGTATATTATGATGTTTTATCTATAGTTTTATTAAATATAGGTTATTTTTCCATCTCACAAGTCTTAGTTTGAAGCTTTAGGAAAAATAGAATATGAGATTTTTTTTGAAAAATTTGTTCTACTAAGGTATGTGTGTTACCTTTCTAGAAAAAAAAGAAAAAATTCATTTTGATTTATATAAAATAAATTATATTCATCAAAATCAACCTATATCTAATTTATTGTTAATGTCACTTTGACATTGAATAGAATCTACAATTTTTAATGCAATTGAAAAAAACCAACTAAAATGCCTAGGTATTGATGTTACCATTATAACCTTGAAGGAATTTTGTCATTATCATATTTTTTGAAAAAAGTTATGTTGATCAAAATGACCATCACTCTTTACAAATGCTGATTTTTCATATATACCACTTCTCGAAGGAGATAACATAATGGACTTCAATCAATTTAGAAAAATAAAATAAAAAATATTGTTAGAAAGAAGATAGAAAATTCTACAAATCACTAGTTTACATCATCTTCAAATTATTCATATTTCTTTTAGTAATGCTCATTTGAAAGTGAAGTTTTTTTTAAATATCTATTTTTGTGTCAATGTTGGCCAAAAAGTGGGAAACATTATTGTGGCTTGATCTATTGAATCTCATATTGATAAGGTGTTACAACATTTCTTTATGGAGAATGCTAAACTTGTCAGTACACTTTTACATGTTCATTTGAAGTTGACTAAGGAGATGTGTCCAAAGACACAAGAAGAGGAGGATAAGATGTCCAAGGTACCCTATGCTTTAGTTGTACGAAACTTGATGTATGCTATGGTATGTATTAGGCCAGATATTGCACATGTAGTGGGAGTTGTTTGTATGTATACGAGCCATCTAGGGCATGAGCATTGGAATGTTGTTAAATGGATTCTCATATATTTGAGAGGAACATCCAAAATGTGTTTACATTTTGGAGTCTCTATTATTGATTTACAATGATATGTTGACTCGAATTTGGTAGGGGATACTGATACCAAGAAGAGTAGTACAGGTTATGTATTTACTATTGGTGGATAGTAGTGAGATGGGTTTCTTGATTATAGAAGGTGAATTCTTTACCCACTACAGAGGTAGAGTATGTTGCTACTATAAAGACAACCAAGGAGATGATATGGATTCATTTCTTCCTGGAAGAATTGGGACACCCAATAAAGGATAATTATTTGTTTACAGATAGCCAAAGTGTCATTTATCTTGCAAATAATTTTGCTTTGCATTCAAAGACAATACCCATTTAGTTGTGGCACCATTTCATTCATTCAGTTTTGGATGATGGATAGTTAAAGCTAGACAAGATACATATAGATGAAAATCTAATAGATATATTTACAAAGGTAATGATAAGGGAGAAGTTTAACTCCTCTTTAGCTTCAATTAGTCTTCTAGACTAAACATAATAAAATAAAAACTAAGTCTAGGGTGGTTTGATCTAGAGGGATGTAATGGACACCTAGGAATGCCCAAAAGCTGAATCAACTGCTGAAATTATATTAATTCTAAAAATGCTGCAATCAAGTACAAAGAGATGTATTCCAAAGGCCAAACCCTAAGGAATGACGTCTAGAATGTTACAACAGAGAATGAACGTCCTCTATTGCCAAAAGAAGGGAGTGTGATTCACACATCCAAGCTCTTATCAAATGCAAGTCATCATCATCCGATACAATAATCCCATGCTAAACAATGAGACTCTCACCCCTATTTATCCTATTCCTTCACTCTTCTAGAAAGAACTAAAACATTAATTAATTGCAAGTGCTAGAAGCTTCCCCCTTCCAATAATTAATGCACTCTCTAGAAACTCCTCTCTTGCAATAATTAATTGTGCTTCTAGAGGCTTCCACCTTTCCAATAATTAATACACACTCTAGACGCATCTCCTTTGTAATACAATAATTAATTAAATTAATTAAATATAAAGCCACCTTTTAATTTTAATTGAATGACTTTATAAGAAATTAATTTAATTTCTTCTTATCCTCCACTTAGACTTTGGAGAACGTGAAGGCCAAAAGATGGGATCATTACAAGGGAGCCTCATGGAGTAGCAACATTGTTATAGGATTGATCTCCGAGTGGGAGATCATTGTCTAGTGGGGAGCCTAATTAGTCCCCAAGTGGGAGATTGTTAGTTTGTGGTGATTGATCAAGGAAGTATTGTACATACTCCATAATTTTTTGGGGGGCTATTTCATCAACATTTTTGGGAAGATGTGTTGTAACTAATTTTAACCCTAAAGCAACAAAAATACTTGTATAAAAGGTCTTAGGGTCAGGGATTTTCATAAGGTGTGATGCGATAATTGCTTCTTGTGGTGGTATTGAGCTATAAGGGATTACATATTATAATAAGGTTGTAATCACTGGATAATAATAATATTGGACTCTTGTTTGGTGGAACCACATTAAATATTGGTATCTTGTGTTCTCTTCTATGTGATTTATTATTTTATAATACTAGTTATATTTGCAGGTAATTGTTATTTCTATCCGTGGTTAATCCTAATAGTAATTTACCTTTATACTCTCATTTTTCTCTCATTAACCTTTTTGCAAACAATGCTTCAAATTCTTCTAGTTCTTTCTCCTTAGATAGTATGTTGCCATAGCTACTTCCACTTGAACTCTGATAAACTCTTTCACTTTCCTTCCTTGAGCTACCAATGGTTAGAGATGTCTTGAAATTATTTTCAATCTTAGGTACACTATTATCATAGCTAGCAAGCTCATATGAAGTCATTTACGGATCAAAGCATCAAGAGTAAGAATATTACCAGGTATGGATCTCAATTCTTGAATAGAAAAAAATATAATAGAATAAATAGGTAGGAGAGATCTGAGAACTTTTCTTACCACATCTTTTTTAGTTATGATTACTACAACTCCTCTTATAGCACTAATCACTTGATTTTGTTGTAGTACTATACAATGTTCTCACTTTGTTATATTCTCATGTTATTTAAATTTCTTCTGAGACTCTCAAACTTCACTCTTCATACATTCAAATCATCTTTATACTTTCCTTTTCCTCTCATTAATATTTTTTTTCAATAGTGCTTCAAATTCTTCTAGTTCTTTCTCCTCAAATTGTATGTTGTCATAGCTACTTCCACTTGAACTTTGGTAAACCCTTTCACTTTATTTTCTTGAACTGCCAATGGTTAGAGATGTCTTGAAAGAAATTTCAATCTTTGGTACACTATTATCATTGTTATTAATCTCATATGCAGTCAATCTACTGATCAAAACATCAAGAGGAAGAATATTACCAAGTATGGATCTCAATTATTGGATAACAAAAACTCTAATAGCAAACATGGGTAGGAGATATCTAAGAACTTTTTTTACCACATCTTTTTCACTTGTGATTCCTCCAACTCCTTTGATAACACTAACTACTTCCTTGATTTTGCTACAATACTATACATTGTTCTCATCTTTTTGCATTCTCATGTCATCAAACTTTCCTCTAAAACTCAATCTTCACTCTTATAATATTTTGATCACCTCCGTAAACAAGTGTAAGTTTTTCCCAAATATCCTTTTTCATAGCATAGATTTTGATATCATCATGTTCAACATCAACCAGGTAGAAGCTATCTCAATTATCAAGGTATTGTGTTCCAACTTTTCCTTCATTTTCTCAATTGTCATAGGTCCAAGTTGTGGTGAATTGTAGTGATTATCCAAGTAGTACAATGCATAGTCTCCAATTCTAGATAGATACAACCTCATCCTAATTTTCCATGAGAAGAAGTGTTCATTTTTCAACTTGGGTACCTCTCTTTTATACATCTTCATATCTTTAGCTCTAGTCTTTTAAGCTTTTCCTCTAAGCACCAAATTCTTTGATACCAATTATTGGATAACTTGTGGGGTGGGGGTGAATCAATTATCACATATCCTTTAAAACAATTTGCACTCTTTTAAACTTATCATTAGATAACTTGGTTAAACATTTAACTGACCAATTTTAGTTTACAACTTAATGCATATAAATACATGAAATAACATACAACTCATCCAATCACACATTAACACTAGTATTTAATGTGGAAACCCAATTTGGGTAAAAAATACCATGGGAATTTTCACCCAAAAATAAATTCACTCTTCTAAAGTGAGCTTGGTTAGGAGCCAACCTCATTGAAGGTTACGAACCATCTATTAAATATGATGCTATTAGTGAATTTTCACCAAAGATCAGCTAGATTTGTTCACTCTCTTCATGAGTGGCCTTACTAATGGACTTATTACATTCATTAGAATGACACCTTAAAAAGGATTTACAAATAGAACCGTTAGATTCACTCGTAAGATATTTTCTACTATAATGGTTAGAAAGTAATATTGAAATGATCTATGAATATAGTAAATACCTTTGCCTATTATGATCTTCTTTCTACTCGATCCTCTTATTCACATTATTCTTTACTTGGCTGATCAACAAACACACCTTATTCTTTCCTTTAGTTGATTTACACTTTCCTTTGTTCTTCGTTTTACTATCACCATCTATCAACAATTGTCAACAACTTTAACCTTCTTCCTAATCCTTTACATAAAAATTGTTTTTCCTCTTAATCTCCTTCATTATGTTTTCCTTGAGTTCCTCTCATTCATTTGAGCACATCTCAAATTATACACAATATATCTGACATTAGGTAAAAAAAATTATGCATCACGCTAGTTGTAGTTCACCTTGGAACTTAAATTTTCCTTGGATCATGAACCTTTCCTTGAATCTCTTTCATATGATCTTACCTAACCAATTTCATTCATAGATTTCACTAACAAATTTTGTATCTTCCTTATAATCTTCTAGATTAATCTAGATTCTCACTTGATGGTGTCCCACAATTGATTTAATTAAAATTTCTCTCCTTCATCAAGTTCTATTTTTCCATTATTGAATAACCCCATTTTCTTAGTTAACATTGTTCACTCATTTGCACTATTCACTTGGTAACACTTGCTTTCTCAATAATAATTGCAAACTATGTCCTCAAACTTATGCTTGGTATACTTCCACCAAATAATGTCTTTGCTTACCGACCACCATTTCTAGCTTTGCAACACACTCTTATTCCTTATCTTTTCACTTCACAACTTCAATCTTTTCTCACCAATTAATGTAACTAACCTGTATATCCTTTTAGCTCTTCATAATATTGTGTAAAACAATCAAACCAATATTACCTTGTAAAAAACTAATTCGTCAATTTCCCATTAAAGTTCAAACACTTAACATTACTTCATCATTTCATCTTCTACCTTTACCAACCTTTTCTTTTCTCAACACCACATCTTTAAGATGATTTGGCAACTTACATAAATCAATAGATCAATGGTCTTGACATCAATGATAAAATAACAACTGATCCAATTCTTCTACATTACTTTTAGTGCTCAGTTTATTGACCTTGTTCATCATTAGCATCAACCTGAGTAACACTATGAGTTATAGTACCATGTGTGTGTGCATTCTCTTTTGTGTATTTATATTTATTCTCTCACATATAATGTATATGTAAATTTACATATACATAGATATATACATATCTATGTATATGTTTATTTAATCCCTTATTTTGTTATTAGTTTTTTATGTTTCATTTCTTCTTTTATATTTTCTTACATTTTGGAGTCTTATTTCTAGGTCATCTTTTCTTTGGTCTTTTATCTTTATTATTTCATTTTGTCTTTTCATCTTGTTCTTTGTCTTTTTTTTTCTTCTTTTTTTTGGTTGTTTTATTTGTATTATTAGTTTTTGTTAGATTGTATTGAATTTAGGCCTTCTATTTTGTTTCAATTTTTTCATTTCTCTATTGCATTTTAGTTTCTTTTTTTGGCTAAATAATAGGTAATTTTTAATATATAATACAAAATTCACATAAGTATCTATCTATACTCTTATAATTTGAATACAAAATTGGGCATTACTCCCTTCTACAAATAACTCACACCTTCATACTACCCCATCGCTCTAAAAACTATAACTACTAGCTTACACACACATACATATGTTTATAAATGTGTACATATGTATATATACATACACACACATATATGTATGTGTGTATATATGTGTATATATATGTATGTATGTATGTAGATACATACATACATATATATATACATATATATGTGATATATGTATATATACACACACATACACACACATATATGTATGTGTGTATATATGTGTATATATATGTATGTATGTATGTAGATACATACATACATATATATATATATATATATATATATATATATATATATATACATATATATATGTGATATATGTATATATACACACACATACACATATATATACATATATATATATATGATGTATGTATATATATACACACATACACATATACATACATACATACATACATACATACATACATACATACATACATATATACATACATACATACATATATATATATATATATATATATATATATATACACACACACACACACACACACACACACACACACACAGATATATATAATAGGCACTTATTTTTTAAAATCCTAGGGGTTTTTTGTGTGGGTTAGGATTTGATGAAAAATGGTGCCTTTAGAAGGATTAATTTTGACATATTATATATGTACTATCTAAAATTGAACACACTTCAATTTATGACTTTTAGCTCCTCTTCAATGTGTTTGCATTTCATGATCGTACATTGAGCACACACTTTTTCCTCTTTTATTCTCTTCCTTCTAGGTGAAACGTAGGTAGGACCTAACAAGTCCTCATTGGTTTTCCTTTGTCTCACATATCTATTAAGCTAGGACTTAATTCATGAGTATCCTCCTTCTAGAGTTCATATTCTAGACTAGATCTCAGATTATTAGTCTGGAGTACCTTTTACACTATTGACTTCTACCAACCTGGAATCTAGAATAGGAAGACTCTAAAGGTTGACCTTTGGTACAGGAGCACCTAACCCTTCATTCTCTCGAGAATCTATCATTTTAACTCTACATGATTTCTACTCAAAGTCATTTTGTGCCTAAGAGCCCAATATAATAGGTAGTTATAGTTATTCAATAAATTGAGCCTACTTGTAATTCCTATGTTGGAATTCTTTAGAATAATTGGGGGGTGGGGGGGGGGGGGGGGTGGGTGGGGTTGAATTAGTTATTCAAGGTCCATATGTATAAATAAAACTTTTCTTAGTTTGGTGAACCCATAAAATACTTACCATCATGCATACATCCATAAGATTATGCAATCACTTAAAACTTGTAGAAATGTAAACATGAAACATAACAGATTCAACAACATATTTGACACAATGATATACTTGGAAACCCAATTTGGGAAAAACCACCAGTAACATGCTACTCTTTTTCACTCTTTTGAAGTGATGCCTTGTGAAAGGCCAACCCTATTAAAGGTTGCAATACACATTGTTAAATGTGACCCTGTTAAAGGATTTCAATCACCCTATTAGGAGTGAGCCTTGTTAGAGGACTTTAGACCATTCACTTGTAATGTCACCTGGTTAAAGGATTTACAAATGAATGTTAGGTCAAACTTAATCCAAAGGATTTACCCTAGACTGATATAATTATTAGAGAGAACAGTAAGGCTTGATCTAATAACAACTTACAACTCCATTTGCAGATTACAGATCTTTTTTTTAGTCCTCCATTCTACTTGGCTTTCACACACTTTACTCCTAATAGCTTGTTCACCCTTCAAGCATTCATACCCTTAAGCCTTCTTGCTTAACATGCCAATGTAGACTCTTCACTTAGATCACTTGATGAAGCAATACTCTTGACTCCTTGTCTTCCTTAGGTCCCCGCACATGACAACCCTTGCTTCTGATTAGCCATCCCTATAAATAGAGAATTAAGATCTTTTTTTGTTCATTCTCCATCATCCAATTTAGGGTTACGATAGATTAGGTAGGATTCAATGAATCTACCCTTAATTCCATATTACTTCTAGAAAATTCTCCTTTAATCCTCTTTGAATTCACCTCAAAATAGTTTACCATGAATTCTGTACCACCAGTTCATCAATCTTATCTTCCATCTGGTTCACACAATCCAAGAAAACAAACTTTCCATCTTAGATCCATTGAATTAATGATCTTTCTAATAATGCTAGCACTTGGCATTAACTTGCTTCTAATGCTCGACACATACTATGTTGCTCAACATCCATTAAAAAAAATCACTCAACATAAACTAAAGTTTATTGGTGCTTAGCATCAACTAAATTTTACTCGACATCCACTGTTTTGATTGACATTTACTAAAATCAACTTTTACTTGGCTCTAACTATTTTTTTGCTCGGCTTGCACTGACTTTTCTCAGCACCTACTATCCATTTAGTCAAGCTTGGAAGACAAACTTAGTTTAACTTGTTCTATTGAACTTATTTAGTGTATCCAACCTTTGCAACCTTAAGTAGATTATCAATTCACTATGATATCACTATCTTAGTTGATTTGTGTACCCCTTTACTCCTTTGTATATCATAAGTCAACCTTTCCTCTAGGTGCTATTGTTACATCTTTTGATCAAATCCTCTTCAACAAAAAAACAAGTGATAGTACTTCAATCATATAAGTAGTTGCCTTATCGGTAAAATAATAGGTTTGACATAAGTGACAAAACAATGTTTGAGACACATTTATCATGCTTGTATGAATCTATTTTCAACAACCTAGTCCCCATTTGGTGTTTTATAAACCATGGGTTTTGACTATGGTCAAAAGGAATTTCTTAGACCTAGAATAGGTTAGGAGTGTCTATAAGTTTCTAAACATGTTTTAGGCCCTTAGGGCACAAGGAAAAGGTCCTAGATAGGTTAGATTTTGCAATTTGCAAAAATTGCCAAACGTTGCTAAATGCAACAAAAGTTGCTTGACAACTTTTGCAAAAAATTAAATTTTGTTAAGACACTCCTAAATGGTCACAACCTTTGAATATTGGTTGGTATGGTTGGTGGAAGATGTCAAATAGCCCTTTCAGGTGGGTGGAAGATGAAGAATATAATTTCACCTTTTGAATCTAATAAAGATCCCATTTTTCCTTGTAAAATGTTGTAATTTCATAGTGTACAGACTGGTATAGATTGGCACATGTGTATAATAATAATTTTTGGAATCCTAAATATAATAGTTGAATAATGAAATTGGTTTGAGGGTTTGAAGTGCTCTATAACTTAAGTTATTCAAGGTTCTTTCTCGGGTGCACCAAAACCCTCCATTTGGTGATAGTTTTAGAAATGAGGCCCTAACTTGCATTCCCACTGTGGGAATTCCTTTCCACTTAGAAAGATACAAGTTAGGAATATTTATCACAAGATCCCTAAAGGATGGGAGAGGAGATTCAAGGCTCTTATTTTTGCTAGCAAGCCCTAGGCCAAACATCTCTATGTGTTTGGGTGCAGGACAACATGTATTAGAGTGTTGCAGGCACTTGGGGGATGGATGAATCTGATCTAATGGTGGATAATGATGCTTGGTAGTTCCCTACATGCTTAAAAATTAATAGTGTTATTTGGTCAATCACATTTCCAACCTTTCCATCACAAACCCTAGTAAGTAGGCTTAACAAAGGAATTTGCTACATTTTTGGTAAGGGGATCATTTGGCTAGTGTAGAGTTTGAAAGTTTGGAATCTAAAGCTTCTACCAAAAGGGTATCTAGATTTGGAGTTTTTATTTTCTTTTCTAGATCCTTTGGATCATTTTCAAACTAAATCATAATTACCTCTTTGATAGGGCTAATTGGGGCTCTTAGGCCTAAAAGGCTATTTTGTTATCTATGACCTTTGGGAACAAGGTAGGCAGATCAAACCCACCAGTTTGAGTTTGAGTTGGATAAGTATTTTGGAACCTTTATACTCCCCTATAAACTCATAGGTTCCATTTTCAAGAAAAAAGATACATTTTGGAGATTTTGTGCTTTAAGACCTAGTTATGCAATTTTAGTGCTTAGGCCATGTTTTGGAGTAAGTTTATTTCCAAGGTGTAGAGTCCTCTCTTGAATCCATTTTAAGGTGTTTTAAGTGTTTCAAGACCTCACCACATTATTATTATTGTTTAAGGGGGAGCTTTTCATCAAGTGGTATAAGAGAAACCTAAGATCCCTTAGGGTAAGAAATTTGACAACACTATGGAAGGAGAAGATGAAGGAGGGTTATCTTCAAGGATGACCAATGTAGAGATTGTGAAATACTTGAGAGAACAAAAGATAAGGCAAGATGAAAAAAAGAGACAAAGAGATGCATTGGATGGGGCAAGAGATGGAAAATCTTAAAGAGGAACTTCAAAAAAAAAGTAGTAAAACTCTAAAGAAGTCAGACAAGGGAGTGATGAAGAACCCCTTGAGTAGGAGGAAGAAGAATGTCCTATTGACCATAGGCTGCTTATGAGGACTCTAAAATCTATGGAGAGGAAAACCATGGATGCTAAGCTTTACTTGCCTACTTACAATGGGAAGATGGACCCAGAGGTTGTAATGGATTGGATAGATGCCCTAACTAGTTTCTTTGATTGTGAAGACATCCCTAAGAAGCAAATGGTGAAGATTTCCAAGTCTAGATTCAAGGGATTTGCACTCACATGGTGGAACTTCATCCAAGATGACAAGGTGAAGAATGAAAAGAATCTAGTCACCACATGGAAGAAGATGGTGTCTCTACTCAGAGAGACCTATTTCCTTGAGGATTATGAAGTTCAACTTCATAAGAAAAGAATGAGTTTGAGGTAGAAAGAGATGGACATCCCTACCTACACTGAGGAATTTTAGAAGTTGGTGATGAAATCCAAACTTGTTGAACCGAAAAGTGTGAAACTTGCAAGGTATATGCAAGGACTAAGGCTTTCCATTCAAGATGAATTGAGTTCAACAAGCCCTACCACTATAAACTAGTGCTATCAATTGGCACTCAAGGTGGAAGAAAAGTTCAAAAGGAGGAATAAACAAAGTGGTAGAAACAAGGGAAAGAATGATAGAGGAAAAGAAAATTATGGGGTTAAAGGAACACAAGGCAATAAACCTCAAGGAGATTCTAACAAGGAGTATACCCAAGGTGAGACTAGTTCAAAAGGTGGATACAAAGTAAGGAGAGGAAATGGAAGAGGAAAAAATGGTGGAAGAAATAATGGGTAGATTAAATGCTACAATTATAACCAAATGGGCCACTATACAAACGAATATCATGAGAAGTAGAGCAACCAAGGAGAGAGAAGGACTAACATTGTTCGAGAGAATGATGCTAATAATAGTGTTAGAGATTATACTAGTGAAGAAGGGGCTACTCTCATGATGAAGAGGACATTTATTCAGGCACCCATACTAGTGGAACCTTCACAAAGGAAGACTCTCTTCAGGACAAACAACAAAAGCCATGGAAAGGTACGTAAGGTAGTTATAGATTATGGATCTACTAAAAATCTTATTTCTAAGGAAATGGTAGATAAGTTGAATCTAGAAAGAATACCCCACCCTAATCCATCTCATGTATCTTAGCTAGCAAAAGGGCAACAAACACTAATAAATGAATAGGCTTGGGTAGATTTTCAAATAAAAGACTATAAGGATAGAGTACTTTGTGACATTGTAGACATTGACATTTGTCACCTTCTTCTAGGTCATCAATGGTAGTATGAACTTAAGGCCAAACATGATGGTGTCACTAAAAAATACAAAATCACCAAGGATGGACATAAATACAATCTCCTTCCCAGTTGTGATCCTCACCAAGAGAAACCCAAAGAACAATTAGTTGTTATGGCAAGTGAACAAGAGATGTTGAAAACCATCCAAGACTCTCAAATAGGGTATACCCTAGTCCTTAAACCAAAGATGAAAGCAGTCACCCAAGAAGTGCCTAAAGAGGTAAGGATCTACTATAAAAGTACAAAGGAATAGTTACAGGTGATACTCTAGATGAACTCCCACCATTGAGGGACATCTGACATTAGATAGACTTCATACCAGGTGCTTCTCTACCCAAAAAGGTTGCATAAAAAATCACCCCTGATCAAAATACAAAGATATCTAGATAGATCAATAATTTGTTGGCAAACAGACTCATACAAAGGAGTCTAAGCCCTTGTGTAGTCCCTATTGTTCTAGCCCCTAATAAAGATGAAAAGTTGAGGTTATGCACTAACTCTAGGGCAATAAACAAGATAACCATAAGGTATAGATTCTTTATACCAAGGATTGAAGATCTATTAGAAAAACTTGGAGGAGCATGCTATTTTTTGAAGATAGACCTTAAATCAGGCTATCACCAGATAACAATAAGGCTAAGAGATCAGTGGAAATTTGCATTTAAGAGCTTGTCATGCCATTTGGCCTTATAAATGCCCCGAGCACATTCATGAGGCTGATGAATGAAGTGATTCATGATTTCATAGGAAAGTTTGTAGTGATCTATTTAGATGGTATATTGATCTTCAATAGAACCAAAGAAGAACATATGAAACATTTGGAGCAAGAGAAGAAACATGCAATAAACCTTGAAAAATGTGTATTTATGCAAACAAAGTTGACATTCTTGGGATTTTTCATCTTAAAGGGAACTTTGCAAATGGATCTTGAAAAGGTAGAGGCTATCATCAATTGGCCAAAATGTAAGACATTTGGAGAAATTAGGAGTTTCCTTGGTTTGGAAACATTTTATAGAAAATTTGTCAAAATTTTTAGTTACATGTGTGCACCTTTACATGATACCATCAAAGGTGGTAGAAAAATAAAATTTCAATGGACCACACAAGTTGATGAGACATTTGAATATTTGAAGGGAAGAGTGGCACAATATCCTATTTTGGCTTTGCCTATCTTCAACAATATGTTCACTATGGAAACTAATGCTACCAACCTACCCATAGGTGTTGTTCTTAGTCAAGAGGGAATACTAGTTGCATTCTTATCTGAAAAACTAAAGGATGTAAAGAAGAAGTATAGTACATATGACCTAGAACTCTATGCAATGGTTTAGGCCCTAAATAAATGGAGGCACTACTTTCTTCCTAAATAATTTATTATCTACATAGACAATCATGCTTTTCTAAATAGTTAAGACAAACTAAGTTGTAGGCACATGAATTGGTTTGAACAACTCCAAGCCTTCACATTTTCAATAAAGCACAAGAAGGGGACAAAAAAAAAGGTAGTAGATGCACTTAGTAGAAGAGTGGGATTGGTTGAAAAAGCTCAAATTCAAAGTATGGGGATTGATGCCCTTAAGCACTTATACAAGAATGTCTAGATTTTGGTGACATCTATAAGATTTGCTCAAATCTTTCTGATGCTTACAATACTATTTATTCTAAATATTTATTGCAGAATGGTCTCTTATTCAAAGGTGGAAAACTTTGTATACCCAAGTGTTCTACGAGAGAAAATATTATCAAAGAAAAGCATTGTGGCACTCTAAGAGGTCACTTTGGGATTGATAAGACCATAGAACTCCTAAGACGAAACTATCAATGACCTAAACTCCACACTGATGTCAAGAAGTTTATGGAGATGTGTTCAATCTGTCAAAGAGAAAAAGGGGTGAAAACAAATCAAGGTCTCCATCATCCCTTACCAATTCCAACAAAGCCATTGGATAGTGTGAGTATGGATTTTGTCTTGGCACTCCCAAGGACTAGACAAGGTTTTGATAGCATTTTTGTTATTGTTGATAGATTCAACAAAATGGCTCACTTTGTTCCTTGTAAGAGCTCAAATGATGCTTCACATATTGCTAACCTATTCTTTAAGGAAGTGGTCAGAATTCATGGATTGCCAACATCCATTATCTCAGATAAAGATGTAAAATTATAAGGTCATTTTTGGAGAAACTTATAGAAAAAGTTGGGCACAAACTTGGCCTTCAATTCTACCTACCATCCACAAATTGATGGGTAGATTGAAACAATCAACAAATCATTAGGCAACCTTTTAAGGTGTTTAACAAAGAAATGTGAGCAAACATGGGACGTGATCCTTCATGGAGCATAATTTTCCTTTAACGATTCAATCAATAGTTCAACAAGGAAGACATAATTTTAGGTAAATTATGGATTCCACCCTTGAGGAATAATGGAACTAAGAGACTTACCAAGTGAATTCAAAACAAGTGCACAAGGTGAGGAATTCTTAGCATGGATCAAATAGATTCATGATTAGGTTAAAGATACCTTAAACCAAAATAGTACTAAATATAAGGCACAAGTATACAAGAAGAAAAGATAGGTTTCTTTCAAGGTAGGAGATTAGGTTTGGAAATATCTAAATAAGACAAGGCTGCCAAGAGGACATACAAAGTTGTCGATGAGGAAAATTGGGCCATATTAGATATTGCACAAACTTGGAGAGAATGCATATGAAATTTCATTTCCTCCTAAAAAATCAATTTCTCCAATCTTTATTGTTTCTAATCTCACCTTTTTCAAAGGTGATGTAGGTACTTATGATGTAATGCAAGATATTGATGAGATTTAAGCAGAATGGATCAATGATCTACCACCTAGCCAACCACTTTAGTTGGAGAAGATTTTGGATTCTAAGTTGGTCAAGAAGACAAGGAAGAAGAAATATACAAACAACTTGGTAAAATGGAAGGGTATTCTAGACATAGATGCTATATGGATGAATGAAAAATGTATTGCCAAGCATGACATCTTTGTTCAACAACTATCCTCAAGTGGGACTTGAGTTTTTCAAGCAAGGGTGTATGGTGCAAAAGCACCTAACCATTCATTCTCTAGAACATCTATCATTTTAACTCTACATTAGTTCTAATCAAAGGAATTTTGTGCCTAAGAGCCAAATGTAATAGGTAGTTATAGTTATTCAATAAATTGAGCCTATTTGTAAGACCTAGTCCACATTTGATGCTTTATAAACCATGGGTTTTGACTATGGTCAAAAGGAATTTCTTAGACCTAGAATAGGTTAGGACTGTCTGTAAGTTTATAAACATGTTTTAGGCCCCTAGGTCACATGGAAAAGGTCCTAGATAGGTCAGATTGCTCAATTTGTAAAAATTGTCAAAAGTTGCTAAATGTAACAAAAGTTGGTTGACAACTTTTGCTAAAACAGTCCACAAAAGTCACAACCTTTGAATATTGGTTAGGATGGTTGGGGGAAGGCTTAAAATAGCCCTTTTAGATGGGTGAAAAATAGAAAATGTAATTTTTCCTTTTGAATCAAATAAAGATCCCATTTTTCCTTGTAAAATGGTACAATTTCATAGTGTATGGAGTGGTACAAATTGGCACACATGAATAATCAATTTTTTAGGAATCTTGAATATCATAGTTTAATAATTCAATTGGTTTGAGGGTTTTAAGTTCTCTGTAACTCAATTTATTCAAGGTTCTTTCTTGGGTGCACCAAAACCCTCCAATTGGTGAGTAGTTTTAGAAATGAGGCCCTAACTCGCATTCCCACCATGGGAATCCCTTGCCAGTTGTAAAAATTCAAGTTAGGAAGATGCATCATAATATCTATAAAGGATGGGAGAGGGAAGTCAAGGCTCCTATTTTTTCTAGCATGCCCTAGGCCAAACATCTCTATGTGTTTGGTGCAGGACAACAAGTGTTAGAGTGTTGCAGGCACTTGTGGGATGGATGAATCTAATCTAATGGTGGATAATAATGTTTGGTAGTTCCCTAAATTTTTCCTAATTGATTTTTTTTTTCATTCACCTTTTCAACCTTTCCTTCACAAACACTAGCAAGTAGGCTTAACAAAGGAATGTGTTGCATTTTTGGTAAGGGGATCATCTGACTAGTTTGGATTCTAAAAGTTTGGAATCTAAAGTTTCTTCCAAAATGGTATCCATATATGGAGTTTTTTTCTAGATCCTTTGGAGCATTTTCAAAATAAAATCTAATTACCTCGTTGGCAGGGTTAACTGAGGCTGTTAGGCCTAAAAGGTTATTTTGTTATCTATGACCTTTAGGAGAAAGGTAGGTAGATCAAACCCACTAGTTTGAGTTGGAAAAGTATTTTGGAACCTTTCTACTCCCCTATAAACTCATAGGTTCCATTTTCAAGAAAAAACCTACATTTTGGAGATTTTTTGCTTTAAGACCTAGTTATGCAATTTTGGTGCCTAGACCAAGTTTTGGAGTAAGTTTGTTTCAAAGGTGTAGAGCCCTCTCTTGACTCCATTTTGGGGTTTTTGAAGTGTTGCAAGGCCACACCATATCATTATTATTATTTAATGGAGAGCTCTACATCAACCTTCAAGTCTAGGTCGATCTTAGAAGACCTTGTCCAGGTCAAGGTTGACCTAAGTTGAACTAGTCCTATTTTGGGTTGACTAGGTTTACCTTGACCAAGAGTTTCTTGTAATTCTTGGCTCAATGCTATTTTACCCCTACAGTAAAATCATGCTTGTGCAATCAGCTCCCATGGGATAATTTTCTAAAAAAATAGAAAATCTACTATAAAAGGTATCAAACCTCTCATAAGTGCATGAGAGAAGAAATAGACAAGCACACATGAACATCCTAATCTGACATAAGGAAATTGAAAGTTGAAAGAAAGGGTTGGTTTCTTATTCTTCATTGCAAGGCAAGGCTATTATCCTTTATCAAGCATTCAAAGAAATTATATCAACATGGAGTTGCAAAGGGATATCGAAGATGGTTAAAGTAATTTAGCCTTGGGGGCTCGGTATGATTCTATATCATATTTCAAATCCAACTCTTTGCGCCTTCATACTTTTACATACATTTACATGTATTCACACACACACATATGTACATGTTAGAGTTTCCCTCATAGAGTAGATTCTTAGTATTTTAGCATATTTACATTCTAGATCTACACATCTAGGATACATATACACACATGATTTTTCTCTTAATGACTATTCTTGGAGGTGGAAATCACCAAAACAAGGTGTTGACTAGCACAAATCCCTTTATAGTCATCCACACATACATTTTTTTTATAGAAATGCAAGATATCGATTTCACACATGCAAATCTTAAAACTACTCCTGAAGGGCTTTCTAGAGAAGTTGATTCAACTCTCTTGCAGGGCCTCTGGCACACATCACCCTATAGGAATGTGACCAAATAGGTTGACCTTGACCTTTCTACTTTTTTGGAAGAATGATTTTTGGGTTTCATTTGTTTCATCATTTTATTTAGAGTTCCACAATTAGATATTCAAAAATAGGATTTGATCCATGATTTTTAGAGCTAAAATACATCTTCCACTACATATTTCAAGGTCAGTACCTTATCTCTTATTTTACTTCTTAGTATTTACTTATTTTTAAATCCAAATTTGGGTTTTTGTGTACATTTCAGATCTATAATCATCTTACATATCTTATTTAGCTCTCATTCCAACCTATTAATATTGCATGAAAGAGGTCTTACTAGTGTACTTCCTTGATGGTTTTAAAGATTTTGTATTGGCATCCCCTTTATCCTTCTTGGGCTTTGCTAGTCACATTTAGGGCTTGTGAAAGTTATGCTTGGAATCCCATCTTTCTCTTGTATTGAATGGCTTAGGGAGAAAGTGTTAAACTTGCTTCATCTAATTTGTATTATTGTCATTGATGTCATTTACCCCCTGAACATTTTGGTGAACCCAATGTGAACCTTCCTTTGTTTGATATTTCTTTTCATGCATTACATTTATAAACACAAATAAACAAAAATATTTTTCATTGTTAGAATTAATTTGCAATTTTATTCTAAAATAAAAATACAATTTTCTTCTTCTTTTCATTTCATTTTGAGTAGTTTCTTTTACATTCAAGATGTGTGATTTATTTCATGATTTTGATGATGTGTTCATTAGTGGACCTTTGAATGTGTCTAGTAGCGAAAAGTTGGATGAAAATAATGAGATCTTAGTTGAATTCATTCCTCCTACATCTCCCTCTACATCTTTCAAGACCAACCTTTACAATAGGGTTTTATCATGGCTTCCTTTGTGTCATATTGTTTGTAGTATTGATCATGTATGATATTTCCAACCTCTTATCACTCTTAAAAGATGTACTCCTCAACAACCTATTATCACTCTTAAGGGGGTTCCTCACAATGATAAATCTCTTATAGTTCTTAAAGGAAAATCCAATTACACATTAGTTGCTCATACTTATCATACATAGAATAATACTCAACTTACTATCTTAGTTTCTCTTATACCTTTATCTTCTTCTCAGTTGGTGCTTCTTGAAGTGCCTCACTTTCCTAGTTCCTTTGGAAAGTGGTATGATTTAGTTGAGTATTTAGGTGTTATTACTGTTAAGATCTCCTTATGGGAACTTCTTAAAACATCTACTTGTTATGAAGCTTTGCAAAAGGATTTATCTAATATTCTTATACCACCACCTAATCAAGATAACATTAACTCTTTCTTAAAGTGTATTCATGTTGCACCTACTCCTCTATAGATTGTATTCACTGAAGATGATTTACCTCCTTAAAAATTTTAAGACCAATATGATGCTCTTATAGTTGTGGTTCTTATTAATGAGAATCCCATTCACAAATATTTAATTGATAATGGTTTGGGATTAAATATTTTTAGTTTGGATATGTTTAAAGCCATAAATTCTTATGTCTCCACTATAAAACTTGATAGTGTTCCTATTCGTGGCTTTGACAACATTGCTAAGAAGAATTTGGGAATCATAACCTTACCAATTAAAGTTGGTCTAGTTGTATTGGATACTCAAATTCATGTGATTCCTTGACCTCTAAACTAAAACCTTCTTTTGGGAAGACCATGATTACATAATATGCATGCTCTTCCCTATACTCTTCATTGAAAATTTAGCTTTATCTACAACAATGTGATGTATACTCTTCACATGGATGACAGGCTTGACAATTGTTTAAATGTTGAATCTTCAAAGGTGTCGAAACCTAGGGAGGAAAAAAGGATAAATAAAAAATAAAAAATCAATCAAGTGAAGAATATTCTTATTCTTCTTTATCTAAAAATGATTTTGGCACTTTTGACTTTAATCCTACATTGATTGGCAAATACAAAATTTCTAATCTCTCTTTCATGAAAACACCTAATCAAACTAATGAAGAAAATATCATGTCAACTCCTCTTTTTGGAGAATTAAGTAATGACTTTTTTGTTACTTCATGCAATGAAACCATTAATACTATTAAGCCTAATTGTGATGACATGGTGGCTTATGAATTACTTTGATTATCTCTTATATGGTTGATCATTGTGGTCCTGGATACTGCTTTCTCACTAAGCATGGGTTTAATGGTCAAGGGTGTGGAAAATTTAAACAAGGAATACAAGATCCTATATCTAATGATGTTTATGGACACACTTATGGTCTGGGATACAATCCTTATAAGCAACCTTATTTCTTCTTAAATGTGAATCATATTTGTAGTGGTCCTTTAAAGTTATCAAACCCACATCTTATCACATGTAATCAAAAACCTTCTTTGGATATTTTCTCCTCTGATGATTCTTTAGTTGAATTTCATAATAATATAAAACCTTATTGTCTATATGTTAACATATATTTTGGAGAGGAAATTCTATTGGATTCATATCTTGATCCTTTGCATCTTATGGAAGAATCATAAAGGAATAATCTCTTGATCACTAAAATGATAGATTTGTCAGTTGATCATGATGATCCTGAAAAGATTATTAAGATTGAAAAATGTTTGGATGAATATGAACAAAAACAACTCATTGTACTTCTTTTAGAATTATCTGATATCTTTGATTGGAAATATTTAAATATCTAAGGCATTTATCCTAAGATTGTCACTCACAATATAGTTCTTACACATGATGCTAAACATGTTAAATAAAAGATTCATAAAATGAATCCTAGCATTGTTCTTCTTGTTAAGGCTAAAATAGAAAAACTCTTGGATGTTGGTTTTATACATCGTATAGATTATTCCTCTTAGATTTTTAATATTGTGGTTGTCTCTAAGGGAAAATATAAGATAAGGATGTGCCCTAATTTTCATGACTTGAATAAGGCTTCTTTCAAAGATGATTTTCCTTTGCCTAATATTGATATGATAGTAGATGCAATCATTGGGTATGCATTGCTATCTTTTATAAATGGATTCTCTGGATATAATCAAGTTTTCATCCCTCAATATGATCAATATAAGACTTCTTTTATTACTCCTTAGGGAACAATTTTTTGTGTAGTGATGCCTTTTCAATTAAGAAATGGGAGTGCTACTTATCAACGAGCCATGACATTGATTTTTCATGATTACATGCATAATTATTGGGGATTATGTGGATGGCATTCTAGCTAAATCTATGAAGTGTAATGAACATGCTCCTAGTCTTAGAAAAATATTTAAGAAGATAAAAAATATAATATGCCTTCAAATCCATGAAAATGTTCCTTTCGGGTGGACAATGGGAGGCTCTTAGGGTTCATTATCTCAAATAGAGGCATTGAGGTTGATAGAGATAAAATTGATGCTATTGTCAATATGCATCCTTCATGGAGTATCTCATAGCTTCATAGCTTACAAGGGAAGATAATAGTATCCGTAGGTTTGTTTCTCATTTAGCGGATTATACTATTCCTTTCACTTCCTTTCTTAAGAAAGGTTCCACTTAATCTTGGAATGCAAATTGTATGCTTTCATTCAAACAACTCAAAACTTATCTTGCTAACCCTCCTATCCTACAACCAACTCAACCAAACAAGTTGTTTTTTCTTTATACTTCTACCTCTTCTAAGGCATTGAATTTTTTCTTGGGTTAACATGATCAAAATGGTAAGATTGTCATGTCTATTACATAAGTCATGCATTGATTATTTATGAAACACGTTACATTGTAGTTGAGAAACAATATCTCACTTAATTTTTACTTGTTAGAAACTTATACATTATCTCCTTAAGGAAGAAGTTAATGTTTATGTGAAGTTCAATCCTTTAAAGCATCTCTTTTCAAAAATAGAATTATCAAGACAACTTGGTCAATATGTCATACTCTTAAGAGAGTTTGACTTGAAATTCATTTCTCATAAATCAATCAAAGGGAAATCCCTGACTCATCATTTGGCTATGGATTCTTCTCCCATTTTTACTTTGGGGCTGATTGAGTTTACTAACAAATCTAAGTTTCTTGACAAGTTTTTTTTACCTATTAATATAGATAAAAAATGGGAGTTACACTTCAATGAATCTGTTATAACATATAGTCCACCAATATAGCTGAGTGGTGGGGGGTGAATTAGTTATATAATTACAAAAAAAATTATCAACCTTATTAAGTATTAACCATATGAGCAATATAATCAAAAACCACAACAAGATACTCATGCACTGTAACACCAGATATGTTGACTAGGGACACCCTTGATTAGAGGGAAAACCCCAGTGAGGATGGTACCCACAAAATGATGTACTAATATAAATATTACTTGTTAGAGGATGAACTCTATTAGGAGCCAATGAAATACATTTAATACATATCAGACCTTGTTTGGAGACTTTGAATTCCTATTAGGAGATTCCAACCTCATTAGGAGTTGTGCCAACCATGTTAGGAGTTGTAGAAATTAGATGGACCCAGTCTCCAAATAGCTTCAGGGGAAAGACCAATGAACTCACTATTGAAATGATCACTATAATATTACTTGTAGAATAATAGAATGGTATTTTTCTTCTTCCTTCATCTACCTCTATCCTATCAACTAGACTTTAGCTTCTTTTGATCTTGATGCCAGATCACAAACTTTGCATCCAATAATCCCTTGGATTGTTTACTCGCATTTATCAAGTATTCTACTCTTGTTCACACACTTTGCACTCCATTCATGCTTTCAACCAAGGAAAACATCTTTCATTTATACTACATCCCAAAATAATTCCTTGTGTGAGTGTTGAGGTTTTCCCAATTAATTATAATAGAACCTTATTAAGATAATTAATTATTTTACAATTATGCAACACTATCAGTTCACAATCCTTACAACTTCTCACAAGTGTGACTCCAAAATTTGTGCACTCACTGATGTCATCATCAAAATTTCCTCTAAAACTATATAACTTCATGTATCCTAATTATATATTGGTTTGGATATATAATATAAATATTAGAAACTACTTTTTAGGTACTTTGTTTCTATACAACTCTCTATAAATCTTCCATATCTTATGTATGACTTTGACTTATGTTACACACACTTAACCTCATCAACAAGACATAGTGTGCAATACATCCTTAATCGCACATCACATGATCATCAACACACTTTCTGTATAACCATGATCTTGTCTACTATTATATATGTCTTCACAGAATTACTATTATGTTGACATCAATGACAAACATAGTCATGAATGAAACATGTCAATTATGCTACTTGCTCTCCAATGCTTAGGATACTCCCCCAAAGGAATAACAACAACATTCATGCTAACATGATCTATATGTCAAACTAGATCTAGAGAAGGTTTTATACTAATACCTATGTCTAGGAAACCCATTCCCTTATCCTATAAACTCACTTTCTCTTGCACTAATAATATTGTTGAGTGTAAAGCCCTCATCACTAGATTGAATGCAACTTTTTCTTTTCAAGTCAAACACATTAAGATCTTTAGTTATTTTCAACTTGTTGTGCAACCAATTGATAACATGTATCAAGCTAAGAATGATAAATTGACAAGGGTATCATGATCTAGCTATAGACCTACTTGGACATATTTCTTCTTTTCCTATTCAAAACTTACCAAAATTTACAAAATAAGTGTTAAAGGGTGTATCAGGATGACTCTATATGTAATTTTAGAGTTAGTTGATCTCAAGGGTTAGGGTTTGATGTCTAGAAACCTTTCGAGAGGTGTAAAAATGATTATTTAAGGAATACATGTACATTATCTAGTACAACTATGGACTAATAGTTCATAGCTTTGTGTTGCAAATTATTGTAAGGTGCCCATGTGGATTTGCATATCGAGTGGTATACAAATGTATATTTAAGGAATGATCATACATTTTCTAGGACAACTTCATGGTGATAGTTTGTAGATCTGTATTGCAAATTATTGTAAGGCACACATGTGGGTTTGCATATCAAGTGATGTAAAAGTGCCTATTTAAGGAATGCACATACATTGTCTAGGATAGTTATGGGGTGATAGTTCACAACTCTATGTTACAAATTATTGTAAGGAAGGCACCCATGTGGGTTTGCATATTGTATTTCAAAATTCTATAATTTCAATTTGTGGTGAAATAAGAAGCCCTTATTTTGTTCTTGCAAATTGCTATTATTTCTTTATTTTTGTTATGTGTTTTTGGTATTAAGGGGAGCACCCTTCATCAAGTGGTATCAAAGCTAAGACCATTGCTTTAGTTGCTAAGAATTATTATTGGCCACAGTTGTAGAAAGATGTGAAGAAGTTTGCGTAGACTTATAAAGTATGCTAGATGGAAAAAGGAGTAAAGTAGAATACTGGGTTGTATCGGCCATTATTTGTACCAAAGAAGTTGTGGGAGGATGTCAGCATGGATTTTGTTCTTGGTTTACCATGAACACAATGAAAGTGTGATTCTATATTTGTGGTGGATGAAATTTTTTTTAAAATGGCACATTTCATTTTCTATAAGAAGACTAGTGATGTTGTTCATGTGGCAGAGTTGCTCATATTTATTTCTTATATAGGCAATTACAATCCAAGATATTAAAAACACAATAAATGTGGGATAAAAGGTAAATGCAACTACCTTACAACAATTATTAAATTCCGACCCACATACAACTAAGCACCCCCATGTGGCCAATTAAAGAATTACATTACCTTTGTGGATCACAACAAATATAAAATGCATGATTTAAGGAAATTTCCACAAACTTCTACAATGCCACCTACACAGCTCAATAAATGAAATGACAACTATTTTTATTTATTTTTCTTTTATTGTCACTCATGCACCTTGGTAATCGAAAAGCCTTTTTTCTCTTTTTTACCTTTTTTCCTTTTTAAAATTATTTTCCTCTAATTTTTGCCACTTTTTCTCTCCTCCACAATTATTTAAAAATAATAATTATGCCCCCTTTTATTTTGTGATGCAAGATGCTCCTGCATCAAACACCCATGGTAGGAAAAATTTTGTGAATATGGATTCACAAAATGAAGTAGCGATTGTCGATATATATTTTTCCTTCTCTTCCAATACCTCGCTAGAATAAGCATCCACTACTGATATATTTCCTTCTTCCTTCTTTTACAACACCTAGCTCTAACAAGTATTTATTATTGATAATACTCATCTATGATTCACTCTATCCAAGTATAACTCTCACCCTCCTCTAATATTGTTGAATTAAACACACATGCAATAAATTCATCAACACCATACCAATCTTCCTTTGCATACCACACATCAGTAAGAAGACCCTCATATGAATAACAACATTATGTTTCAATTTCATCTCAGGTTCAACATCCCATAATTCATAGAAATTTACCTCTTTGTTTTCTTCTTTTGTGTCTTCAACAAGGCATATAATTGTTTCACTTGTTTGATCTCCAACTAAGACATTGTAGTTTTCCTCTACTATTGTAGTCCTCAAATCATCTTCATCTTCTTTGGGTTAACAAATCATTTCATCTAAATGCTCTTCCTTTTCTTTTGTATCATATGTGTGACACTCCACTTTATCTTCTTTCTTTTTTTGCTTCCAAATAATTATCAACATCTCTCTTTTGATGAAGAACTCTTCTCTTTTGTAACTCTTCTTCTAACTCATTCATCCACTTCTAAAAATCCAAAAATATTTCATCTTGCATTCTTTTTCTAAAATTTTCAAGTCTAGGAATCCTCTGAATCTATCCAATCACAAAAGTCTTATTATTTTTCCCTTCTCCATAATTAAGTCTTCATAAGGCAAAATTTGTGCAACACAGACACCTCATACAAACTGCCTCATAGTCGGCAATATGTCTATATAATCAAGAACTTCTTGACAAAATTCACCGAACCCAAGGTCTTGGTGTAAACTACCTCACATTCGGTGATCTATCTACACACTCAACCCAAACCATGGTCCTGGTCTAACTGCCTCACAGTTGGTGATCTATTTACACACTCATGAACTTCTATTATGATACCACTTGATGAAGGGTGTTTCCCTTAATACCACAAATACATAACATAAACAAAGAAACAACAATAATTGGCAAGAACAAAATATGGCCTTCTTATTATCACCATAAATGCAAAATTATAGAATTTTGTAATACAATATGAAAAACCAAATGGGTACCTTCCTTACAATAATTTTCAACACAAAGCCACAAACTATCACCCTAGAGCTTCTACACAAGAATAACTTACAATCAAAGAGCTTCACCAAGAAGAACTTCTCAACTAAGATCTTATACACTAAGATCCTTCACCTCAAAATCTTGATTACAAATGCTCATATGCCTTGCTTATATAGGCTTTTACAATCCAAGATATTACAAACACAACCAATGTGGGATAAAAGGTTAATACAACTACCTTACAAAATTTATTAAAAGCCCACTCAATGACAAATAAGAACCACTATGTGGCCCAATTAAAAAATTACATTACCTTTGTGGATCATAACAAGTAAAATATTCAGTTCAGGACACAACTCCACTTCATAACAATTTCAAGAAGCATGCCTTTTCACTATCTTGCATGGTCCAAACTTCTTCATTTTCAGCTTATTATATGTACCTGCTAGAAAACACTCCTTTCTCAAATGAATCATGACTTCATCTCCTATCTAAAATTCCTTTTACCTCCTTTTCACATCTGCCTTATCCTTGTACTTCATATTCATCTTTTTAATGTGCTTCTTCACCTCCTCATAGATGTTCATAAAATGTTCAACAAAATCTTCTACTTCAGCAATACTTATTTCTCCTTTATCCAATCACCCCAATTTAGAAGCATTTATGGGATTGCTCCCATATACAATCTGGAATGATAATACTCCTATTGACATAATTATTGTATTACACATGTGGTAAAATAAAATCCCATCCCTTTGATTTATCTCCAACCAAACATCTTAGAAAATTCCCCAAACTCCATTTCGCAACTTTGTTTTGTCCATCAATTTGTGGATTATGTGATGAACTAAACTTCAAATTTTTCTTCAATTTCTTCCACAATGTTTGCTAGAAATACCAAAAAAACTTGGTATCTCAATCAGAAACTACACTCTTTGGAAAATTATGTAGTCTCACCACTTCTCTAAAAAACAACTTTGCCTCAAGAACAACATCACTAGTCTTTTTGTAGGGATTGAAATGTGGCATTTTTAAAATTCTATCAACGACAAAAAATATAGAATCATTCCCTAGTTTTTTTCTTGGTAAACCAAGAAAAATTACATGTTGACATCCTCCCATGACTTCTCTGGTAAAGGTAATGGTTGATATAACCAAGTATTTTGCTTCACTCCTTTTGCCATTTGACATACTCTACAACTTTGCACAAACTTCTTCACATCTTGCTACAATTGTGACCAATAATAATTCTTAGCAACCAAATCAATGGTCATATCTCTATCAAAGTGTCCATCCAATCCTCCATTATGCTTCTTTTGATGAGATTCTCTGTCATAGAACTTTCGAGAATACACAATTGACTTCCTTTGAATAACATACCATCTTGGATTATAGCTAAATTGAAGGGACAATTCATCGCCATAGATTATGAGCTTGATCTGCTAAAGAAAATGTAAGGGTAGAAGCAAGTGGGAAGATCTATTCAAGAGAGTACTAAATAGTCCTATTGATTTCACATTATATTTGGCCATGTGGAAGGTGATAAGGAGAAAGTTGTCCATTATCTTAATGGGTTAAGGCTAAGCAGTTAGGAGGATCTAATTCTAGTTCGAATAATCGGTATTGAGGATGTGTACTAATCTCCCTAAGAGTTGAGGAGAAGCTGAGCAAAAAATTGGATAACAAAAATAGTGGTAGAGGTTGTGGTAGAAGATCTAGTAGAAGGTCTTATGGAGGCCAAAATGATGACCATAAGAATAAGGATGAGGCTAACAAATTTTTTTAGAACTAGAGGGGAAACCATTCTAATCATTTCCATGATCAAAACAATAGAGATTAGAGAGGAAGAGGAAGAGGGCAAGGATCTAGAAGAGGAGATTTTTGTGGAAAATGTTTTCATTGTAGAGAAGAAGGGAACATAATATTTGAATATTCTTAGCACCGAGGAAGAAAATATAGAAGAACTAAAGGCCTAGCCAGAGTTGCACATGTTGATGAAGATTCCAATCATCTCATTCTAAAGGTGCTAAAAGAGGAGAATTCTTGGTTAATATAAGAGTCTTGGTAACTGGTGAGATTGAACCTAATCAAAGGAGGAATGTGTGTTGCACAAGGTGGAAATGTGAAGATAAGAGTTGTGATGTGATCATTGATGGTGGAAGCATTGACAATTTGGTGTCAAAAAATATGGTCACAAAGTTAAATCTCAAGAGGTAGAAACACCCATGTCCATATTGTATTGCCTAGGTGTAGGATGACCATAAGGTCATGGTCAATAAGCAGTGCCTAGTGAAGTTCAAGATTGGAAGATACCAGGATGAGGTGCTTTGTGATATCATATCTATGGACATATGTCATATGGTGTTGGGTAGGTCATGAAAATTTGATAGGAATGTTGTACATGATGGGCGTGTAAATACCTATACTTTGACAAAGGATGGAGTGAAACATAAGCTAAAGCCTTTGAAGGAGATAGAAGAAAAGGTATATAGTGCTACTAAAATATTTTTTGTTGATGGAAATGAGTTTCTCAAAGATATGAAGTATGAGCATATGTGTTTTATTGTAATTCAAAAATATGGTAAAGAAGTAGAGAGGTATGTGAAGAATTTATAGATTGGCTAGGGGAATTTCATGATATTGTGTTAGATGATGTACCTGATGGATAAACCCCAGTGAGGAAGATCATTCACTAGATGAGCTTGATTTCAGGAGCCAATTTTACAAATAAGGAAGCACATAGAATGGCACCAACAAAAAGTGAAGAGTTGAACATACAAGTGCATGAGTTATTAAAGAAGGGGTTTATTTGGGAGAGTCTAAGTCCATGTGTTGTACCAGCAATATTAGCACCAAAGAAGAATGGAGAATGGATGATGTGCATAGATTTGTGGGCTATAAAGAAGATCATAATCAAGTACAGATCTTGATTACCAAGGATGGATGATTTCATTCACACTCTTTTGATTCCTATAGCCTTCTAAAGTTGGGCCAACCAAAACTTCCAAGATAAATGTCAAGGGTGTATTGGGTTGACTCTATACATAATTTTAGAGTTAGTCAGTCTCAAGGGTTAGGGTTTGATGTCTAGAAACTTCCCGAGTGGTGTAAAAATACATATTTAAGAAATGCACATACATTGTCTAGGATAGCTCTGGGGTGATACTTCGTAATCTACGTTACAAATTATTGTAAGGAAGATGCCAATGTGGGTTTGCATATTATATTTCCAAATTTTGTTGTTTTGTATTTGTGGTGATAATAAGAAGCTCATATTTTGTCCTTGCAAATTGTTGTTATTTATTTGTTTCATTTATGTGTCTGTAGTATTAAGTAGAGCACCCTTCATCAAGTGGTATCAAACCATTTTTTATGCAGAAGGATCCTTGGTGTTGTTAGGATAAACCACAGACATAAATGAAAACTACATGAAAATATAACCAATAACAGAAAATAATAGATCACACAAAAATAAACACAAGGCACCAAGATTTAACATGGTTCACCCAATCCTTGGGCTATGTCCACCAAACAGCAAGTCTGATTTATTGGGCCCATTTGCCATTGCACCAAAAGCCATGACTATTAGTGAACATGGAACACCACATAATTAACCACCTGTGGGCAGGGGAGCACGTCGCATTACCCAACAATCTTCCCCTCGATGCACATACCAGGTGCTTACGCAGGTTAGGAAGGCACTGGGGAGATTTGAACCCATGACTAGGCCAAAACTAGGCTCTGATACCAATTGTTGGGCCCATTTTCCATTGTACCAAAAGCCATGATTGTTAGTGAACATGGAACACCACATAATTAACCCCTTGTGGGCAGGGGAGCGTGTCACATCACCCAACATGATCTTATTACAATCCAATGATTACAACCTGATTACAATCTGTAATCCCTTACAACTCAATACCGCCACAAGAACCAATTTCGCATCACAACATAATGAAAACACCTAACCCTAAACCCTTTTATACAAAAATTTTATTCATTTTAGGGTTACAACATGTTGGCCATATTTCGGCCATAATATGTCGGCTACCATGTTGGCCACGACCCAATTTTTTTTTTTACTGATCAGTCACCATAATCTAACAATCTCCCACTTGGGGACTGATTAGGCTCCACACTAAACAACAATCTCCCACTTGGAGATTGATCCTGTACCAATACCACTACCACATGGGGCTCCCACTGGATCAAACTACCCTAGACTCTATTGTTCTTTTATTCATGTTCAGTCTAAAAGACCAACCGAAGCTGAAGAGGAGTTCAGCTTCTCCCTTGTTACAACCTTTGTCAACATATCTGCTGGATTATCATGTGTATGTATCTCTCCAGCTTTAACTGTCCATCCTCCAAAACTGACCAAATGAAATGGTACCGCAACTGTATGTGTTTGGTCTTAGAATTCAAAGCTGAATTCTTTGCAAGATGAATGGCACTCTGACTATTTGTGAACAAATAATTATCCTTCTGAGGATGTCCCAATTCTTCCAAGAAGAACTGAAGCCATATCATCTCCTTGGCTGCCACTATAGCAGTAACATACTCTGCCTCTGTAGTGGATAAAGCATTAATCTTCTGTAACCTAGAAACCCAGCTCATGGCTGCCCCACCAATAGTAAAGACATAACCTGTAGTACTCTGCCTGGTATCAATATCCCCTGCCAAATCTGAGTCAACATAGCCCTATAAATCAGTAGTAGAGCCCCCAAAGTGTAAACACTTATTGGATGTCCCTCTCAAATATCTATGAATCCACTTGACAGCATTCCAATGCTCAAATCTTGGATGACTCATATGCCTGCTAACGACTCCCATAGCATGTGCAATATCTGGCCTAGTGCATACCATAGCATACATCAAGCTTCCTACAGCTAAAGCATAGGCTACCTTGGACATCTTACCCTCCTCTTCCTGTGTCTTAGGACACATCTCCTTAGTCAATTTCAAATGACCAGGTAAAGGTGTGCTGACAGCTTTAGCATTCTCCCTAGAGAAACGTTGCAACACCTTCTCAACATAATTAGCTTGAGATAGCATCAATGTTCTGTTCTTCCTATCTCTGCAAATCTTCATACCAAGGATTTGTTTTTCTGCCCCCAAATTCTTCATAGCAAATGCATGTGCTAACTGGCATTTTAGCCCCTTAATATGATCCAAGTTAGACCCAGCTACAAGCATATCATCAACATATAAACATAAAATAATGTAGCTATCATCATCCAACCTCTTAAAATAAACACAGTAATATGAATGACACCTATTATATCTATGCTCATGCACAAAACTGTCAAATTTTAGATACCATTGCTGAGGTGCTTGCTTCAAGCCATATAAACTTTTCTTCAATTTGCACACTAAGTTATCCTTACCTTTGACCTCAAAACCCTATGGCTAAGACATATATATTTTTTCATCGAAATCACCATGAAGAGAGGTTGTTTTAACATCCAGTTGCTCTAAATGCAAATCTTCAGTAGTCACAAGACTTAAAATAGTACGAATAGAAGTCATTTTAACAATAGGAGAAAATATCTCATCAAAATTAATTCCCTTTTTCTGTGCAAATCCTTTTACAACTAACCTGGCCTTAAATCTTTTGTTACCTCCTTCCTCTTCTTTCAACCTGTAAACCCAATTATTTTGTAAAGCCTTTTTACCTACAGGAAACTTGCACAAATTCCATGTCTTATTTTTCAGCAAAGAGTCCATTTCATCTTTCGTTGCAGACTCCCACTGAATCTTAGTATCCACCTGCACAGCTTCATCATAACTTTCAGGTTCACCAGCATTAGTAAGTAAAATAGAATACAAAGAGGGAGAAAACTATTGTGGAGGTCTAATTTGCCTTGTTGACCATCATACATTCATTGGTGTGTGTGGTATTTTTTGTTGCGGTTGTTGCACATCATGAGGAATGGCTGGAACATCAGCTTTTGGAGTATCATCTAGCACTACATAATCATCTTCTTTCTTCTCATGTTGCTGCAACAGATCTTTGTACAACGCTTTCTCATTGAATATGACATACCAACTTCTTATAATTTTATGATTTCCAAAATCCCAAAGCCTATAACCAAATTAATTAATGCCATATCCAACAAAGACGCATTTCTTTGACTTAGCTTCTAGCTTGGTTCTATTTTTAGAGTCTATATGAGCAAAAGCTTCACAACCGAAGGTCTTGAGAAAAGCATAACTCACCTTCTTCCTAGTCCATGCCTCCTCTAGAATACCACAACCCAAAGGAGTAGAGGGACCTCTATTAATCAAATATACTGTAGTATTGATAGCCTCCACCCACATGTGTAAGGGCAACCCAACATGCAACCTCATGCTCCTTGTGCGCTCCATTATAGTCTTGTTCATGCATTCAGCCACTCCATTTTCTTGTGGAGTCCTTGGAATAGTTTTCTATCTATGAATACCATTAGTGGAGCAATAATCTTCAAATTCATGACTGCAATACTCACCACCATTATCAGATTTGAGACATTTTAATTTCTTACCAGTCTCATTTTCAACCAAGCATTTCCATTTCTTAAAAGTTTGAAATACCTCAGATTTCTGTCTAAGGAAATAAACCCATACTTTTCTAGTTGCGTCATCAATAAATGTAACATAATAATGAGAGCCACCAAGGGAAGATACCCGAGCTGGTCCCCATACATTTGTATGCACAAGCTCTAATTTCTCCTTTTTGTTTTCCTTCCTAGTCTTTACAAAACTCACTCTCTTTTGTTTTCCATACACACAACTTTCACAGAAATCCATATTCACACATTTTAGACCTGGTAAAACTTTCTTTGAATGAAGTACTTTCATACCTTTCTCACTCATGTGCCCAAGTCTATTGTGCTATAGCACTGTATCAGAATCTACAACAACTATTTGTTCTCCCTGCTCAACTGCAACAATTGTTCCTAAACATTCATTTTTCTCTGAAATAATCAAAGTAGAAGGAACAATATGACCTGTACAAAGATATAAGGTGCCTACTTTCACACCTTTTTCTACTACAAGGGAACCCTTTCAAACCTTCTAATTTTTATCATTAAAAGTAACTACACAACCCTCATCACCGAGTTGCCCTGCTGAAATTAAATTCCTACTCAACCTTGGAACATGTCTTACCTCATGTAGTAGCCAATGATTCCCATTCTGCAACTTAATCTTAATTTTTCCCTTTCCAACAATTTGACAGGGTTTATTATCCCCCAAATAAACAAGCCCAAAATCCCCTTGGACATAATCAGTGAAATAACCTCTATGAGGTGTAGCATAAAATGAAGCACCAAAATCTAAAACCCATGAATCATCAACACTTTCTAAAAATAGAAGCAAAGCATCCTCATCGGATTTGTTACTTACCACATTTTCCTCCTTGTCTCCATCTGATTTATCTCCTTCATTTTTCTTGCGATTCCAACATTCTTTCTTTTTATGACCTGGTTTGCCACTGTACCAATAGTTGTTCGATCCTCTTGATTGAGACCTCTTCCCCTTTGACTTTCCTCTTGATTTCCCATGATTTCCAGAGTTACTTCCTCTCTCAGTCATTCTGCCCTTGCTTTGTGCATTCAAAGCACTTCCTGATGTAGATCCACCTGAGGATTTCCTACGAGTTTCCTCACTCAAAAAAACACCAATCACGTCATCATATTTTAGGGTACTAGATCCAGGAATAGAATTACTCACAGCCATTACCAAGCCATTCCATCTTTCAGGCAAAGAACACAAAATCAAGAGAGCCATAATTTCTTCATCAAAATTGATACCCACAGAAGATAACTGACTAGTAATAGTATTAAACTCATTTAAATGATCTGCAATAGATCCACCTTCTGCCATTTTCATATTAAATAAATGCTTCATGAGAAATACCTTGTTTGAAGCAGAGGGCTTTTCATACAGTGTTGCTAGGGTTTTCATCAAATCTTCTGTTGTCTTTTCTTTTGTAATATTAAATGCCACTGATGGTGCTAGGCACAACCAAATACTTTCGAGTGCCTTTCCGTCTAAAAGATCCTATTCAGCCTTTGACATAGTTCCCTGATTCTTGGCTTTGCCTTCCAATTACTTCCATAAATCCTTCTGATATAGATAGTCTTCCATTTGTATCTTCCATAACTGGAAGTTCTGCTCATTAAACCTGTCAACCCTTAGCTTACCCTCATCTGCCATTGCTCCCACTCAAATGTGATACTCCCACTTAATCGTGAGACTTTCCTGCAGAGGATAATTGAAAGACAACCTCACTCTGATACCACTTGTTAGGATAAACCATGGACAAAAATGAAAACTACATGCAAATATAACCAATAACAGAAAATAATAGATCACATAGAAATAAACACAAGGCACCAAGATGTTGTCTATAAAGGCTTGCTACTTAGTAAGTCTATCATACGAGCTCAAAATGTCCTCATTTTAGAGGTGGATGTTTATCTTGGATATATTAGTCTACCAATTGAGGCTTAGTGTTATATCATGAGTATTCATGGATTTATTGTGGATTTTTGGTGTGCAATTTTAATATAAAAACTTTAGGCTCACTATTGAATACTTTAGAGGCCCCAGATGGGCTTCTAAATGGGGTTAACTAGAGCTTGCACAAATACGGCCCTATAGATTAGAAGCTGAGGATTTTGAAAAGTGGTTATAATAGCCAATCGAAGAAATGGTTTAAAAGTTATGGTCTTTTGAAGTTGGGTTGATCAAAATTTCCAAAATAAGTGTCAAGGGTGTGTCAAGCTAACTCTATACGTAATTTTAGAGTTAGTCAATCTCAAGGGTTAGGGTTTGATGTCTAGAAGCTTCTTCGGTAGTGTAAGGAATGCACATACATTATCTAGGATAGTTGTGGGGTGATCGTTCATAGCTCTATGTCACAAATTATTGTAAGGAAAAGGAACCCATGTGGGTTTGCACATTATATTTCAAAATTCTATGATTTTGCATTTGCATTGATAATAAGAAGCCCATATTTGTTTCTCACAAATTCTTGCTATTTCTTTATTTATTTTATGTGTCTTTTATATTAAGGGGAGCATCCTTCATCAAGTGGTATTAGAGAAGGAGTTCCTAAGTGTGTAAACATATCACCAACTATTAGGTAGTTATACCAGGATCGTAGTTTGGGTTAAGTGTGTAGACAAATTACTGATTGTGAGATAATTTGAATTAGGGTTTCAGTAGAATCATGAAAACTCATCCACAAAGAGATTATGATGGAAGAGTTGTAGGTGTTACACTTGAGGGTTTTAGAGCTCTTTAGAGATAATTACAAGCATTGGAAGAACAAATGCGTAGAGGAATAAATCTTTTCATAAGAGATGAAAGTGAGGATGAATGCGAAGAAGAAGAGAATGTTGAAGTAGAGGTGGTTTTGAATCCAGAAGAAGAAAGATTTTTCAAGGCCATCTCCAAGATTAGAAAAAGACCTAAGTTATAGGTTCCTACATTTTTAGAAAATCTTAACCTAGAGGAGCTGATTGGTTGAATCAATGAATTAGAGGAATAATTTGACTATAAAGATATTAAGGATCATGGTAGGGTCAAGTTTGTGAAGGCAAAACTAAAGGGGTATGCAAAGGTTTGGTGGCAAGAGATTCAACTCGAGTGAAATAGAAGAAGGACAAAATCATCATATAGGATTAGATGATAGCTAAATTGAAGCAACAATTGATTCCTCTGGATTATAAGATTGATTTACTAAAGAAAATGCAAGGGTTGAAGCAAGTAAGAATATTTGTTCAAGAGTATACTGAATAGTTCTACCAAGTTCTCATTAGAAGTGGCCATGCAAAATCTGATAAGGAGAAAGTCACTTGTTATCTTAATGTGTTAATGCCAAGAATTCAAGAGGGGTTGAGTCTAGTTTGAATGACCAATATTAAGGAGGCATAACAATTTTCCCTAAAATTTGACAAGAAATAGAGCAAAAAGCTTGATAACAAAAATAGTGGCAAAGGTCATGGTAGAAGATCTAGTGAATGGTCTTATGGAGGTCAAAATGATGACTAGAAGAACAAGGATGAGGCTGGCAGTAGGAGTCAAAACTAGAGTGGAAACCATTGTAATCATTTTTAAGATCATAATATTAGAGATCAGATAGGAAGAGGAAGAGGGCAAGGATTTGGAAGAGGAGGTTTTCATATGAAATGTTTTCATTGTAGAGAAGAAGGGCATGGAACATTTAGATGTTCTTAGTGCCAAGGAAGGATAGATAGAAAAACCAAAGGCCATGCCAGAGTTGCTCATTTTGATGAAGATGCCAAATCATCCCATTTTGTAGATGCTGAAAGAATAGAAGCCTTAATAGAAGAGTCTTGCTAAGTGGTGAGAATGAACCTAATCAAAGGAGGAATTTGTTTCACACAAGGTGTAAATGTGAAGATAAGTGTTGTGATGTGATCATTGATATTGGAAGCATTGACAATCTGGTGTCAAAAAGATGGTCACAAAGTTAAATATCCAAAGGTGGAAACACTCATGTCCATATTGTATTGCTTGGGTGTAGGATGACCAAAAGGTCATGGTCAATGAGTAGTGCAATAGTGAAGTTCAAGATTGGAAGCAAATGGATGAGGTGCTTTGTGATATCATACTTATAGACATATGTCATATGTTTCTAGGTAGTTCATGACAGTTTGACAGACATGTTGTGCATGATGGACATGCAAATACCTATACTTTGACAAAGGATGGAATGAAATAAGCTGAAACCATTGAAGGAGAAAGAAGAAAAGTATGTAGTGTTGCTAGAATATGTTTTGTTGACAAAAAGGTATGAAGCATAAGTAGATGTGTTTCGCTAAAATTTCAAAAGATGGTAAAGAAGAAATATAGAAGGTACTTGCAGAAGTTGTAGATTTTTTGGGAGAGTTTCCTAATATTATGTCAAATAATGTACTTGATGGATTACCCCCAGTAAGGAAGATTAGTCACTAGATGGACTTGATTCTAAGAGCCAATTTTCCAAATAAGGTAGCACATAGAATGACACTAGTAGAATGTGAAGAGTTGAACATACAAGTGCATGAGGTATTTCAGAAAGGGTTGATTTGAGAGAACCTAAGTCCATGTGTTGTACTAATAGTATTAGCACAAAAGAAGAATGAAGAATGGAGGATGTGCATAGATTTGTGGGCTATAAATAAGATCATAATCAATTACAAATGTCCACTGCCAAGGATGGATAATTTTATTTGCATTCCTTTGATTCCTATGAACTTCAAAAGTTGGGCTGGCCAAAATTTCCAAAATAAATGTCAAGGGTGTATTGAGATGACTCTATATGTAATTTTAGAGTTAGGTGGTCTCAAGGGTTAGGGTTTGATGTCTAGAAACTTCGCAGGGGGTGTAAAAGCATATTTAAGGAATGCTAATACATTGTCTAGAACAACTCTGGGTTGATAGTTCACCACTTTATGTTGCAAGTTATTGTAAGGAAGGCACCTATGTGGGTTTGCATATTGTATTTCAAAAAAATTTAACTCCACATTTGTAGTGATAATAAGAAGTCCATATTTTGTTCTCACAAATTGCTGTTATTTCTTTGTTTCTATTATGTGTTTGTTGTATTAAGGGGAGCAACCTTCATCAAGTGGTAAAAGAGCATTTCTAACATAGGAACATCCTAGGTGTAAGAGAAATCTTGCATCACCCAAAAAAAAATTTCCTTTTTGTTTCTTAAATAAGGGTTGTCTTAGTGTAGAGTTGTTTTTTGTGAAGTCTTGCTACTTTGTAAGTCAGTCATACATACTCGAAATGTTTTAATTTTAGAGGTGGATGTTTATCTTAGATAAATCATCCTACCTATTGAGGCTCAATGCCATATCATGAGTATTCATAGATTTATTATAGATTTGTGATGTGCAATTTTGGTATAAAAAATTTAGGCTCACCATTGAAGACCTTAGAAGCCCCTAATGGGCTCCAAAATGGGGTCATTTGCAACTTACATAAGATGAGCCCTTTAGATCAAAAGTTGAGGATTCAAAGAATTGGTCATAATAGCCAATCAAAGCAATGATTTAAAAGTTATGGTCTTCTAAAGTTGGGAAAACCAAAAATTCCAAAATAAGTTTCAAGGGTGTATCGGGCTGACTCTATATATAATTTTAAAGTTAGTTAGTCTCAAGGGTTAGCGTTTCATGTTTAGAAACTTCATGGGTAGTGTAAAAATTCCTATTTAAGGAATGCCCATAAATTGTCTAGGATAACTCTGGTGAGATAGTTTGCAGCTCTATGTTTCAAATTATTGTAAGGAAGGCACCTATGTGGATACACATATTGTATTTCAAAATTATGTTATTTTATATTTGCAATGATAATAAGAAGCTCATATTTTGTTCTCATAAATTTGTTTTATTTTTGTATTTATGTTTTGTGTTTGTGGTATAAAGGAGAGCACCCTTCATTAAGTGGTATCAGAGTAGGAATTCCTAAGTGTGTAAATAAATCATCAATTGTGAGGTAGTTACACTAGGACTAAGGTTTGGGTTAAGTGTTAATATGGATCATCGATTGTGAGGTACTTTACACTAGGGTTTCAGTGGAAGCATGAAAAATGCCTCCAAAAGAGAGCATAGTGGAAGAGTCATAGGTGTTACACTTGAGAGTTTTAGAGCCCTCAAGAGATAAATGCAAGCATTAGAAGAATAAATGCATAGAGGAATAAATCATGATGTAAGAGATGAGAGTGAGAATGAAGGCAAGGAAGAAGAAAATGTTGAAGTAGAGGCATTTCTAAACCCAAAAGAAGAAAGACTTTTCAAGACCATATCCAAGAATGGAAAAAGACCTAAGTTTGAGGTTCACACATTTGTGGGAAATTTTAACCCATAGGAGTTGATTGATTGGATCAATGAATTGGAGAATACTTTAAGTATGAAGATATTGAGGATCCTGATAGGGTCAAGTTTGTCAAGGAAAAACTAAAGGGGCATGCAAGGATCCAATAGTAGGAGATTCAAATGGAATGAAATAGAAGAGAGAAACACAAAATCACTAGATGGGATTAGATGATAGCTAAATTGAAGCGATAATTCATTCCCATGGATTATGAGCTTGATCTGCTAAAGAAAATGCAAGGGTTGAATCAAGCAAGAAGATTTTTGCAAGAGTATACTAAAGAGTTCTACCGAGTTATCATTAGAACTAGCCATGCAGAAGTTGATAAGGAGAAAGTTGTCTATTATCTTAATGGGTTAAGGCTAGTCATTTAGGAGGAACTAAGTCTAGTTTAAACAACTAGTATTGAGAAGGTTTACCAATTGTCCCTAAGAGTTGAGGAGAAGCTAACCAAAATATTTGATAACAAAATACTGGCAGAGGTCATGGTGAAATATTTGGTGGATGTTTTTATGGAGACTGAAATGATGACCAAAAGAACAAGGATGAGGCTAGTTCAACAACACTCAGAATGAGAGGGGAAACCATTCTAATTATTCCATGATTAGAACAATAAATATCAAGGAGGAAGAGAAAGAGGGAAAGGATTTGGAAGAGGAGGTTTCCATGGAAAATGTTTTCACTATGGAGAAGAAGGGCATAAAGCATTCGAATTTTCCTAGTGCCAAGGAAAGACATATAGAAGAACTGAAGGCCATGCCAAAGTTGTGCATGTTGATGAAGATTATACCATTCTAAAGATGTTGAAAGAGGATAATTCTTAGTTAATAGAAGAGTCTTGCTAAGTGGTGATATTAAACCTAATCAAAGGAGGAATTTTTTTTGCATAAGGTGCAAATGTAAAGATAAGTGTTGTGATGTGATCATTGATAGTGGAAGCACTAACAATCTAGTATAAGAAAAGATGGTCACAAAGTTAAATCTCAAGAGGAAAAGACATCTATGTCCATATTATATTTCCTAGGTGTAAGATGACCACAAGGTCATAGTCAATAAGAAGTGCCTAATGAAGTTCAAGATTGGAAGCTACCAAGATGAGGTGCTTTGTGATATCATACCTATGGACATATGTCATATGTTTCTAAGTAGGTCATGATAGTTTGATAGGAATTTTGTGCATGATGGGTGTGCAAATACCTATACTCTAACAAAGGATGGAGTTAAACATAAGGTGAAGTCATTGAAAGAGAAAGAAGAAAAGGTATGTAGTGTTGATAGAATATGTTTTGTTGATGGAAAGGATTTTCTCAAAGGTATGAAGCATGAGCATATGTGTTGTGTTGTATTTTCAAAAGATGGTAAAGAAGAAGTAAAGGAGGTACCTACATAAGTTATAGGTTTTTTGGGAGATTTCATAATATTGTGTTAGATAATGTATCTAATGGATTGCCCCTAGTGAGGAATATTAGTCACTAGATGGACTTGATTCCAAAAGCTAGTTTTCCAAATAAGGCAATGTACAAAATAATGCCAGCAAAAAGTGAAGAGTTGAACAAATTAGTGCATGAGTTATTGTAGAAGGGGTTAATTTTAGAGCTTGAGTCCATGTGTTGTATGAATAGTATTAACACCAAAAAAGAATGGAGAATGGGGGATGTGCACAGAGTTGCAAACTATAAACAAGATCACAATAAACTACAAATTTACATTGCTAAGGATGGATGATATTATGGACTCTTTGAGTGGAGTTGTGTATTTCACAAAGATAGATCTTAAGAGTGGGTACCATCATATTCACATAAGAGAAGAAGATGAGTGGAAGAGTGCCTTCAAAAAAAGGGAAGGATTGTATGAGTGGTTACTCATGCCTTTTGGGCTAACCAATGCACCGAGCACTTTCACGAGGCTCATGAATGAGGCACTAAAGTAGTTTCTAGGTAAGTTTTTCATAATTTATCTAGATGATATTTTGATCTTTATAAAGACACTAGAGGAGTATTTGATGCATATTTATAAGGTGTTTGATAATTTGAGGGAAGAATAGTTGCTAATAAATCTAAAGAAGTGTAGTTTTGTGAAGGAGTTGGTGTACTTGGGATTCATAGCATCAGGAGAAGGTCTAAAAATGGACCCTAAGAAAATGAAGGCTATCCTTGAATAACCTACTCCATATCTTTCCATGTACTAGCTAGTTTCTACAAAAAGTTTATCAAAGGTTTTAGTAGTATTTGTGGGCCTTTGATTAAAACAATGAGAGGATATAAGAAAGAATTTAAGTGGACTATAGGAGTAGATACACATTTTAATCTATTGAAATAGAAAGTCACAAAGCAACCTATTTTAGCACTTCCAAATTTTAACAAGGTATTTCAAGTAGACTATGATGCAAGTGGTACTGCTATAGGAGTATTTTCAAGGCAAGAAGGTAAACCTATTGATTATTTCAATAAGAAGTTGAATGATGCCAATAGAAATATTGTTTTTATGATCAAGAATTTTATGCTACAGTTTAAGTGTTGAAGAGTGGAGACACTATCTTCTTCCTAAGAAGTTTGTTTTATATACTAGTCATCAAGCTTTGTAATATTTGAATAGTCAAGGAAAAGTGAACCAAAGACATTTGAAATGGTTTGAGTTTTTGTAGAGTTATACATTTATTTTGAAACATGAGAGTGAGAAGTCTAACAAAGTTGTAGATGCTCTTAGTAGAAGACAACTTTTACTAACAAAGATGAAAATTGAGGTGGTTGGGTTCAAGGAACTCATGATTTTGTATCTAGAGGATACTAACTTAGGTGAAGCTTGGCAAGCTTGTATAGAACCTACTACACTTGACAGGATAAAGTGGTTGGATTTCATAATCTAAGATTGTATGTTGTTCAATAGAAGTCAATTGTGCATTCTCAAAAGTTCTATGAGATAGAATATCATCAAAGAGAAGCATAGTGGAGGATGGGCTAGACACTTTGGAAGAGAGTTGAGAATTACTTTGGTTGTTGAGAATTATTACTGGCTACTTTTGTAGCAATATGTGAAGAAGTTTGTGTAGAGTTGTAGAGTATGCCAGATGGAAAAAGGAGAGAAGCAGAATACTGGGTTATATCAGCCCTTACCTGTACCAAAGAAGTTGTGTGAGGATGTCAACATGAATTTTTTTCTTGGTTTACCAAGGACGCGATGAGGGCATGATTCTATATTTTTGGCAGTTGTTAATTTTTTTTTAAATGACATATTTCATTCTCTACAAGAAGACTAGTTTTGTTATTCATGTGGCAGAGTTGTTTTTTAGAGAAGTGGTGAGACTACATGATCTTCCAAAGAGTATAGTTTCTAATCGAGACACCGAGTTTGTTGGGTATTTTTGGTGAACATTGTGGAAGAAATTGAATTTTAGTTCATCACATTGTTCATAGACTAAAAGAAAAACCAAAGCTATGAATCAAAATTTGGGAATTTGTTGAGATGTTTGGTTGGAGATAAACCAAAGGGCTGGGATCTGATTTTACCACAAACAGTTTTTGCATACAATTATTTTGTCAATAGAAATATTGGTAAATCACCATTATAGATTGTATATGGGAGCAATCCTAGAATTGCATCTGAATTAAGGCAAGTGGATAAAAGAGAAATAAGTAGTGTTGAAGTGGAATATTTTGCTAAATATTTTAAGAACATTCATAAGGAGGTAAATAAGCACATTACAAAGATGAATATGTAGTACAAGGATAAGAAAGATGTGAAAATTATGTATAAGGAATTTCATATCAGAGACAAAGTCATGACTCATTTGAAAAAAGGAGTGTTTTCCAATAGGTACATATAATAACCTAAAAATGAAGAAGTTTGTACTATACAAGATAGTGAAAAGGCATGATTTTGGAAATGTCTATGAAGTAGAGTTTCTTGTTGAACTGAATATTTCACCATTATTTAAAATTTTAGATTTGATAGAGTAAAATGAAGGAGATGAAGTTGCAAAAGTGCAGTGGAGTATTCTAGCAGCTAGTCCAGCCAGAAAGGAGATTGAAGAGATATTGGATAGTCATGTTGGAAAGAGTACAAGGAATAGAACATATAAAGAGTATCTGGTCAAATGGAAAGGGAGACTAGTAGAGGATTCATCATGGCTAGCAAGGGAGGAGTTTAACTATCTTGGTTTTCCTCTGAACACCTGAGATGTAATGGGGTCACTTCCCGAATTACCCTGGTTGTCTGATGCAAGAGCATCCTTGGTGTAAGAGAAATCTTGCATCGGCCAAAAAAATATTTCCTTTTTGTTTCTTGAATAAGGGTTGTCTTAGTGTAGATTTTTTGTCTGTGAAGGCTTGCTAATTAGTAAGTTAGTCATACAAGCTTAGAATTTATCTTTGATATATCAGCCTATTAGTTAAGACTTCATGCCATATCATGAGCATTTGTGGATTTATTGCAAGTTTTTGGTGTGCAATTTTGGTATAAAAACTTCAGGCTCACTATTGAAGACTTTAGAGGCCCTAGATGGGCTCTAAAATGGGGTCAATAGGAGCTTGCATAGGTCAGGCCTTGTTGATAGGAAGCTATGGATTTCAAAAAGTAGTTATAATAGCCAATCAGAGCAACGATTAAATTTTTGTAGCCTTCTAAAGTTGGGTCGACCAAAATTTCCAAAATAAGTGTCAAGGGTGTATCAAGCTGACTCTATATGTAATTTTAGATTTAGTCAGTCTCAAGGGTTAGGGTTTGATGTCTAGAAACTTCTTGGCTGATATCAAAATGCTTATTTAAGGAATGTCCATACATTGTCCAGGACAACTCTAGGGTGATAGTTCACAACTTTGTATTGAAAATTATTATAAGCAAGGTGCCCATGTGGGTTTGCATATTGTATTTCATAATTTTGTAATTCCATATTTGCAGTGATAGTAAGAAGCCCATTTTTTTTCTCACAAATTATTGTTATTTCTTTGTTAATTTTATGTGTTTGTGGTATTGAGGGGAGAACACTTTATAAAAAAAAAAACCTACCTCAAAAAGACAACTGACATGGTGATGTTATGGCTATCATTACTTTAGAGGAAGGTGCATTAAATTTTTAATTCACAATTCATACTTTATCAGATCCTATAATTTCACATGATACCCTAGTAGATGTGTCTTTTCTTGAATTGAATATAGATGATTGGTATTCACATATTTATTAATATCTTAAGAATGCATCATTTTCCAAGTCAACAACTAGGAATTCTAGGAGTAGGATCCAAAATCTTGTGGCTCGTTATATCATTCTTTCTGATATTCTCTACAAATGTTCCTATGAGGGTCTTCTTCTTATATGCCCTAATAACGACAAAATTCCTATAGCTTTACAAGAAGCTCATAAAGTATCATGTAGGGGCATTTTCGTGGGAAGTCCTTAGTTAACAATCTTCATGGATGGGATATTATTGGCAAGCTATGAAACAAGACTCATTCACTATCCTAAAGATGTGTCCATAGTGTTATCACCATAACAATCTCATTCATGTTCTTGCATATGCTTTACAACCTCAAGCTCCACCATGGACTTTTAGTGTGTTGGGTTTTGATCTTAATTGTAAGATTTCTCATCCCTCTTCTTAAGGGCATACATACATTCTTACCACTATAAATTACTTTACTAAATGGGTAGAATTCATTCCCTGTCATTCTACTATAATGGATGTTATTTATGATTTTATTATTCAAAACACCATTGATGGATTTGGTATTTGTGTGGCTATTATTTTAGATAATGGAGCTCAACTAAAAAATAAGGAAGATACATCCTTTTTAGAGAAATACCACATTCCCCATCACTTTTCTTCTCCTTACTTTCCTCAATCCAATGGATAAGCTACAACTTCTAATAAGTTATTCAATAGATCCTTTGGAAGATGATTAATAAACATGCTAAGGTTTGGAAGACTTATTCAATCTATTCTTTATGGGCTTATATAACTAGTTTGAACTGTGCCTGGAATATCTCCTTATAATTTAGTTTATGGGGAAGATGTGGTATGTTCTTAGAATAAGAATTCCTTCAATGAGAGTTTCTTTCAAGGGCATAGTTGGCAAAGAAACTTTTTTAGAGAAATGTTTACAAGAGCTTGAGATGTAAGATGTGATGGGACTCAAAATTACACTCCCATTTTGAGTACCATTCTAAGCTTTTGAGCCATTAAGTACATTTAATGCATATGCACTCAACTATCATATGTAGCCTAGTTTGCATTTGAATATCTCGCACCTAGTAATGTTTCATGACTCACTAATCTGGGAGTTTTTATTATGCATATCAAAGAACCTATGGTTCAATTTTAAAGTCATTTTGATATGCTTTGACTAGGTTTTGAATCCTTCAAAGTTGGTTGCTTACTATTGTCATGCCGATGTAATTTGTTTAGAATAATAGGAGGCCCTGTTTGACCAATTGTAACATTGACCCAGTTGACTAAAATGAGAAAATTCTTTTTGCATTGTGTTTTAGAGGATAGAGACTTGTTATGTTTTAGTTTTGAGCTTATTAAAAATCCATTTGATCAGTTTTCAAACGTGATTCCATTTGCAATTTGTGAAGTTTTATTGGTGTCAAGAAATGCAGATTGATTGGTAGCACTGTTTGGGATGTCATAACTTTGAATCCATGATTGATAAGACCAAATGGATTGTACCATTATTTTTTACTCTAAAAATTCTTTAAGTGTGCTAATTTTCAAGTCTTGATGAATCCATCTGCACACTTTTCTAGGTTCATTCCATTTATGAAAACCTCTTTTCTGCCACTATTCCCAATTCTTCAAATTCAAGTAGCCCACTTTGGTCGCTCACCAAATGTACTCAGTTACGTGTCATGAGCCCAAACCAAAAATTTATACTCTCCTCATGAAAGTGAACTAATGATCCTATTTTCATGCTCCAAAATGTCAGTTTGACCTATTTTCAAAGCCAAAATCGAATGCATTTTATGGTATTTTGACATGTTTGCTTGCATGCATTTCTGAGAAGGCAACTTTGACAGTCAATATCTTTTAACCCAAAAGTCGTCATGAGACAAAAATTTTCAAGGCAAGAGAATGTGAAAAAAAGAATCAATATGTCTATTTTTAGAGCTCAGTTAGGTGTTTCAGGTAGTTTTTAAGGCCAGTTAAAGGACCCCTTGGCCAAAAATTGATAATTTGCAAGAAATGGATAAATTGAGTTTTAAGTGATCAATTGATGGCAGGTTTTGATCCAATTCAAATCCAATAATTGTAGGGGTTTAATTTATTAGTTTCCAATAGTCAGTTGTTTTTGTTTGAATTTTTTTTTAGCCAAAACCATTTGGGATTTGACTGAATTTAGTGGCTCAATAAAATAGTGTGAGTTTCAAATATATTTTAAAAGCAAGGTGAATTTTTTAACAAGTGGGCAAGGCTTTGATTAAGACTTTTGCTAGAGTTTTCTTGTGGAATGTGGTATCGAAGTTCTTTCTCTTCAGATTCAAGAGACACATGTATTCCTAATTCAGTAAGAGAATTGTAAAGCTGAAGGGCTAGTACTGTTTGTTTGACATCAAGGCCCCTCTAGTTAATGAAAGACTCATCTATTTACCCCTGTGTGCACTACGGCTCAATTTTAGAGAAATCATTTACCTCATTCATTGTGACTAATGAGAGTGAAGATGCTCATCAATGTACGAATAAAAAGAAATAGTGTTGCACACATGGAGTGATCTGCCATGGTTGTGCCCAATGATTGAACTAAAAATAGATGTGAAATGAGATTTTTCTACTCATTACACACATGTTGGAATGATTTTTCATTAGAGACAAAGTTGAATCCATGTTTTGGAATGACAATTTGATTTGTGTTGTGTGGAATAATTTCAAAGATAAAACCATTCTAGTCGTATTGCTAAGAGCATAGTGAAATCAAAATGGTTGAATCATATCTTTTACAAAGGTTGTGTTTACTCCTTGCATCCAAATGTGGAGAATATCATTAGATCATCTAAAACTTCTTCCACAATGCCTAGATTGCTTGTAGGTGATTGTGATCTCCTTCGGACTTAACCACAAGAAAGATGGAATTCAAAAGTGAGGGAGATTGATGGATATGGGGTTGGATGGGTGCCCCATAAATTTGTTTAGACCACCTAGAATGGAAGATAAGGAAAGTTTTTTTTGGAGCGGTAGTGATGCCAATGGTAATAGGCCTAGTTGCACAAGGGGAAGTAGCAGCTCTATTTGGAAGAAAACTCCATTAGCACCATCCAACATGTTGTTGTTTTGCACAACATGGTCAATCACTTGATGTTGTCCTTGTTTTTCACCCATGACATGTATGATTTCCTACACGAACTATGAAAGCAGAGAAGATAGTCTCTTGTTTTCTCTTACGAGGAAGGTAACACCATTGTTTTCCTCATGGCCTATCATTCATCCTGCAGCTAACACAAGCTAAACCAATTTTTAAATGGATTTTTTTATCCCACATTGGTCATGTGAAAGGTTTTTGAGATGTTTTTATTAAGGATTACTTACCTTATGAAATTTCTAAAGTGCAAGTGCTTTTGGACATAAAGGAGACTTATTAAAACATGTGGGGCCAGGCCTAGTTAGGTGAAGGGTAGATAAAGTAAAATTTTGAATAACATACATGACCAGGTGGCTACCTGACTTGCATTGTGACCAAACTTGCTTGACCAACCAAAATGTGACACATGGATCTAGATGGATGAATCACAAGGTGATGCTTGGCATAGATTTTGAGGAGAGGTTACATGGTAGTTTCAAGATGGATGCTCCAGATGTCAACACGTGGCAAGATCTGACAGATGGCACATTCTCACATTTCAAAGTTGCAAGATCATTAATGAAAGTGGGGAAGTAAGGTGTTGACATATGGTGGTTGATGATGATGTGGTTGATTCCAGGAGCAATTCATAGGATGCTACCACATGGTGGATTCTAGGAGCAATTCACAAGATGTTTCCATGTGTCAAATTCGATAGCTAGTGCATTCCTGGATTATGAAGATGCACAAAGGTTAAAGAATGTGGGGAAGTGCAGAGGCACTATGTGGCAGATGGTCCATGCAAAAATGACAGAGTATTCCAATAAATCAGAGGACACCATGTGGTGATGACATGGTAGGGTGCCCAATAGGTGATGATGTGCATAGTAACTATGCATGGAGATCCAATAGGAGATTGCCACATGGCTTGTGTCAGGTGAAAGTTGGTAAATTAGTGGACCAATAAGAGGATGCCATGTGGCACCCAGGTGGAAGATGATTGTGCAGATCTTGACCAATCATGTGGTGGCACATGTCACAACTTAGTCAAATAGGTTTGACCTAGATTGGAAATAGGAGGAAAATTTTCAAAATATAGGAAAATAATTTTTTATTATTTTCTTCAGAAGCACTTGCAGAAGGTCATTTAAATTGAAATGGATTTTATACTAAATTTTGGACTCTAGAAAAGATTTAAATTTTTGCAAAATATAATGCAACCTGAGAGCCATATCTAAGCTTGAACTTCAACTGGACATTTTGGGCACCTCCGATAAGCAAATATATAACTATCATATATCGTCAAAAATCTCTTAGAGTGAACTTTCCTATTTTGAGGTTTGTTTTTACACAGAAGGTAGTATGTTGGAGTTAGAGGTGCCTCTTTTTCAACCACATTCAGGTACAACATCTCATAGTTGGTTTTTGGCAAAATGATGAATTGGGTGTGTGCCAAGGTTGTTAGGGATGTAATTAGTGATGGTTTTTTCATCTTTGAATTAGTTTAGTGAGGGATTTTATCAAAATTTTAGATGCATATCTAATATTTTATTAGAGCAAGGGTTTTTCATCATTAGGAAGAGATATTTTGAGTTTGTTACACTCAATGATGAGATTCCTTTCATGTTTCAATTATAGACAGAAGAGAGATGCTTTGCAACAATAGGAATTGGAGATTCAAGTGGACATGTGTCACTTCTAGATCAGATCTAATTTCTTCTTCCTTTCCTATATCTTTCTCTCTTTCTCTCATTATAAGGGTTGGTTCTAGTTCTTAGACATTTTTCACTGCTATGATACCGCAAGGATGGTTCCAGTTAGGTTGAAATTTTTGTCATGACTATGATTCTACCATTTCTTTAGCATTATCTCTTGTATGAACAATAGTAAATAAAGCTAATATATATAGTTTTGGTATATTTAGTGGTTTTATGAGTTATTTGTATGCATCTTGAATGTATAGTTTTAAAGAAAAGAATGCAATGAACAACAAACTTCTTAGTTTCATTCTAATTCTCGTCTCCTATCTCTATAATTTGTAATTTTTTTTGGTTTAGGTACTTAAAACTTAAACCCTTTTGCATGCCCTTAAGGTTGTATGTCTTGTATGTTTTGTTGTTGGAACAAAGAGCCAGGTGAATGCTTGATATATTTGACAGGATTGCTAGTTATTTGAGAAGGATATTTCATGAGAATGAGGTCTTTATGAACACCGATGTCTGATTCACAAAGTGATAGGATAGATCTGATATCTTGATGTATGGAATATGTCACTAGTATCATAGATGTATGCATGTAATAATGGAACTTCCCAATAGATAAGACACTGCTTAGCTACAGGATCAACATGTTTCTTATTGTTGCATATTTGGGATCTACTGAAATCAAATTTATAATCATCTGTTTCCCTTTTTGTTTAGGAGCTAAAAGGATGCCCTCACTCAGGTTGTGGATTTCATAGAATTTGCAATTTGGTACTACACATCTTTGTTATTGTATAAGTATAGGAGAAATAAAGGTTTTATCTACTTTTGACACTAGTACCATATGAAGAATTTGTAGGTCCACCCACCTAGGTTTTCCAAAGCCTGAAGTAGAAGAAGGGTTTAGCCTTATAGTTAGACTTGGTGTCTAAATAGGTATGTTGTAGATGAGAATTAGCTTCTGCCAGATGTATTCTTTCTTATCATTGGGTTATTCAAAATTTGTAAATTCTTAAGCCAACAAGATGGACAACAATGCTTTAGAACATATCATGGCTTATCATAAAAGTGTCAATAAAAGGTATAATGGTAAAGTGACTAAACTCTCCTTTTTCAATAGGTGATTTAATTATTTATGAGAATCAAAGGAATGTAAATGCCTTTCCTAATGAAAAAAGGAAGCTGAGCCCTAACTAGATAGGTCCTTATGTTGCTACAAAAGTATATAGATCTGGTGCATATAAAATTGTTGATATTAATGGTGCACCTTTTAAGGAACCTATTAATATTATGCACTTTTGTCATTATTATGGTTAAAAAATTATGTGCTTACATTTTTCCTTTTGTAATATCTTTTCAAAAGTGATTTTAAAAGTTAAGCATATTTTATTTCCTTTATCACTACATTTTGCATGTTTCTTTATTTTATGTAATTAATTACACAAATAAAATTAATAAAAGAAAGAACAATTAAAATGTGTAATATTTCAACATATATATATATATATATATATATATATATATATATATATATATATATATATCATCATTAAAAAATTTTAAAAATGGTATACATGGTAGGCACTAGATACAAAATGTACCATGTATCAAAATAAGTACAATCATTCTCATCCATACGATGAAGAGAACCAGATCTCTTTGATCAATGATGTGATGATGGAGCTGCTCTTTGGGTGGTTGAAACATATATGTGACTCCTAGAATAACTCCTATGTGATCGAATATGAGATTTGTACTAGTACTCATGAAGCTCCTATAGCTTATGACCCTATTGGTCTAGTTGCTCTCTCATCAACTATAGCTTTACTTCTATAGGTATGAAGATGTTTAAGTGTCATCCATGATCTCATCTCGTTGCATAATAGATCTGAGAAGTGGAAGGAATCCTAACCTTTATGGCCATGTCTACTAATATATCCCTAAAAAAGGATCTCCACTCCTCTTACTAGTTGCATGTATCACATTACATTAGTCACATATTACATATTGTCATTTTCTTATTCATTATATATCATTTTTCATACCTGGTGTATGATTTTAAATTGGAAGGACTCCAATTTAATAAAGGCTTAGCATCTATTTGATGTGAGATAATCAATCTCCTTGCACATTTCCTTCTTTTTCCCTTTTGTGTTGTTTCTCCTAGGCGGAATTGGGGTAAAACCTAATAGATCCTCTTTAAAGCTCCTATTTTTATGGCGTTAAGCTTGAGGTAGGATCTATCATCCTAGGTACTCCTTTCCCTTCATTTAACCACTTGGAATATGCTCTCTGTAGCAAAATGACTATATCTCAAACTGTGTACTTAGTTTCTAGGATTCAAGACCTATTTTGGGATCCTAGAGGTTCTGGGCCCTGGTTGTCAAGGGCATAGTGCACCCTTAATTAATTAAGGATTTAGCATGCCCCTGATTGGGCCCTATTTTGGATCCTTAGTTTGGATCCAATGTCTAAATACCTTTAAGGTGTTAATTCCTAAGCAAGTTAGCTTGCAAGAGTTAGTCAATTTTGAGCTCTATATAAGACCTTGCATTTTCTCCATTTCTAATCCAAGCATTTCTATGATCAACCATTCATAATATAAAGCACTCAAGAATTCCATTTTTTAAGTCTTTAAGCATTCTTCAAGTTTTCCTCCATTGAAGATCAAGGATTCAAGCATTCAAGCAATTGTGGGAGCCATCTTCATGATCTCCTTCAATCCATTCAAGATCTTTTGTCACATATTCTACATTCATTCATCTTCATCTTCTTGATACAAATCAATTGGTGAAGTAAGTGCATTGCATTCAATTTGAGAGATCTGACTATTGTAAGGTGAATTTGTATATTTACTTTACATTCATACCATTTCAATTATTTCAATTCAAGGTTAATGCCTAAATCTAGGTTTGACTAAGAAAAACCCCCCATCAACAACAAAACCCTTTCTTATTTAAGGTTGTAGATATTGGATCAAAAACCAAGTTGAAAATCTGAGGGTAAAGTACCCTTTTCAACTTTCCTCAAAACTACAAAATCAAAATTAACACCACACTCATTCTATTAGGGCCAATTAGGCTACCTCTAATGCATCAATGGTGGTTGGATCACCCATAATCATCCACTTCTACCCTAAGAAATCACTGAAGGATTTATGGGCTTTGTTCATTGCATAGTTTCAAGTGAAAATCCAACATTTTTCATCCATTCTAATTATTATAGTAAGCATAAAATTATATTTTAAAGATGTTTTCTCTACCTTTTTTGTCTTTTTAGCATATTAACTTATATCTAGATCTAGCTTATCATATCATCTAGGTTTTATAAGGATTTCATTATCTTTCCCCTTATTCTTATGAGACATAGTTTGCATAGTGTTCCTTTCTTCTTTGGTTAGCACTACTCTTTCTAGATCTAGTTCTTCAAAATTGGGATTGAAAGGACCCATTTCCTTGACTTCCCTCTGTTTGTTATGTAATGTGTGTGCCTATTTCGTGAACTTAGGTCCCATATCCTTGATTCACATTTCAACACTAAATTAAATCATGAACCTATATATTTCAACTCTTTCTTTTGTGGTGTTATATTCTCCTTTGCATTCTCTTGGGTGTTCACCTCTTTTACTTGTGAACCCAACTTACAACATTTTCACTTTTGATTTCGTGTTAGATTTCTTATTAAAAGTTAGATATTTGCATTATTTTGCATTATCTTGCAGTCTATTTTTACATGTTTTTTATTACATTGGGTTTTAGTTCATATCATAAGGTTATACTTCTTTTGTGTCTTCTTTCCTTGTTTGGTGTATGTGCTTTACTACCTTCAATCCTACTTATAATATTCCTATCAAGATAAGTCATGGACTCATGGCTCTTTTTGATCTAGATTCCTCTTTTCCTCACCTTAGATACCTTAGTGGCATTAGGGTTTCTCACAATCCTAATCCTTCTATGGATCATGACTCTTCCCACTTATCTCATGATGAGGATGGAATTTTAAAGGTTCCTCCTGAACAAGTTGATAAACTTGATACTAAGGTTGATAAAATCCATGGTTGTATTCTTCAAGAAAATCACAATATTGAGACTATCATTGCTTTGATGCTCTTAATAAAGCAATCTTTAGTGATAAACATGGTGTTAATATTTTAAGTGGTCTTACTCACCTTGTCCATACTCATGTTAAGCCTTTAACTCAAGTTGAATTTGAATTTGAAATAGCTCCACCTATTTCTATTTTTGAAGCTTCCTTACCTATTTCTTCTCCTATAATTAGCATTTCTACTTACGTTTCTTCTATTGTGACTACTTCCTTTTAGTTTCTAATTCTCTTAGTAGTCTTCCCATTCCTCCTTTACTTGTGAGTGTTTCGCTTGTTTCAGTGCCTAATTCACAAACTTCATATAGTAGTGTTCCTTTCACTTATCCCAATCCTTCTACCATGATTTCTAGTGTTCCAAATGCAATTCCTTCTATTACAACTAATTTACATACACTTTTTAGTGTATTGAATTTGTCAATGCCGCCTATTTCCTCTAACGATTCTTCTATCCTTAGTCTTTCTCAAACTATTTCCTCTTTACAACAACAACTTGCTTCCTTTACTCAATCTAAGTTTAATGTTCCTACCTATGATGTGGTTGATGTAGGATCATCCTAGGTGTAAGAGAAATTTTGCATCACCCAAAAATATTTCCCTTTTGTTTTTTGAATAAGGGTTGGTTTAGTGTAGAGTTGTTGTTTCAAGAGGCTTGCTACTTAGTAAGTCGGTCATACGAGCTCAGAATATCTTAATTTTAGAGGTGGATGTTCATCTTGGATATATCAGCTTGCTAGTTGAGGCTCAGTGTCATATCATGAGTATTTGTGGAGTTGTTATAGATTTTTGGTGTGCAAAATTGGTATAAAAACTTTAGGCTCAACCTTGAAGGTCTTAGAGGCCTCAGATGAGCTTTGAAATGGGGTCAAATAGGAACTTAAAAAGTTGAGTCCTATAGATCAAAAGTTGAGGATTTCGAAAAGTGGTTTTAATAGTTAGTTAGCAACGATTCAAAAGTTATGGCCTTTGAAAGCTGGGCTGACCAAAATTTCCAAAATAAGTGTCAAAGGTGTATCACATTGACTTGATATTTTATTTTAGATTTAGTCGGTCTCAAGGGTTAGGGTTTGATGTCTAGAAACTTCCCAAGTAGTGTAAAATGTCTATTTAAGGAATGCTCGTACATTATCTAGGACAACTTTGGGTTATAATTTGTAGATTTTTTTTGTAAATTATTGTTAGAAAGAAGCCCATATGGGTTTGCATATTGTATTTCAAAATTTGGTAATTTCACATTTGCAACAATAATAAGAATCGCACATTTAGTTCTTGCAAATTTTTGTTGTTTCTTTGTTTCTGTTATGTGTTTATGGTATTAAGGGCAACACCTTTCATCAGAAGTCCTTTGTCTTTTGACATTATATGTACTATTATTCCTCAACAAGTTGATATGCCTTGCCTTGACACTTATAATGGTAAAGGTGATCCTGTGACACATATTAATACTTTCTAAGCTCTATGTGGTGACTATACTTATGATCATAGGATTTTAGGTAAGTTGTTTGACCACAACTTCCATGACAAAGCTTTTCGATGGTATTTCTCTTTTCCACCTTATTATATTGATTTTTTTCATATTATTTCTAATGCCTTTATACAAAAATTTCAGAACAATATTAGTCCTTTTGTCTCTTTAACTGATTTGATGCATTGCAAACAAGGTCCTAAGGAGAGAGTGACTAATTTTATTGGTAGATTTAAGCATTTGCATACTCAAATTTCTTATCTTGTGCTTGATATTGTTATTCAACATATGTTTATTGTGAATTTACAAATAGACATTAGTTTCTTACTGAGTTTACTTCATTTTCACAACTTTGTATAGTTCTTCAACATTATCAATTACAAGTGAGTCTATTTGAGAAATGGCTCATGCACCTATTTATAAGAAGGATATCACACCAAATCATAATAAATTTGAGAAACCTAACAACTATGTCAAGATTAACAAAGCCACAAATACAGTGGATGAACAAGTAGTTGTTGCATCTCAAGGTTTTGTTACTTTGTCCTCTATTTTTTGGATGAATCACAAGTTTGCTCCTCTTTCCAAGTCTTTACATTCCATTATGAGTAGGTTGGTTAGTGCTAGTATGATTAGACTTACTCCTATAAAAGTGATGATTATAGTGGTTCATCCAGGTCCCTAGGGGTGGACCACAATTGTCTCTAGAAATGCAATAGTAGATTAGTTTTTGCTTCTTATCTTATGTCACATGAAAATGTATAGAAAAAAATATATTTTGCCAAATTTATAGGCTTTAGGTAGAGAGCCATATAAAAATAAACCTATGAGGCATAGATGGTTGTAATATGTGAGATGTGATACACATATTGTTAAAGGTTGTCAAGATGAAATATTTTGATGCATTATAGTCAATTAAAAAAAGTGTATAGTGAATCTAAAGGTCATCATAATTGTTCAAGTATTATTTTATTATTATTTCTATGTAAATATTTTTTAAAAAGTATTTATTTATTTCAATATAAAATTTGTATTGATTAAATTTATGGTTAAGAAGTATTTTTAGAATTGAATTGTTTAGTTTAACTATGTAAAATAAAAGGCATTATAATTTAACCTTAAAAGTAAAATCTTTTTCTAGAGTTATTGTTAGATGAGTTTTGTTGTATGCTTACTTTATAATTGGGGTATCATAACATGTTGCTCAAGTCACCCACAATCTATTACACAGATTGGTAGTTACAAATTTTATAATTCAAAAGTGAAATGCTAAACCATGCAAGTGTTAAACAATATAATATTTAAAGACAATATCATAATTTAATAAAACATATCACCAGAATTTGTATCATTTTCCCATTAGGTTGAGAAAATATATTTATTACATCAAAAAATATCTTAGATACAAAATCTTATTTGAAATTGTTTCATAATTTCTTATGAAGATCATATCAAACTTACATTATTACATCTGATATTTTTTTAATTTGCCATTATGTAAAATAATTAACTAAACATGAGCATCTCTACATTCATTCATCTATTATATTTTTTTGTCACTTATTCAATTCCTTATAGTGGCATAACTAATGTCATATATTTATAAAGGTAGAATTTAAATTTAGCAATGACATGAGAAGAGGTGTGAATTTCAAAAGGTAGAGCCACTTGTAGTGCAAAAGGAAGATATACAATTTTTATTTTTATCATTTAGATTGAAAATAATTTGTAGGTAATGTTAAAGTTATAGCTTCAGTCGAATTGATTCAATCTGATATACATTATTGTTGTTGGTAAATCATCATTTACTATATATACTTATCCATGTTAAACAATATATTATATATGGTTATTTATATTACTAATATATTAATATGTTAACTAGCGATGGTTAACCGTAGAGACATGTCTCTTCATGAGACATGTCTCCTCCTCTCTTATTTATACGCCTTCATTTGCATTTGGAACACACTAAGTGATGCAAGAGCATCCTAGGTTGCACTGCTATCCTGCATGTTTTTAGTTTTTACCTTGCTGCTGAAACTGTGTTTTGCTAAAACTTTGTTTTCCAGTTTTTGGTATGTCTATTGTAGACCATGTAACTAATTTTTCATAATGAATGAGAGGATGTTCTTTTCAGGGATTTAAGAGGGCCTAGAGTACTTCCTTTTATCAAAGGATAAAGTTTTAATTCCTCATAATTTGGGAGATATGGCGATTATCCCAGAGTATCGATTTGTGGTAGTTATGCATGATAGTTTTTTGTGCTTGAATTTTGAGATGGATGCACACTTATCCTTGGTGAATCAGCCTTTGTAAACTGAAAGTTTTGTGGAGGATCTAAAATAATACCCACAGTTTGAAGCATGAGTTCTAATTCAATTAGAGCTAGGAGATATCGTGATTTTCCTTGGACATCAATTTCTAGACATTTAATTGCTGATGCAAGTCGACTTGTGGCTCTTCAAGTATTTAACATTAGGTTTATTTTCATATTGAGTATTTAATATCTATTAAGAGCTGACTTGTGGCTTCTCTATGTTCTAGAATGACCTTAAGCCATTTTGGTTAGTATAAATAGAGTGTTTAGGCTTAGAGCTAGGGTAGTTTTTGAGAGAGGATTGGAGAGTAGAACTAGAAAGTACAAATTTGAAGTTGGATCTTAGATCATGAATGTATTTGTATCTAGTCATAACCCAGAAGGCCTTACAGTTGGGCATGTATGATGATAATTTTATGAATCAATAAAGAATATTGTTCTCTCTCTCTCTCTCTCTCTCTCTCTCTCTCTCTCTCTCTCTCTCTCTCTCTCTCTCTCTCTATGGTGTTGTTCTCTATTGTGTTTGCTTCTATTGTGTTAATTCTTGTATGGTGGTTTGGGTAGCTAAGTCCACCTATTGGCCTTAGTTACTCCCAACCTACCTTGCATCAGGTGGTATTAGAGCTTGAGGTTCATCCTTGTGGTGATTGGATCATGTAGAACCCTATTTCAAATATTGGTTGTAGGGTTGCAGATCTATAGATTTGACCTATAACTTGTAGAGGGTTATGATTTTGTAGGAACATAATTTATAAAGATGGTTTGTGGCAAAGGAAATGTTGATAATGCTATATTGGATCAATTGAGAAAAATTGTAACCAAATTAGATGCTATGGAGACAACTTAGAGGAGAGGAGCACATCTTGATGATGTAAGTGATGATGAAGTAGCAACACCAAACCATAATCCAAAACCTAAATAAGGTCAAGATAAGGAAAGATTGTTGAGAGTGTTGTCAAAGGAAAATTCAAAGCCTATTGTAGAAGTTGTTCCTTATGATGGAAAATTGGATACCAATGTTGTCTTAGATTGGATCTCACACATGGAGAAGCTCTTTGAGTATGAAAACACTCCTAATAATAAGAAGGTAAAGATTGTAGTTACTAGGTTGAAAGATCATGCTTCTCTATGGTGGGAACATGTGCAAACTAATAGACAAAGGAGAGGAAAGGATAAGATCAAAACTTGGCCAAAGATGGTGAACAAGGTAAAGAACAAATTCCTTTCTGTTGATTACCAAGTTAGATTGTTGAGAAAGATTCAAAATTTGAAATAAAAGGACATGACTATGAAAGAGTATACTAAGGAATTCTATAGATTGGACATCAGATCTAGACATGTGGATGATGATGTTGAGAAAATTGCAATGTGCATAAATGGATTGAGATTTGAAATTTAAGATGAAATAAGTTTTGTGAAGTTGGAAAGTGTGGAAGAAGCATATCAATATGCCTTGAAAGTTGAGATCTTGAAAAAAAAATCTTGAACAAAGACAAAGAGGTAGAGGTGGTAGATTCCAAAGAGGTGGAGGTAGATCTTATGGAGAAGGTGGTAGATCTAACAGTTTTGTGTAGGATAAAGGAAAATCTGAATGGAAGAATGATGACAAAGACAAGAATGAGTGGAAAGGTGGTAGTTCTTACCAAGGAGGTACTAGATCTTACTAAGGAAGAGGTAATTCTTATCCTAGAGGTGGTTTCCATGGTAATTGTTTTAGATGTGTTAAAGAAGAACATAGATCTTTTGAATGTAGATCTTTTAAAAGAGGGCAGAATAATAGAAATGTTGTGATTCAAGGAGACATTGAGAGTTCACCAAGTGGACCTGAGGCTAGATAAAATTTGATGGTGAGAAGAACCTTATGTAATAAGGGAAGTGATAATGAACCTATCCTTAGAAGAAGTCTTTTCAAGACTAGATGTAAGATGGCTAGAAAATGTTGCAAGGTGATCATTGATAGTGGAAGTTCAAAAAATTTGGCATTAGAAGAGCTGGTTAAAAAGTTGTTGTCGTAGAGGCTGAAACATCCCAAACCCTATCATGTTTCATGGATCAAAGATGGGCATAATATATTGGTAAGTGAGCAATGTATTGTGAAGTTCAAAATTGGACATTACTTTGATGAAGTGTTATGTGATATTATGCCTATGGATTGTTGTCATATTTTGTTTGGTAGACCTTGGCAATATGATAGATATGTTGTGCATGATGGAAGATTGAATCAATATACTCTTTGCGTAGATCGGAAGAAACAAATATTGTTTCCTTTAATTGAAAGTCCAAATGAGGTTAGTTATACTACAATAAAAGTTTTCATGGTTAATGGAAAGCAATTTAAAAAGGAAGTAAAGAAGAATCAAGTTTTTTTTGCTATAGTTCCTAGAGGACCGAGTGTTGGTAGTAATGATTGAGCAACAAAAGTTGCTAATGACAGAGTGACAACAAAAATTGTAGAATTGTTGAATGAGTATAAATATATTGTTGCTGAGGATATTCCTAATGGTTTACCTCCAGTAAGAAGTATAAGTCATTGTATGGATCTGATTTCTAGAGCTAGTTTGCCAAACAAAGCACTCTATAGATTGACGCCTACAAAGAATGAAGAACTTAATAGACAAGTGCATGAGTTGTTGCAAAAAGGTTTGATTAGAGAAAGTTTGAGCCCATGTGTTGTACCTATTGTATTAGCACCTAAAAAGAATGGAGAATGGAGAATGTGTACTGATTCCAGAGCTATTAACAAAATCACAGTGAAATATAGGTTTCCTATGCCGAGGATGGATGACATAATGGATTGTTTTAGTGGAGCAAAGTATTTTACCAAGATTGATTTGAAGAGTGGTTACCATTAGATAAGAATTAGAGAAGGTGATGAATGAAAGACTACTTTCAAGATAAAAGATGGTTTGTATGAATGGTTGGTTATACCTTTTGGTTTGACTAATGCACCTAGTACTTTCATGAGGTTGATGAATGAAGTTCTGAAAAGATTTCTAGGTAAGCTTGTGATTGTTTATTTGGATGACATTTTGATATTTAGTAAGACTAAGGAAGAACATCTTGAGCATATTAGACAAATATTACAGATGTTGAAAGAGGAAAAGTTGTTGATTAATCTAAAAAAGTGTCCTTTTATGCAAGAGGAGATTGTGTATTTGGGATTTGTGATTTCAGCTGATGGATTGAAGATGGATCCTAAAAAGGTTAAAGCAATTTTGGGATGGCCTACACCTAAGAATGTGGGTGAGGTAGGATTATTTCATGGTTTGGCTAGTTTTTACAGAAAGTTTATGAAGAATTTTAGTGTTGTTTGTAATGTTATGACTGAGACAATGAGGGGAGATAAAAAGGAATTCAAGTGGACACATGGAGATGATAAGAGTTTTGAGATTTTGAAACAAAAGGTTGTTGAATTACTTGTATTGGTTTTGTTTGATTTCAACAAAGTTTTTCAAGTTGAATGTGATGCAAGTGGTAATGCAATAGGAGCTATATTAAGTCAAGAAGGTAAACTTGTTGCTTTCTTTAGTGAAAAGTTGAATGATGCTAAAAGGAAGTATTTCGTGTATGATCAAGAATTTAATGCTATTGTCCAAGCATTGAAAAAGTGGAGACATTATTTGATTCCTAAGGAGTTTGTGTTGTATATGGATTATAAAGCTTTACAATACTTGGGAAGTCAACATAAATTGAATCAGAGACACATGAAGTGGGTTGAGTACTTGAAGAATTTTAAATTTGTAACTAAGCACAAGAGTGGAGTTATTAATAGAGTTGCAAATGCATTGAGCAGAAGACATTCTTTGTTGACTGAAATGAAGGTTGAAGTTCTTGGTTTTGATGAAATGAAAGAGTTGTATCATGTTGATCTTGATTTTTATGAGGTGTGGAGAGAGTGTAGATCACCAAATTTGACTGATCACATAAGTAAGTATGATGAATATTTCATTCAAGAAGGTATGTTGTTCAAAGGTATTCACTTCTGTATTCCTAGAAGTTCTATGAGGTTGAATCTAATTAAAGAAAGGCATAGTGGTGGATTGGCTAGACATTAAGGAATTGATAAGACATTGAGTTTGCTAAAAGAGAAGTATTATTGGCCACAAATGTATAAGGATGTTTAGAAATTTGTAAAGAGTTGTGGAGTTTGTCAAATTGCAAAAGGAGTGAGCCAAAATATTGGTTTGTATACACCTATTACTATTCTTGAGAAACCTTGGAGTGACATTAGTATGGATTTTATTCTTGGATTACCTAAGACAGTGAAGGTGTATGATTCCATATTTGTTGTAGTGGACATATTTTCTAAGATGGATCATTTCATACCATGTAAGAAGGCATCAGATGTTGAGCATGTTGCTAAACTTTTCTTTAAAGAGATTATGAGATTTCATGGATTACCAAGAAGTATTATATCTGATCGAGATAATAAGTTTGTTGGTTATTTCTGGAAGACTTTATGGAAGAAGATGGGTACTGAGTTGAAGTTTAGTTCTATATTCCATCCATAGACAGATGGATAGACAGAGGTTGTAAATAGAAGCTTGGATAATTTGCTGAGATGTTTAGTTGGGAATAAGCTAGTAATTGGGAGATGGTATTGGCACAAGCTAAATTTTTATAAAATAATTTTGTGAATAGGAGTACAAGGAAGACACCTTTTGAGATTATTAATGGAATGTGGTATCTTATATTTGAGAGATATTGGTGGTGAAGAAAAGAGAAGTGTTGCAAGAGAAGAATTTGCTGATTTTATGAAATCTTTGCATAAGGAAGTGAAGTTGAGGATAGGACAAAGTAATTAGAAGTATAAGGAGAAATTTGATTAGTCTACAAGACATCATGATTTTCAAGTTGGTGAAGAAGTTTGGACATTGTAAGATCTTGAAGAATTTTGATAGTGGAAACGCTTATGAAATTGAGTTACATGATGACATGTATATATCTCCTATATTCATTGTTGTTGATCTATATAAGTATAATGAGTCAAATGATGAAGTTGTTGTACTTGATGACTATCCTAAAAGTAGATTGAAGAAGTTGAACAAATATTGGATCAGAGAATTGGTAAGAGCACAAGGGGAAAAGATTATTATGAATATCTGGTGAAGTGGAAGAACAAACCTATGGAAGATGCTTTATGGATTTCTCAATTTGATTTGGATTTAGCTCAGGCTATGACATCTCAATGATTTAAGAGAATCATTTCTTCCAACCCTATTTGTCTAATGTAAGAGCATCTTGGGTTGCATTTCTATCTTGCATGTTTTTAGTTTTTACCTTGTTGTTGAAACTGTATTTTGTTGAAACTATGTTTTCTAATTTTTGAGTGCCTATTGTAGACCATGTAACTAATTTTTTATAATGAATGAGAGGATTTTACTTTTAGGTATTGAAGAGGGCCTAGATTACTTCCTTTTAGCAAAGGTACAAGTTCTAATTCCTCGTAAGTTTGGAGATATGGCAATTCTCTCATAGTATCAATTTCTAGTAGTTCTATGTGATAGTTTTTTGTGCTTGACCTTTGGGATGGATGCACACTTATCCTTGGTGAATCAGCCTTTGCATGCTTAAAGAGTTGTAGAGGACCTAAAATACTACCCACAGTTTGAAGCACAAGTTCTAATTCAGTCAGAGCTGGGCGATATCACAATTTTTCTCAAACATTGATTTTTGGACATATAATTGTCGATCCAGGTTGACTTGTGGCTCTTCAATTTTTTATTTTTTTTGTGTTGGGTATTTAATATCTATTGAGAGAAAATTTTTGGCTCTTCTATGTTCTAGAATGATCTATAAACCATTTTTGCTAGTACAAATAGAGTGTTTAGGCTTAAAGCCAGGGTAGTTTTTGAGAGAGGATTGGAGAGTAGAACTGGAAAGTGTGAATTTGAAGCTAGATCTTAGATCATGAATGTATTTGTATCTAGCCATAATCTATAAGGCCTTACAGCTAGGCATGTATGATGATATTTTGATGAATCAATAAATAATATTGTTCTCTCTCTCTCTCTCTCTCTCTCTCTCTCTCTCTCTCTCTCTCTCTCTCTCTCTCTCGTGTTGTTCTCTTTTGTGTTTGCCTCCATTGTGTTAACTCTTGCATGGTGGTTTGGGTAGCTGAGTGTGCCTATTGGCCTTAGTTACTCTTGACCTACCTTACATCAATAAATATAATGGTAATTATTAGTACAGTTTCAGTGATCTTACAAAACAACATGGTATTAGAGCCTAGTTCCTTCTATACAGTTTAAATAGCTTGAAGGTAGATCTAAGACAAAGACTAAAGAAGAGTTATATTAAGTTAATTGATGAAGGGTGCAGTGAAAAAGGAGACAATGAAATTATTAATCAATAAGATTTGTGATTGGTTCCACTTGGAGATACCCAACTTCCACATATAAAAGGGGGGAGTATCGAATAACAAGAAATGAAAACTCAAAATAATGACCAAGAAGCAATAGTCATGTATGTAGATGATAAAAAGAGCACTACATAAAGAAGGTACAAAGCATAATAACATCAGGTAACATAGCAAAAAAATGACATGTTAGAAATTCTGAGGAGATGATGTGTAGAGGACATGCTTAAATTGTTTGATATGATGTGTCAAACTAAGAGAGATTATCATCAGGGACATTTAGAGTGTTCTAATTAAAAAGGAGCCATAACTAACCTTTACACTTGTAATTTTTTAGAATGCTTCGAATATGTGTCATCTCAATGGGAGTTGTTCCAAGTTAGGGTGCATATCAGCAAAATGAACGTGGGATGTTTTCAAATGAATTGGATATAAAAAAAATTATTTCCTTAAATAAATAAAAATCCAATGAACAATGATTAAGGATATTAAGCTCAAAACATTATGATGCATATTAACAAGATTAAGGTCATCGTTATCATTGCCAACAAGGTTAATGTGAGACCATTGAAGTGTGACATTGTAGAGGAATATACATTATGATTGAAAGGCTTTCCTTGATGGAAGAGAATTGGAGGATTCATCAACTCATGTATCTTAGTCACATATTTATCACCATAACCTTTGATAGAGTTTTTTCGAGTGAGAATAATTTCCACACAAGACAAGGAGAATTATTTTGTCAACCAAAATAGGTCAAGAAAGAATAAATTTTGAAAAGGGTGAATTTTCATAGTTGAACCATTATTTTAATCCATTCACATGTGGTACTTTACATAGAAGATAAAATTAAATTAATTATTCTCAGACCAATTGTTATGTCTACACAAATGTTCCCACATGGACTCCACAGACACATAAATAGGGCCAATCATCCTGAATCATATGCAGGCCACCAATATAGTTTGGGTGTTTATGTTTAACTAAGGGAAATATAAGACAAATATAAATCAAACTAACATACTGTAAGGATTGAACTCTCCATGGTGGCGATGACTTCTTGAACTACTTCCATGGTGGTCGTATTATAGGTTGAAAGATCTTGATACAAAATAAAGCTTATACAATATAATAAGATGACCACCAAGGCACATGTGGGTAGAGAAAGGTAAGTAAAAAAGATATGAGATCATTTCATAAATATTGATTTCTATATATTCAATATCTATTAGATATTATAATTGAAAATATATATATTAATTATATTCAATTTTTTGAGATATTTATCAATTCAAAGGATTAATGTTTTATAAATACTTAAATTTGACAAAATGATTAAATATCTAATAAATCTAAAATGCATACATATGTAGGAATATCCTTTAATTTAATAATTTGGCATGATTGAATGTAAGAGGGTTAGTTGATGTACAACAAGATAGTAATATAATCTCTTATGAATATAAGTGAATATAGATCAAAGTATATCTTTAAATTAGATATCTATCTATATGGCATTTGAATGATCTTATATTTATGTAGAATTATTTAACATCTGATTATTTTATTTAATCAATGAAGTCTCTATCTTGTTTATATTTTTGTATATACTTCGAGTTATTTACCTTGATATTTTCCTCTAAGAATATTATTGCAAGAAGAGGGAGATTGAGATTCATAGGGAGTTAGACATCTTATTAGAGGAAACCTTGGAAGAGAGGGAGAAGACTAAGGATGTTATTTAGTTAACCTTTAATGAACTTGGTCTTATTGATTAAGAGGGAGTAAACAATGTTGAGATGGTCTCTCTAGTGTTGATAACATAGTTTTAGTGATACAGAAGGAAGTATGAATGAAAATGTAAATTAAATGAATAAGAATGTACATTTACTATCAAACTAAGATATTCATATTAACTACCACCTTTAAAAAATTGAGAGCAAAAACTTATTTCAATTAATACAAAAGGTACTAGGCACCATGAGCCCACCCTTTGAGAAAAAACTTACTAAGGAAAGGGGTCATCATAATGGTAGATGAGATAAGAAATATGTGATTCAGTTGAACAATGTTTTGTCAATAGGATGAATATGCATTGAGATCACAAATAGTTTATAAGCTTACTCCTAAAGCAAATTGGTAGAAATTTTCTAACTCCATAAAATGAAATGAGTGGAAATTATACATTGTAGCGGAAATAATAATATTTAATGTTTCCACTATCTAACTAGCTCATCAAGCTCTTTAGCTCATTTTGGATAGCAAGGGCAACAAAATTATATTGGATAAGTGGATCAAGCATTGTATAAAATTATCTTGAATAGATAACCCAAAAATTGAAGAGTGTCTCGATTTAGAAGAAATCATTAGGCCAAACATAACATGAGAGCACAGATATGGATTGATTTAGATCCAATAGTTGGATCAACTCTTTACTTGTAGAAGGGGTAGATCTTAGATTTAGGGAAATCAACACGTGAGATGATGTCAAAGGAATCCATATTTGATTTGACGCAAAAGTGTTCAACAATATAGGATGAGTGGGAATTCTACACTATGGGGGGAATAATAGTCAATGTTCCATTCCCACTTGAACCTTCATTAGAAGAGAGATATTCCATTCTCAAATAATTTAAGAAGATAATTTATGAATCTTCATGTGTAGATAAGTATTTTTATCTTTCCCATTTATCTCTCTTATTTGTAATTCTATACATATTATAAGGGTTATTTGCCTTGATTTTTTTAGGTTTGAAGATTTTCTTATAGGAAAATAAAATTGGTACTTCACACATGCTACCAAATATTGTGCAAACTCAATCTAATGATAGCATCCCTAAAGACCCTAATGATCAAGATGGATAAAGTGAGGCTCTTGAAGCAAACATCTTTGATGATTGAGATTATGAGATCCTTCTACATTAAGAGGGAGTATGACACTTCTTCTAAAACAATGCAGGAGCTTAGAAGATATATACTCAGATGGAGTCTAGAAATACGTGTGTAACTGCATGATGTTGATGGGCCTACTCCTATGTATATCATGAGGAAGTGATGACTTATCACCAGAAAATTGAAAAATTGATATCATAATTAGAGTGATTTTGACAAGAATCCTTCAGAGAAGAGAGCCTCTAAGGGAGTAACTACTAGACCTTACTCTCCAGGATCATTGTTCAAAGGGAGAATTTTTGAGGTGCAATCCTTTGTGAATGATATCTTCTCTATGAGGAGAAATTCTAAGTGAAATTTATTATAATGTGTTCTTCTCCATGAGAGAGAATTGAGGTGAAAGCCCTTATACCAACCTTTGACTTGGATCATGGCAGTTACTATTTCACATATGATATGTAATGAAGGTGATAATATTTCATTAACATATATAAATAGAAGGTAATCATTTTAAGATGACAATCTTATAAATGGTAGACCTATTATCATGATAGACTTCATTAAGTTGTTATCCTAGAGTGTTGAAAGTCATGATAACAAATTTATCATAACAGACTTCATTAAGTTGTTGTCACAAAGAGATTAAATTTTTTAAATTGTGTGTTATGAAAAGTGATGATCTTTCATATGTGTGAGGTCACTATCGTAAGGTGATGACCTTATCAATATTTAATCCATCTCCTAACATCAAAATGTATTAGAGAAAGTGTTATCATGGCTCTTCAGGCCAGATTTTGTCAGACAACTTGATAACCAACTTATCATGGTTCTTTTGAATTTTGTCAAACACCTTGATAATCAACTCATCATGGATCTTTGGGCCAAATTTTA